>JASUUH010000100.1:0-523590 GCA_030449925.1 Citropsis articulata | reverse complement strand
CAGACCAATAAACAACTGAATAATTCATCAAAATAAGGCAAAAAATCAAAATTTACTGCTGCACAAACCTGCAAATTGGCTTCCCATAGCTTTTTTAAGTTATGATCAAAACACATCACTGACCAACCGGACGTAACAACCACCAAAACCTGCTTCAGTGGTTGCCCTTGTCTATATGTCCGATCAATGACACCCGTGGCCATAGCCACTGCCCGTCTACCAGATGCAATCCTGATCTTATCTGGCAATAGGCTCACCTCTGCGAGCACGCGTGCTTCACTAAACCCTTCATCTACACGCCTTGCATGAGGCTCCAATACCTTACACACCATTATTACCAAATTCACTTGACCGATAAACATGATCACAATATATATATATAGGAGGAAAAAAAATAATGACCAAATTTTCCTCTTTTATAGATCTAAAAGAGAGAGAGGACCTGAATTTTGGCATCATGAGTGGCGACGAGGACTTCTTTTCTGCCGTCTCCGTTGAGATCGGCAACGATCGGTGATGGGAGGCGATCGGCGTCGAATTTGATTGGATATTCTTCAGACAAATGAAACCAAGCCTCTCTAAACGAGAAATCTCCCTCGTGCTGAAAAATTGATGATAGCAGAAAACACAGTGAGATTACCTGGACATTTAATTGACTATAATTAGGGTTTATCACAAATTGAGTGAAGAAAAACTAGATAGATAATGAAACCTGAAGAGAGAAGAAAATGGCGAAAGCTGAGAGCATGAGAATGGCCAAATCACGTTTCCTCATGCTTAGAATCCTGCTTGATTGATTGATCGATCAATTGCTCACTCGTCCGTACTCCTAATCCCTCACTCTTCCTTCTGCTGACTGCTGAGAGCCTTTGGTTGGTCCGTGATTAGATTACACCGGTAAAGTTGTGATTCCCCGTGTCGCCGACCAAATATGCAAGTCGCAACCTGCTCCGTTGATACTAATTCTTTTTTTTTTTTTGACAAGGCTCCGTTGATACTAATTGTTACCATAAAGAAATTTTCCTTTTTAAAAAAAAAATTTAATTGAGTTATTAGTAACGCATGAATTTTATTCATATAACTAAAAGAACTAAAGATTACAAAATACATATATATATATATATACACACACACACGTATGGGTGCATTGCAACCAGTTTGCCACAGTGCTACTTAAACAGTACCTCTTTGTCTTTTAGCGAAATCACCGTTAGATGGAGAGACAAACGATCCAACGGTTGAAAAATGGTCTAGCAAGAGTGGATTTCCGGTCAAAGCCGCTTGAGTAGTAAAGTGAAAAATTAGGATTGTTATCTGCAGTGGAAGTTGTGGTTCGTGTCGGCCGTCTGCAACGAAAATGAACAGGTGGCGGTTGTCGACGCTATCGTGTTCGTGCTGAGCTCAGAATGGTAGCAATCAACTGTTGCGTTTCATGGATAAGGTGACTAATTGGAGGATATTTTGTGGAGATCAAATTGTCGACGTTGAGTATCAATCGGCGACTCTTTGTTGTGCGCAATTCAGACTGGAGGCATGTTTTTTGTTAAAGAATTTGAGTATTGGGGCGGTTAATTACTGTGCATGTGCTTGTTGTTAAGTGACTGTGTTAGCATGAAGATTTATCAATTTTGAATTGGTGGAGTTGGTTCACAGACCTGTGATGAATGGTGCTTGATCGTAGAATAGACTAGCACTATTATGACCCTAGCTTCTGAAGCCAAACCATCCAGAAAGTTGGATTTGGACAGGTAGATTTCATTATACACTTGAAATAGGTTCGGTTGCCTTGATCCTTCAAAGTAAGCCTGCTTGTCTTGAAACTCATTGGTGATATGAAGAAGATCTATCAGTTCTAAATAATCATTGGTAGCACTTACTTCAAACATGATATGGAGATTGCATTTGTCACTCCCTTACCGGTTTTTCTTGGTTTTTACCCTACACTACCAATATTCATCAAGATTGGTATAATTTAAAACGATCAGATTTTTCAATGTATGACTACAATCCGTGAGTGAGAGGACTAATTTTCTGTTTGTAATTTTTGTTATCGTTTATGGATAGGTAATGCTATATTTATCTCGTTTAAACCAGATTTTATTCCACTATAAACCATTTCGGTATTGTTGGATTAATTACATTTTTCGGCAATTTGAAATTTAATTCTATCGACAAATTCATGTCGGATGACATGGCAAATGTGTATGAAACTACTAATTGAAAGTTATTATATATACGTTTTTTTCCCCCTCCCCGGGTCAATCCACTTAGAAAACAATTGCCACCATCCTAGTTTCTTTTCCCTGACTGAATGCCCTCTATTTAACCCTTCAGGTGGGTTAACAGTGATTTGCGGATAAAATAAATTGTAAGGCTACTTGCTGCATGCGAGATCAACAAAGTCACCCAATCTATCACACGGGATAGATCCACAGAGTCACCCGATCTAACACACAAGCTGCCGCGTACTTCAGCTCAAAAAGAGAGGTGAACCGTATCGAATTTAGGCATGCCCCCCACAGCTTGACGTATATTTATAAATTCTTTACTTCTACCCAAATACAGGGAACACAAGAAACATGTATATAGGGAACACAAGAAACATGTAGTTCTAAATAGGTTACGAACTTCAACTTCAGTCGTCCTGCTGAAGATTAAGAAAGCTCATCTTATGCGGAATACAATTTAACAATTTCTAGCCTTCAGTCCTAAAACAGGTTATTGAACTTCAACTTCAGTCGTCCTCTTGAAGATTAAGAAACCTCTGTTCAGCAAAATACCGTTCGACCATTTCGAAGGTTCAGGATAAATACCACAAATACTAATATTTACATAGATAAAACGGATCTTTACAAAATGATTCAACATTGTTCGGGTTTTTGTAACTTGGAACAGGATTGACCTCCGTATCCAAAAACAATAGTAGGGGAACTTATTTGTGGCCAATCATGTCCCTAGAAGAGGCTCCTGCAGAGATTGATCGTCTCCTGTAATTTCTGTGCTCCTTATGATTGGATTTTTTCTTTTGTTTAAGGATTGATAAGAATTACGCAATAGGAATCATCCTTGTACCAAAGAGCTTCATACTAGTTTCCCAGAATTTTCCGTTCACTGTTCCATAGTCTTCTGCTTCTTTCGGGCCTCCACGTGTGCAGAAAGTTTTGCACATTTAAGTTTGGCTTGCTTCACCTCCTTCTCCAACAGCTCAATCTGCTCACAAACCAGCACCAGGAAAAAATAAAGATAAAATGTCAGTTTCTTATGGTAAATTGGTATGCATGTAAACTATCCATGACTTCTCGGAGTCACAAACCACAAGCAAGCTTACACACCATACTCTTACCAATTGGTTTAACTCAGTCTCTCTCTGCAAGTGTTCCTCACACCTGTAGAAAAGTATATCATGGGTTTAATCATCTGCCAAATTATTGAATAAAAGATGGAAGGGACATTTAACGAGAATTAGATTCAAGTATAAATCTGTGCAACTAAAGTCAAATGAAATGGTATATATTGTGTAAAAAGAAATTATGCAAACAAATTGACTCATGTATTGGCAAGCAGTAGCTCTAAGCATGCTTTGGGAATCACTATAATTCCAAAGATGCACTTTGCTGAAGGAGGCATTTACAGCTTGTCAAAAATATCCACCACTACCAGTTGAAACCAGCACGCAGATACTCGTAATTGGACATGGAGGTGATGCTGATATGGGGTGCAACACAATACCAAACTGCTTGGTAGGATATAAAGAACATACTTTATGAAAAGCTGTATGTTCTCTTCACATATCTGATCAGCTGATATGGTAACTGGATGACCTTCAGGTGTGCCATCATTATCATGTCCCTGGAAATAACATCATTCAACCGAAAGAAAAATCAATATATCGGGAGTATACACCAATTTAGTGTATCAAATATAGTAAGGATAATAATTCATAAAATAACAGGGACCTATCAGTGCAAATTCATCTCATAAAATCATGTATAAAATGCAAACAGGTAAAATAATTGGGCTGAACAAAATTTTTCATAATATAATGTTTTATGATGGTACTCATGGAAGCGCAGGTTAGTTGAAGATGGTGAAAAACTCTACCTTTAGCCATTAATCTTGCTACCTAATAAATTTTATCTCATATAGCTACTTAGTAACCTTACATGAAACCTCATGGCAATAGAACACAAAATTTTTCAGTTTGAAAAAAAAAAAAAAGATACATGGAGCAGCAACTCCTTGCATATTCACCATCCATGCCACGGAGGTTACTGCACCCAGCAGGTTTTGTAAACCACCTTCATTCTGATTAACAGGCCTAGATAAAATTAGCGGAAACTTCATTTCCCTGTCAAAGTTGCCGCTATCATCACATCTCATTGCTCCTTTTCAAGCTTTCTCTAAAGCTAGGTCTATGTAGGAGAGGATACTTGAAAGGGGACTGGGTTATAGCAACCATTGTACTAAGATCCTGGAGACTGATAAAATTTGCCCTTCTTTTAAAAAAAGAAAGAAAAAGGTGTGCCCGGCAAGTCATACTCAAAAAAACGAGTCAGTTATCTGTCCTTCATTGCTATCCTACATCAAGGTCATACTTTTATCAGTGTGAACATGTTGATAGCTTTGTCATTGTCCTTCAGAGACGATGTTGAAAGCTTAGCACTTTTGGTTCAACTAATAGAGACAGTAAGTGAAACTACACATCTAATGATGCTGATTAGTATTTTTACTTTTTAGAAACTGAAGGACAATAATCTGATACTTGAATTATTCACCTGCACTGAAACAGTCCAAGATTGTCAGGCCAGCTGCAGGATTACAGAAGTTTGACAACTACTACACATATGCCCCAAAGTCAATCTATGTGATGTGATGTCAATGTGCTCATTGTTCATACAAACACTAGTTAGGAGTAAATGGTGCAAAGATGAAATAAAATATTAATAACTTATCCCACTTACTTCATGATCCCAATACTGGGCTGAACAGGAGGTTTCCCATTTTTCAGATTATGCCTCACCTTACCCTGAAGAGCAACACTAGGGACATCTAGGTGCATATCTTCTTGGAAATTTGATGCAAGACCAAGTTTATGCTGGTCAGCAGGCTGCTTCTGCATATCAGGCCCATGTCCAACTGGAGATAGAACAGAGCCCCCACTTTCCATAGTATAAGTACCAGAAGCTGGAAGCTGATGGCCAATCAAGTGATAATTTGCTTTCCTGTCTTGTCCAGACAAAATTGCTGTGTATGAATTTATCACTCTATTTTTTATCAGAAAATTTCAAAGAATTTCAAAAATCAAAAAAACATATATAATTATAAAATAAAATAAAGACAAGTAATATAAACAGAACAGATAAAATGAAAATTGTACAGACATAATATCACAGCTTGAATACTTGTTTTGGGTCCTTATACATAGCTTAAGTTTTGGCTCAAGCTGTAACTTAGCATGATACCATTGCTACTTGACAAAATGGTCTGATGTGCGAATCCTTCTTGTTTAAAAGAAATTTAATTTTCTTTTCAGTTTTCACACTTGTTTCAAAAACCTGTATAAAGGATTCAATTTACCATGAAATCATTGCCCGTAAGCCAGGGAAATTAGATAAGAATTAAATGGTTATGAGATGTCTACAAACTTTATTTATACTAACTCACTAGAGAAAACTAAAATCAGCATATACTTTTTTTTAATAATAATCAGAAATCAGTCAGTCTCACTTGGTCTAATAATACTGAAACTGGGAACTTCTTAGGTAAGTGGTCCCAGGAGGGCCATGCCATTTGACCCACTCATCAACCCTCGGGGTTATTGAAAAATAATATATGAATCACTGGCTTTTGAAATTTGCATCAATTCTCCAAGCAATTTACAGTTAAATCAATAACAAAGCATTTCAACATATTAGTCAAACTGTTTCACAGTTTTTCAATGGATGTCAGAGATGCATCAGCACACGATAACAGCTGATTGGGAGAGGACTTTGGGTTAATTTTATTGATATTTGAGTTTTACTTTTTATTTGTTTTGAGATGAAGTAGATTCTATAGATCCTACGGTCCTAATCCGGTCATCTGATCAATTTATAATGGAATAAATTATTTTTGTGATCTTTTAGGGAGTTTCTATTTTTTTGGAATTTTTTTGTTATAACCCTTCTTTGTAATATATGTTTCTCTCTTTCCCATGAAAATTAAACCATATTTAACACCATAAAGATCTGTCATGAATTTACATATAAGAAACAAACCAGTATTCCAAGGTCATCTGTTTCAGCTTAGACTCAAGCCGAACAAACAATGTAGACCTCTCAAAATCCTGCTTGTCATGTGTTGGTTCTATGAAATTCGCTTCAAGAACTCCTGTGTACATCCAGTAATGTGATATGTAAGTGAGAAAAAAAAAATTAATAAAAAAAATCCAAAGAATAAAATATGAATACCAACAACGCCATTCCCTTTCAAAGAACCATCACCAGTGACTTTCCAGAAAGGCTGCAATGTGAATACACTCACCGCATAAGTATGCAGAATCACACATCACACTTTTGCAGTAACAAAAAGTGTTCATCAACCATATCATACAATCAGCATAAAGCTCTGTGTAAAGCTCTATTTATTTCTAAATCACTGTAATATGTTATAGAAAAGTTATTTCTCTGCTACAATTATAATCTTAACATTTACTTTTTCTTTTAACAAGACCCAGAGAAGAGCAAAGCAAGCAAACCAGGACAGACTCAACTTCCTTTTTATTCTTTCCTCTGTTTTTTAAGGATATGCTATATCCTCTGGACAACCAAAAGAACAAAGTAGGAAGTGATTCTGTTGGTATAGGCCCATAGATATTATAAGGGCAGCCAGCTGGGAAAAATTGTGCCACATGAGGAACACAAGTTTCATCAAAAACCATATCCATAGCAAGGCCCCATCTGAAAAGGACATTAAGAGTTTCCTTGAGAATTACCAAAACATACCCTGATAAGGCGATTTTTATGGTACACATTGAATCCACTAACTGAAAGAGCAGGTGCCTCTTTTATAAATCCAATGGTAGTTTCTGCAGTAGCCTGAACCAAAGAATGAAAAAATAACACATTATGTGACTGCATATTGGCCTACATAACCATAAAAATCAAAGCATATATTTTTGCTATGCATTTTGAAGCATAAATGAGCATTAAAGGACCAATAAGACACATTAAAGGACAAATAAGACATTGCATAAAGACCTAATTTTGCACAATAAGACAATGCAAGGAATTGAAGATCTTGAGATTCCCACTTATGCGACACTAAATTCCAGCAATTTATTATTTAAAAAAAAAAAGAAAAGAAAACTCATAAGAGGGTTTTCTACACGTAAGTACAATTCGCGAAAAAACATGTAGCAATATTTTTCCATTCTCACTTCAGTAACATGCTAACAGCACTCTCTGTCTGTCTACATCTTGAACAGTAAACCAATTTCACAAGGATGGTTGTGGCACCATCAGTCAAAAAATGATGATTAATAGGCAT
The DNA here is from genome assembly GCA_030449925.1 of Citropsis articulata. Lineage (NCBI taxonomy): Eukaryota > Viridiplantae > Streptophyta > Magnoliopsida > Sapindales > Rutaceae > Citropsis > Citropsis articulata. The sequence continues at coordinate 516,063 of JASUUH010000100.1, read as the reverse complement.
TTTATATGCCCATGATAAAATATTAATGTTGGCACTAAGAGGGTGGAAGAAATGGGAAGATACTTTTCTTCATGGAAAGCAACTTACATCTTTCAGTGTCGCTGATACTTGGGGCCTGTATGATATAACTTTTGGAAATTTCAACTCATCCGCAATATGAAACTGCTGGATAGGTTTCCCCCTTAATATGATTCTGAAGTTATCAAATTTTCTTAGATACAACATTGAAGCATATGCCTGAAAGTGATAGAAGAATTAATCAATGACTAAATAAGCAATAAAGTAAGAATCAGAATGTTTGTTCTGAGTCAAGATGTGTGCTGAACAAATAAACTGAATAAACAAATTTCACATCTCAAAATTACCCTTAATGAATATCGGATGCGGTAAGAAATATGGGATTGGCGTTCCAATGCTTTTTTGGGTAGTTTTTTCAAACTTCCGGAGTTAGCTTCATCTCTCAAACATATGTCCTATGTCAAAGATCAAAGAGGAATAATTAAGGATTTCCAAAACAAATGTCTATATACATACAATCAATAAGTCACCACATTGAGGAAAATAGCAACATATTGTCCCGCATGAGATAAACTCACACCATTATTATGAGAACTAGAGGCCTGATCCATGAACTTGCGACTTGTGGGTAGTGACAAGACAGACACCACATAAAGGTCCAACCAAGTAATAGAGCATAAGAGCTAATTATTGCAATCTGATCAATATTTAAAGCAAGAAGGTATCATGTTTTTTGCTAAATCTATCAACACTACAGAGATCATGTACAAAGACTCATAGACAAAAAGGATAAACCATTATAGTAAGTTTGCAAGTTTCAAAGCTTGACAATGCACGAAATACCAATACAATTGATAGCATAAGTTTTCATTATACATGATAAAAATTTTAAAAACACAAATTGGAATCAAGAGTTTAGAAGAATAACAAAATAACAATGAGGAAATAAAGGGGGGAAAAAGCATATTGAGATGTGGCTATGATTAAAAGTTAGAATGCATATAGATCCAATAAGCTCTTTAAATCTTTCTTTTATCCAGAATATTACTTCTCGGTAGTCAAGGCTAAAGTACATGCATGAAAAGAATATCAGGTAGTGCGCAGACCAAGCCCAAAGTGTATCATACCTCATCATCATCATCAAAACTCAATTCATATATGCCTTCATCATTCATCCACAGGTTGTATATCATTACTTTTGTTCCGTGTGGTCCAATATCCTCAAACTGGCAAATACAAGACAAACTAATGACGGAACAGGCAGAATAGACTGCAGCCCATGGTTAGAAACCATTTATCACATAAAATTATTAAAACATTACTTATGAATTTTTTTTGGTGGCAGAAGCCACTGCAGTGTGGGGATGTCCAGGGTATACAATGTTAGAATGCATGTGGTGAGTGGCCTCAATAGTTCTAACAAATAACAGCTCTGCCATTAGAAAAACAATCCAGTAAAATTCAGGAAATTGGGGATATATTTTCTCCTCAATTTCGCAGTATGACTGTCTCTATCCATTTACATAATATTAACTTACATGAAAAAGGAAAGAATGGGTAGGGAAAGGGAGCTCAAAACAGAAATCCCACGAAAGCACATTGACAACCAGTATGCAAGGAAAACGCATATTTTATTTTTATTTTAGAAAAATTCAGGGTATAAAAGAAGCCCCTGAGAAGCATTAGTTTACAATATAACTGTTCTTCCAAAGTTTTTGGGACATACCCCTTCCAACTTCCCCACAAAAACAGAACAAACAAAGTTTTGCAAATTATAATAGTTACATAGAAAAAGCATTAGTATCAAAAGAAATTCATCAGTTGAGCTAGAAAAGTTCAGTTCATTGAGACCAATACACAGTCTCCCTCGGCAACACCTGTGAATGCACTTTATACTAAGAAATTTATCAGGTGCGCTAGAAAAGTTCAGTTGATTGAGACCAATGCATAGTCTGCCTCGGCAACACTTGTGAATGCATCTTTACGCTAATATTTCTACGCCTAATGAAATTCAATTGAAATACCTGTTGCAAGATCTCACTCTTTGATGCAAAAGGCGACCATTCAAGGATGGTTTTCAAGTTGAAAGACCAATCATCCTGTGAGCTATAAATTATTGGTTCTGCCCAATGACCAGAGATATCGAAATCAATCTGCAATGGAAGTGATGCAAGAAGAAAAAGGGCCATAAGAATATAAAAATTTTTACACCTTCACCAGCAATAACAGGAAAAAGCTCAAACATTAAAGAGAAGAAAAATCACCATAGGAACAATCACGTCATCCTGCCCAGTTTTCCGCAAATATGTATAAGATAGAAGACCGATGCTCTGGGTAGCTTTGCTAAAATACAGGTGTTCAAGCGGGAAAAAAAATCATCAATACAGATTGAAGATAGTAATCTGAATTTGGACTTACAACAAATAACTACAAGTTAAAGATGAATGATGAAAGATGATATGACTATATTCATTCAGAGTGAAGCATTATGTCTAATATTCTGACAGCACAATCCAATTAACAGAAATCATGGGACCAATACATAACCATTGCAGTTGAAAATTTTAGAGACACCTGTAGCCAGCAGAAAGGAAAAAGAGCCATATTATACGAACCAAAAACAGTAACAAACAGTACCTTTCATGGGTGGCACGACTGAAAACAATCACATCAGCACCAAGCCTCATGGTACTTGTCTTGAAGCCATTACCATCTAAAAATATTCATGCACTTCAAAAATAAAGATTTGGGGAAAAAACAAGCAGATGCCTAAACTAGAATTCAAGTAATCCAGAATTAAAAAGAAAAAATGTTGAAGAAAGCAGAAAAAGGAAAAGTAAATATGATCAAAACAGCTACATTGTCCAATAGTCTTGTTCGCCTTTTTTGTAGAATATCCCAAGCTCATACATTTCCGCAGCGATTCGGGATCCATTCCACCACCATCATCTTAAAAGAAAAAAAAATCAAATAATGACTTCGTGATGCCAATCAAATTCTCAAGCACTGTGCAACCACTCTACTGGAAAAAAATATGAAGAGGCAGATACAAAATACCTAGGAAAACTAAAGCTGGAGAAGCATCCTTCATGATATTGACTCTATCAACCTTCACAAAGGTTGCACCATTTTGTACCTAAAAGCACAATAACGTAAAGGCAACGTTAGTGCTTTAAAAAGTTGCAAACAACACAGTTCCATGCAGTTGAGTTTAGCCACTATATGATCAAACTTGTGAAAACATACATAAAATTTCAGAGAGTACCTCATCAACGGCATTGTCTAGAAGCTCAGCAATTGCTACAAAAGAAAAGGAATGAGAAAAAGAACTATTAAATTACAAAACAAAAAGTATCATTTATACATATACATGAGCTCCAGACAATTCAATAAGTCAATCATCTCCTATACTAGCCAAACCAATAAAACAGCCAAAAGATTAATTCATTGAAAATGTACAAGTATTAGGTAATAAATATCTTACATGGATATACTGTTAGACAAATGTGCTTAGTATCAACTGCAAAGTCATATGTCTGATTCAGCTCAATTACAAAAGCACAGTTAGGTATCAGCTGCCTGTACTTGGCAACTATTTATCAGCTGCCCATCCGGTTATAATTGACAGCTAGTGCTTCTTTCTAACAGCAATGATGGATTAAAGGACATAGAACATCAACCCCGAACATGTCCTAATTTTACTTGAGCTACGTGGATTTCCTTTATTTATAGATATACTGCTAAATACAAAACCTTACCTCCAAAAGCCCATTTATGAGAAGTAGCATTTGAATGCAGAAATTTCGGATGTACACGGGCATGCTCCAATGAACCTGCAATTCGCATTAAGCCAAAAAAAAAAAAAAAAGGCCGAGCTAAAACTGAAGACACAATAAGAGATAGAATGAATCAAATAGAACTGGTAAAATTAAAAACCTTGAACAGGAGTTGATTTAATGGTTATATTCGCAGCATAAGTCCCAGCCTTCCAGAAACTTCTAGACTCGGGGGCTTCATTAACTGGAGGCGACGACGCGATCGCTGCAGCGCTTTGTCGAGGTACGTTTTGCTGTGTCGTTGCCTCAGACGGTGCGTTCCCTTGCGGCCTTGTAGCACCAGCTGCTACATTGTCTTCATCGTCGCTACTGGTGAGTTCCACTACGTTTTGGGGTTTTTCATCTTTCGATGGCATTTGTCTTTTCAGAGAATTAGGGTTTTGGAGATTTCAAATTGCTGGACGCAATAGATAAATAAGTTTTGCTTTTGGTCAGTGATATTTAGGGATGTCAATTTTTCCCGTTGGGATGGGATCCTGCCCGTTTAGGATGGGATTGGGACATATTTTTTCATTCCAAATTAAAATGGGATGGGATAAGGATAAAAATAAATCCCACTTTTATTTATGGGACGGGAGAAGGATCAATTATAAAATCCCGTCCCGTCCTGTATATCCCATTAATATTATAACTAAAAATAAAAAATAAAAAAGTCACAATTAAAATTAATAATTTTATTTTCTTTTCTAATTTTTTAATTTTGTTTTTTGTTTTCTAAGACAATGGGCATACAACTTCTAGTGAAAATCCTACATTTGTAGAGGAAGAAGAAGTTGATGCAGAGATTGAAGAGGTAATCAATTTTATTAATAATTTTGAACATTAATGATTAATGATTATATAATTATCAAAATATATTAGTCTCATTCTAACTTTTCTTTATTAATTCCTATAGGTTTACACAGAAATTTGAAAGTGCGGTCTTGAAAGCATGGTTAAAAAACGAAGTGGAACTGGAATTGAAGTCAACTTTTGAAAATTTTTATTAATTTTTAACTTTTGCTTGAACTTTGGAACTTTGATTGGGTTTGGCGTCAGAACTTTGAATTTTTTGTTTTTTGTTTTTTTGCTATATATTGAATTATGATAATCCTTAAAAGAAAAAATTAAAATTTATTTATTTACATTCGGGATGATTCAGGATAATGGGATGGGACGGGATATTTAATGGGACAGGATTGGGACAAATTTTTGTCCCAAAAAAAATAAAAGGACGGGAATGGGATTTTTTTCTGTCCCAATTTAATATGCGGGACAGGACTGGGATTGACAAATCCCGTCCCATCCCATCCCATTGCCAACCCTAGATATTTCCCCTCCCTTTAATCCGTAAAACCACCCCATTCATTAACCCACCCCATAAAAAAAAATTAAAATGAATATATTTCATAAATCCACCCCCTAAGTACCAAAAACACTAGGGGTGGGCAAAATCGAATTCGGATCGGGTTCAGATCAACCCGATCGAATTTTGAATTGATCGGGTTACATAAAAATCGATCCGAACTTCATCTGATTTTTTAATCCGATCCGAATTATCGGATCGGGTCCGGGTTACACAGGGTTCGGATTAATTCGGGTCAATTCGGGTTAATTCGGATTAATTCGGGTCAATTCGGGTCAATTCGGATTAATTCGGGTCAATTCGGGTCAATTTAGGTCGAGTGAAATTAGGTTCGGATCAATTCGGATTAATTTGGGTCGATGCAATTTTGAAGTTATCGGTTGCTTTACATTGCTAACGTCACGGTCAATTCGTAAGCATGCACAACATATTTCAAACTGCTTTTACTAAGGCTAAGGCCTAAGGCTTAACAAAGTATAACAAATGGAAATTATCGGTTGCTTTACGCATTAACGGTTGAGGTAAATTAAGCATGCACAACATATTTCAAACAGTTTTCACTAAACGGCTAAGGATTAACAAAGTATAACATACTGGAAATTATCGGTTCGCCGTTTACATGTTAACGGTTCGCCGGTAAATTCCAGAAGCATGCACAACATATTTCAGCTAACCGTTTTCATATGTTGGAGTTTTCATTTTATTGTTGGAGTTTTCATAATTATGTTGGAGTTTTCATAATTACAAATATTTTCTTAAAAACTAGAAGTTTTCTATGAGTATTTACAAGTTTTTGAGAAACTAAAACATTTCTGCAAAAGTGAGCATTTCTGGGAATAAACGGTGAACCGATAATTATAATGGTTAATCGATAATATAAATTAACCAACTATGTTAGTTTTGCATATGCAGATCAAATGAGACTGTTAATTTATAATATCTAGTTATCCATTGGCCAAAATAATATAATATTAATTGCATATCCAATTATCCATATCTTAATTCTTATTACAAACCCCTAATTTTTATGCCCAAATTATATGACATATATAATTAATTAATTATATGTATTGTAACATAATTTTTAATTTTAATTTTTAATCTACCAAATCTATTCATACAAAAAAAATTCAATTATTAATAGTAACAAAAAATTAATGCCCAATTTTTTCATTTTATTGTTGAAATTTAACAATACATATTGTATATCATTTGCAATTTATCATACCAAGTACCAACCAAATTACAAATTTACAATTAACATTTCACTTTCTCAATTTCATACATTATAACATATACCAAATTAACAGTATATAATTAATGCATATATAGTTAATTAGTTATATACCATAAGTAATTAAGTATAAAGGCAAGGCCGGGCCGGCTTCCAATTCTTAAACTCCACTCTCCACTCACCGAATCGGTGGATCTTGAGCGGCTGGATCTTCAACCGGATCGGGTGATGGTGGAGTGAAGGATCAAGGCGTGATCCGCTTGGATATCGTAGATCGGGTCACGAACTCACGATGGTGCGTGTGGTGGACGACGGATGAAGCGATCGGCAGATCGCGATTGGTACGTTGCTGCGTGTGGGTTGTGTGTCTGCGGTGTTGCCCGTCAATGGGATGTGGATGGATGTGGGTGTGTAGGTTGCCTAAGCCTCGGAAGTGGGCCGCTTGTGCTTGAGTCTTGGGTTATCGTCTTCGGTTGTACTTGTGGTGCTGGGTTGGCTGGCTGTATGCTAAGCGTTAAACCGTTAATGGCAGAGGCCAGACGGACGGTGACGGGCTGATGGCTGAGAGTGAAAATGTGAAATGTGTATTGTGTTGTTTTGTTTGTTGTGAACTTGTGAAATGTGAAATTCTCAAATTCGGGATTTCGGGTTTGGTTTTTTTTTTTTTTCAACCCGATCGGATTTTCGGATCGGATCGGGGATCACAATCCGATCGGGTTGATACAATTTCACCCGATCGGGTCTCCTTGACGACCCGATCCGATCCGAACCCGAAAATTTTCGGATCGGATCGGGTCGGATATTTTGCCCACCCCTAAAAAACACCCTGTCTATTTAATATTTATGCTATTTTATTTTATGTTTTCATATTTTTGTTTGTTTTAATTTAAAAAATTATTGTTTATTTGAAAATATCATGGTCATCGACACCTCTATATTTGGGGTGGGTGTGTGTATATGTATGTATGTATGTATGTATGTATATACATATATTTTTCCTGCATTTGAGAGAAGTGAATTTATTGAAAACTTATTAAGGAAGCTTTACATAAAAAGAGGAAGCTTAACAAATGACTTAAAAAGGAAAGGGTTTCTTTCTAAATCAACCATGTACTACTATCAATCATACAATGATGACAATGTGAATCTCATTACTATTTCAATTTTTTGGCCGAGTTAGATGTGGTCTTTCATTTCTTAGGGAGTGAAAGGGCTAAGGAGAAAAGGGTCGTTCTTGTGAATTCAAAACAATTTGGCATCAGTTCATCATCTTGCAATCGTCAATGTAACTTATCAAACATGTTAATTTCATTTAACAAAATACAAATATCAAGAATCAATTCCCAAATGCCAAAGTTTATGACCAGCGAACACTTGAGTCAGCCGTGAGCATGACCTATCAAAGCCAACATTCCATATTTCCATTTCCTTAATACAACAAGCATGTCAAGCACTTAAGAATCCATGTATTCCTCTTGACAGCTCAGTGGCCAAACAGCTTGAAATGTCTTGATGGTTGTTCAAGAGAGCATTTATGTTTGGTTTTGAAATCCAGCATCAAAATCGCATCATGTCCAAGGCAATGCCATTAATGTGAATTACACCAGAATGGATAAGAAAGCATCAATTGGCACGTCCTTTGGAGTAGCTAACAACATCCATTCATCCATGATATGCATAAGATTCAATGTATGCTTAACATTAGTACTAATGCATGTTTTTACATTGAATATGAATACATGGTTAACATTAATTATAATGCACACTTTTACATTAAATATCAATGCGTGCTTAACATTAATTCTAATGCATGTGTTCAATTTGAATATCAATGCATGCTTAACATTATTTCTAATGCATACTTTTACATTAAATATCAAAGCTGCTTAACACTAATTGTAATGCATGCTTTTACATTAAATATCAATGCTTGCTTTGTCCATACATCTAATCTGCATGCATTTCCCATTATCAACCATATGCATTCAATTGTAATATATACTAACCAAAGTGAATCTCTTTAGTCAATAATTATCTAGCAAATCCTTGATTTTTAATTCAAAACAAATAAATAGTCAATGCATGTGAATCAGCACTAAATGTATGAGATTTAAGATTTAGTATTTTAAACTAAATTTATTATTATTTTTATTATTAGCAAATGATTAGTTTTCCATTAGCTTATTTCACAATACATTTTCTTATGGGTTAAAGTCCTCCAGTGCTTAGTAACCTGGGTCCATTGTAAAATATATACCTTATGGACTGAATTAGGTAATTGGGTTTCGTATTGAGTTTTAGGTAATAATACGAGTAAAAATCTTTCCAAGTTGGGCAATGGTTTTGTTCTAAAAGGACAAAGAATGATCTTGGCAACATTTTGCAAACATCATTAATTTTTAAGTTTTACTCCAAAAAATCAAATTCATTATTTCAACCAGGTCTCTCGTTAATTTGCAACATTCGTTTCTGAGACATGGGGTGGGACAGTGAGAGATAGCTATTTTCACAATAGTTTATACGTATGCAATAAAACTAAACCCTGAGGAAACCTAATGAATTTTACCTAATGGATAAATCAAGTATTATTTTGCATTGATTTTATTAAATTTGTGGGAGAGTGCTTTCTATTCAAAAGGTAAACCATCATTTCAGACTTACCCACATGAATCTACGATCTAGTTTCTCTCCAACAGTAACAACAACTGAAGGCTAAATTTGTCAATGCAATCTTCAACAACAGGTACAGAGGCTCCACCAACGGCATCAACCATAAATAACACATTTCTGTTATTCACCTTCTTCTGCTATTAATAATTTTTAGGGTTTCTTCCAGCAACAGCAAGCATGGACATAAAAAAAAACCTTTGATTCATCTTTATCTGCAATAGTTGGGGTTTCAAACAGAAACACCAACATGGCACCATTGACACCTAACTTGTTTATTCTGTAAAAAGAACTCTACTTAATAGTAACACACAACCCAGCACGTGAGTGGACATATTCCGTATGCACACAGTTTGTAGACCATTTCGACATCAAATCCCTCAACCTCCTAACACCATTATCCCAAGAACACCCTTAAAGTTCCCATCCCAGATTGTTATAATGGTAAGAAATGTAATCATTTTTTACTTAATGAAGATCCGTTTACACCATACAACCATTTCACAAAATCTCTAACGCACATAACACCACTAAAACTTGGATAATCAAACTCCAATAGTCAACCACAGGCTCAGGTAAGGTTATTGTTGAGGATCCTCTCTCTACTTTTGTTTTTGACAATTTGTCGGCGGAGACAGAGAGGTTATCACAATCTCTTAACCTCTTAGACTATCAGGTTGATGAAATCACCAAAGCGTATGCTTTTGAGCTTTATGCTAAAAATAAAGGTGAAGTTTTTAACCATAAGTTTAAAGAAAGACATTCCATTTTGGTTCAAAAAGTTGTCGTGTCCACTCGTCTTGACCAGAAAAATGATCTTTAGTATTCTATTATGGCGTTACTTAGGATGGGTCAATGGGTGTGTTTAGAAGTGAAGTCAAGACGTGGAGTTTTATAGACATTGGTCCTTATTATAGCTCTAGTTTTGAGGACATTGAGTATCATGATAAAAAATTTTATGCTTTAAGGGCAAGAGGTCTCACGGTGTCTGTGGACTGCAAATCTTCGGACATTACTCATGTTGTAGGTTCGGTGCTAGACTGGCGTACTTCAGGAAGAAAATTTTTAGCCAAGTGGAGTCATGATCGTTCTTTATATTTTATCCTCAAGTACTATGTAGATGATTATAGTAGCTTTATTTGGGGAATGAGCTATGGTGGTAGTGAAGAATTCAATTACTCAGCTTGTTTTAAAACTTTTAAGCTTGATGAAAAGAAACATAGCTGAGTTAGAGTTTCTGTGAGGAGTAAGGAATGAGAGAATTGAGTGATTTTTGTGTATAATGATAGCTCTTACATTGTTTCCACCAAAGACTTCCCTTGCTGTAAAATCAATTGTGTTTATTTTTCTGAAAATGCTCACAGTACGATTGGATTTAATAGTAATCACCCTGAGGCTTATGCCCTACTCTATGACTTTGATGATGATTTTGTTGGCCCTTTTTCTGCTTTGCCATTTTATTCTAACATCTTTTGGCCACCTCTAAGCTGGCTGAGGTCGAATCTCGTCGTGCTCCGCGTTGACCCTTGCTCTCACCCACCCTTCCGGGCCCCTGATTGTTTAATTATATATTAATGTAAGTACATGTGGTTTTTTCTTATAGCAAATATTTATGAATTTTAAACATTATACAAATAATTGTTAACTATTTCCCCTTTCTTAACTATTCTTGTGATTTGATATTAATGATGCTCCATTTGAACATGATCTTTACATATTAGTGGCTTGAAGAGAATTACTGCATCGATGTGGACGTTGCAGCTTCTTCTTTAAATGATCTATAACTTTTAGTAGCAATCTTTAGAAGACATACTAGCTAGCGAGTCCATAAGGGTTTTTAAGCAACAACTATTTTGCTATTTTATGTATTCATGGATTGTATTTGGGCACTTCCTAAACATGCCAAAGCATTCATGGATTAATGTTAATGTAGTAACGAACCGTTTGTAACTTTGTGCGTTTTATGCTATTTCAGGTTGTTGTCAATTCTTTAATAGCCATTTCATCATTGTGTTAACTTGCACTTCTTAATTCCGCTGCATAATTCAATGCTTCTATATTAATTTGGTTGCTTAATCGCCCAACTTCATGATTTTTTTAAAATCATGTCCTTTTGAATCAACTTTCCTCCCATTTTGCACAGATAGTAATTTGTTTATTATCACCTACTATGTGGCAAATGAGTGAAGTTTCTTGATGTAATTCTTGTTTGATGGAGCATCAGTCCTGACCTAAAGAATCTTTTGGGTTACTATACTCTGATACCTCGTGACATATATACTTGATTACCTATAACCATTCAACTTAACTATATTATAACCTAAACCATTCGAGCCAAAATAAAAAAAGAAAAAATGACCTAAATCATTCTATATATCATAGCCCCTTAATAAACAATAGGTTTAATTTGACCTAAAATTAAACCTTTGATTTATTCTACCCATGTAATATCTAATCTTTCTTTCTAATTAACAAAAAATTATAAGTTTCTTAGGTGGCAAATACTTATCTCTTTATCAAGAGATTCTTGGATATTCTAGCCCAAGAAATGTCACTATTATAATGATACGGAACATTTTCATACTTGATTGTTTTACGTGGATCATACACGGTGACATACTTTTTCATGCTACTATGTATAGCTTGTCTTGCTATTGTTTGTTATGTACCTTTGGTCCATAAATAATCTCATAATTGAACCCATGTTCAAGGTCATTTTTTTAAAATATAATTATTAATAACTAGTAGATAAGTTACAAGATAATTGAAATTTGAATTTTTAATAGTATTTAAAATTTATATTAAAAATTAAATCGAGTCTCTCAATTCTAAATGGGAACAAAGATTTACTTTATTTAATACCATATTCAGACGTCCTATTTAGAATTAATGTTGTTGAAAAGTTAACAGTCACTTATTTTATAATTTTTTGGATAAGGAAAATGTTTGGTATTTTTTTTCTTTTTGAGTTACAAATTTTTCTATTATAACTTCTGCTTTTTAAAAGCTTATAAAAGTTGTTTTAAAAGAATCTTAAAATCCATTAAAAAGAAGAAAAAAGAAGCTTAAAACTTAATCTCCCAAGATATAAATAACTTTTCTTTTTCTTTTTTTTCCCTTCTCGAGTTTTTATTGCAATCTTTTAAGTTTAAAAAAGATAATTAATATATAATTTCATGTTTTATATGAATATGATGTTTATTTAATTTTATTTAAGGAGCCATTAGGAATTGAGTTTAAAACTCAATAAGTAGCTTATTTTATAACTTTTGATAAAAATAATATTAAGTAAATCTCGAAAAAGTTACTTATTTCATAATTTTTTCCTATTTTAATAGCAGTTTTTAAAAGCAAATAAGATGTTATTTTCTATAAGCAACTTACTAAATAAACAACCACACATTTTCTAACGTTCCTATTATAACTTTAATATTTTAACAAAAAGACAATTATGTCTAATTTTTCTACAAATTGTAATATATAAACCATTGGATATCATGCTAGTTTTATTGTAATCATGCTAGACAAATTATGTCAATTTTTATTGTAATCACGCTACCACCTCAATTGAATCACGCTACCACCACAATTGAATCACGCTAATAACAATAATGCAATTGCAACATGGCATTGCACAATCGTACAAGGAGGCATGCACAACGTGATCTTCATTTTGACAACATTAAAAAATGATCCTAATTAAATCTTTGACACCGGAGTAGAAAGAGACAACGACACTCAAGAAGAGTATCACAATACTATTGGCTTTGGATCATAAGAATGAAAAATTTGAGGATTATTATCGTGATAAGTTTAATGTGAATGTAATGCATATTACTTTTTATTTTATTTGGATTATGTACTAGTATGAATTTTTATCATATTTATGTAGCAAATTATGAAGTTTATTAGATTTTATTTAATTCAAATGTTTTTCTCTTTATGTAATTTTATGTGTTTTTTTTAAAAAAAAGTCATGTCGATACAATTTTAAAAAAGTCATGTCGATACAATTTATTAAACATACTCTAAAAAATAAAAGGTAATTTAAACTTATACATATTTTGGTCACTATATAATAAAACAATACTTTCATAATAAAATATACTAAATACATGTACTTTACTTTTTAAACCCATAACAACAGTAATAACATAATTTACCAAATAATAAACTGTTTTTTTAATTGGCTACTTATTTTATCTATACAATAAAAATAATTTATTTTATCAACCACTACAATCCCAAACTTACCCAGGTTCATTTTACTTTTCACATAATGCAAATTTATTTTTTAAAGAAAAACTCGTGCCAACAATCTAAACTCATTAATTGACGGATAAGCTATAACAAATGCTTTTTAATTTGCCTTGGCAGTGAGAGCAAGTCTTATTTGAAATTAAAACGCCACAACATTTGCACCTTTATGAGCGTGCGTTAAAAAAATATTATTCTGAAAGAACTAATCAAATTGGCAGTTCAGTTCAATTTTTAAAATAAAAAATAATTTATATAAAAAATTAAAAATTAAAAATTCATAATTTAAAAAAAAAACAGAATCAAACTAATTTCAGTTTGTTTCGAATCAGATTAATTTCTTATAAAAAACTATTAGGTTTAGTTCCATAAACCAAATTGAACCTTGCCCGCACCTCCCTCTTGAATTAAATTTGAGACTTTTAAGTTATAAATATATTTTGAAATGAACTAGTTATAAAGCAGCAATAAAAATTAAATAAAAAATAAAATATGTGCCACAATTTTATTAGAAACATTGAAAAATGATCCTAATTAAATCTTTGACACCGGAGTAGAAAGAGACAACGACACTCAAGAAGAGTATCACAATACTATTGGCTTTGGATCATAAGAATGAAAAATTTGAGGATTATTATCGTGATAAGTTTAATGTGAATGTAATGCATATTACTTTTTATTTTATTTGGATCATGTACTAGTATGAATTTTTATCATATTTATGTAGCAAATTATGAAGTTTATTAGATTTTATTTAATTCAAATGTTTTCTCTTTATGTAATTTTATGTGTTTTTTTTAAAAAAAAGTCATGTCGATACAATTTTAAAAAAGTCATGTCGATACAATTTATTAAACATACTCTAAAAAATAAAAGGTAATTTAAACTTATACATATTTTGGTCACTATATAATAAAACAATACTTTCATAATAAAATATACTAAATGCATGTACTTTACTTTTTAAACCCATAACAACAGTAATAACATAATTTACCAAATAATAAACTGTTTTTTTAATTGGCTACTTATTTTATCTATACAATAAAAATAATTTATTTTATCAACCACTACAATCCCAAACTTACCCAGGTTCATTTTACTTTTCACATAATGCAAATTTATTTTTTAAAGAAAAACTCGTGCCAACAATCTAAACTCATTAATTGACGGATAAGCTATAACAAATGCTTTTTAATTTGCCTTGGCAAAGGAGAGCAAGTCTTATTTGAAATTAAGCATACAACATTTGCACCTTTATGAGCGTTAAAAAATATTATTCTGAAAGAACTAATCAAATTGGCAGTTCAGTTCAATTTTTAAAATAAAAAATAATTTATATAAAAAATTAAAAATTAAAAATTCATAATTTAAAAAAAAAACAGAATCAAACTAATTTCAGTTTGTTTCGAATCAGATTAATTTCTTATAAAAAAAAACTATTAGGTTTAGTTCCATAAACCAAATTGAACCTTGCCCTGCCCACCCTCCCTCTTGAATTAAATTTGAGACTTTTAAGTTATAAATATATTTTGAAATGAACTAGTTATAAAGCGAGCAATAAAAAATTAAATAAAAAAATAAAATATGTGCCACAATTTTATTAGAAGATCTCATTGGACCGATTGAGGGCCTACCCTACACAAGGCTTGCACTGATAGTAGATCCTTAAAAATGAACCATTTCACTCTCATGCGGTGAAAAAACCATGGTGTTGATCCTGTCAATTCCAACAATTTAGAGCGGTGCATGTAACACATTTGATCTGCTTCTTTAATTTTGTAAGTTGAATGGACTGATTATTCTTTACTTGCCTTGGTATCCATAAACTTTGACAGAAAGCGTTTAGCTATTTTGTTGAAATATCGATAGAAGTTTGGCATCATAATGCAATACAAGATGCTAACTATGTGAAATATCGATTCAATTCGGAATTAGAGTGCATTATATGTAACCAAAATGACTGGTGCACAAAAAGTTAGTGGGGAGTGTTCCCTCCTCGGGACTTTGACTTTGGCACTCCTAGTCTTGTATTAGGCATTGGGCAAGATATGATTCATTAGTTTGTCCATTTCTATGAAATAAATGACTAAAACATTATTCTAATGTTAGTTACATACTTACATCCTAGATATTTTGATGATCAGAGTACAAATTACAATGATACTTTGGTCATTCTGAAGGGGTCATGTCCCTGCAGGCTGCACTTTCTACAGAAACGCATATTCCTCTCCTTTTATTGGGTAATGGTATATAATTTCTTTCACAAATAGAACGCAATGTTGTGTACTAGGTTTCAAGGTTAGATGTGGCTTTGAAGATAGTTGTTGGTAGAAGAAATAAAGGTTGCTTTAGGTGTCTCGACTGCTTTCAGTTAATGCTCATTGCTAAGTGATTACTTGCTGTTTGGCTATAAAATATGGTCCAGGAGCTTCTTTCTACTAGCTAGCAAGACAATATCACTACTTCTCACATTAGTGGACTTCCTCGAATTCTTCCTTACTAGTTAATATTTAGTTGATGGCTTGTTATTTCTTTTTAATTTTTCCAAAGAGATGTAGAGCCATCATTTAAAGTCGTTTATCTTCGTAGTTTCAAAGACAAGTATTGAATGGTATATTTTAGTTCTAGTATATTTTTACTAAGTAATACTTCGGATTGTATAGATATGAAGTGCTTTGATTTCAAAAATAAAAAATAAAAAATGAAACAAAACGTCCATGTTCTGAAGACACCATCACCATGACCATCCACGATCCATCCAACTGTCCAGTCTCCATAATTGCCTATGGCTGCACTTGGTGAACTGTAGTTCTATTTGGCAATCACCGAGGTTTTCATTTGGGTCACTCAACTCTTATAGTTGGGCTTGCGTTGAGTTATGTTGTACCCTATAACCCATGCACATTCTCTTTGCAGGCACTGCCCCGCCTTCAGCCTCTTCTTGTTATTTGTCCCGGATATTCTATTAAGAAATTGACTCTTGACAGTAATATGTGTTGTATACGTAAATCCTATATGTGCAAAGAAAATATGCGTAATTCATCCAGTAAAGAAAGGCGGGTATATATATATATATATATATAAAGAAAGGTCTTCCATATAACTCAGCAGAAGAAGAAGGGGTTTTTTCAGAAACGAAAGGTGTCTCTTGCAGTCGCAGATCAAATGGCAATACCACCATAAGACACTACTAATATATCAAAAGATCTGATATTTCTTTTTAGAATTTTGATAGCCCACATGGAGAGGTCGGAATTTGCTTTGGCTATCTCTGTTTGTTTAATTAGTTTTTTTCTTTTTTCCCCGCTGCTCCATCATATGATAATAATAATATAATAGTAATAACAACAACGATAATTAAAAAAAAAAAAAAAAATGCTGCGAGATAGATTCCTCCTAACATGCCAAGCTGGCAGCAAAATGGGCTCTTCCACATACAAACAAATCGAGGACCCTTTTATTATTAATTATTAAAACCCTCACTTCAGAAGTTGCTGACTTGTTTTAATATATAAAATCTACACTAAGTTCTAACTTCTAACTTCTCTCGAATATTAAATTTTTTAAAGCCAGTTTTGTGGGTCAGCCTCACGTATTTGATCTCTGTCTCATCTCATTCATTCATTTCTGTAATTCCAAAATTCTCTGGTGCGTAGTCCGGCGGCGGCAGCGCCTGCAAAGAGAATGCCTATGGTGCCTGAACGAGCAAAGCTACACTTGGCCATGACAATTTTTCAATTTGGTTATGCGGGAAACCATGTCATCATGAGAACTGCACTAAATATGGGCGTAAGCAAACTTGTTTTTCCACTTTACAGGAACATCATAGCTGTAATTGTGCTCGTGCCCATTGCCTATTTCCTAGAGAAGTATGTGATTAATCTGTTCTGTTTATATACCACTCAAGGTATATATATATATGCATACATTGGTTCCTAATTTCTTCACAATTCTTATCCTGTTTTTTTGCAGAAAAGACAGGCCAAAGCTAACCCATTCGTTTCTGTTACAGTTTTTCCTCCTTGGACTTGTTGGGTATGATCTATTTCTAAAGAATCAAGCATTGGTTATGATCATTAAATTTTGTAACTCACAAAAGCCTTTTTTTTTTCCCAGAATAACATTGAATCAAGGATCATACATATTTGGTTTGGATAACACCTCGCCGACATTTGCTTCTGCAGTAGAGAACGCTGTACCTGCCGTGACCTTTATCATGGCTGTCCTACTCAGGCAAGCACTTACAATCATATTCGTTAGTCTATTAAGTCAACTTTGATTATTACTCTTTGATAGCTGAAAATTTTGAAATAATAGTGTTTTCTGATGCTCTGGCTTTCAGAATAGAGCAGATACACTTGACCAGAAAAGATGGAATAGCCAAGGTTCTTGGAACTCTTATTTCTGTTGGCGGTGCTTCAGTCATTACCTTGTATAAGGGGCCAATTGTTTACAGGCCAAATTCAGCTTCAGATCAGTCACAATCACAAATGTTATTGTTGGGAGAGACCAAAGAAAAGAACTGGACCTTAGGCTGCATCTGTCTTATTGGCCATTGCCTGTTTTGGTCCAGTTGGATCGTGTTGCAATCACCTGTTCTGAAGAGATACCCAGCTCGACTCTCCGTCGTCTCATGTAGTTGCTTTTTCAGTTTAATGCAGTTTTCGGCCATTGGAGCATACTTTGAGAGAGATTCAGCAGCTTGGAAATTTCACTCGGGCTGGGAAATCTTCTGTGTTTTCTATTCGGTATGAACTCTACTGGTAACATGATCATTCTATTATAAGTCTGATAGCCTGCGATGATCTTAATAACCTAATCAGTCACATCTTAGCATATCAGTTGCAACTATCGCGTGTAATCTAAGCCAAATTTAAAATCAGCATAATTCATTCCTGTCCCTATATTCTTGCTTTCTAGTCCTAATTAACAATACTTGAAGAATTTTTAATTTCTGTACATGTCAGAATTCAAGCTTTACCATATGCCTGTGTTGCTGTGTTATTCCATATTCACATTTTATTTATGTAATAGCTTCGTTTGTGACCATAGTAGTAAAGACACTTTTTTCAAGTTGGTTCTCTTTTCTTCTTCATATTTTCAACCTCCTTTCACTGGAAGAATTACAGAGAAATTAGTGACTGCAGGGTTTGGTGGCTTCAGCAATGTCATTTGCAGTACAGATATGGGTCATTGACATGGGAGGTCCTATGTTTGTATCAGCATATTTACCTGTGCAAACTATGCTCGTTGCCATTATGGCCGCCATTGCTTTAGGAGAAGAATTTTACTTGGGAGGGTAGGTCTTGTAATCCATACTACTAATCAATTTTTTTTTCCCTTCTTGAAAGTTCTCTGCAAATCTCACCCGTTATCCACTTAAAAATTTGCTAACTTGAAGTTGACAATCAATCTCAGTTGAAGTGCCTCTATTTTGAGGCATATTCTAAATTATTGTGCAACAGAATGCTTAATCTCGTTATTGTGGTTATTAGCGTTTGTTTAGTCTTCTTGTTATTTGTTTTAAATGCAATGTGCAGGGTCATTGGAGCATTGTTGATCATAGCTGGACTGTATCTGGTTGTTCTTGGAAAAGATGAGGAAAGTAAATATAACACAGAAAAGGCCATGATGACCGTATCTGAGAACACTTGGGCGGCTAAATCCTCTGTAGTCCAGCCATTACTTCCCTCCATTAACGAATCCTGAATACAATATTCCAGAAGAGGTACAAAATGCCCCTAATTTTCATCTCCAGATACCAAGTCACTAGCAACAGCAATTCACTAAGTGAAGAGGGGCTTGAGATGTGAGAAAAAGACGACATGTTTTTCAAGATCAACTCTCGGATATAGACAAAGACAAGGCTTCAAATCAAATTTGATCTTGTAATAATTGAGGAAAACAAAGATTTACTTTGAAAAAATTTGATAAGTTAAAAGAATACTGTGGAGTAGAGTAACTTCTCTGCATACTTATGCCACTCAAATTTGGTCAATGATAGTAATTTTCAGAATTTGGTCCATGATAGATCAGCTGAGCTGCAAGAGAGGCTTCAGCTTTCATGCAAGGGACAAATATATTTTTCAAAATGAAATAGTAGACAACCAGACAATGCATTAGAGAAGTACCATGATGATAACGTATTTATCTGTAATTTACTTCCCTGGTTAAGAAAATGCACATGACGAATTATTTATGTATTCCACCAGCTAGCTAGTTGTCCATCACAATTTTCAAGGATTTGCAATATCAAGATCACTGATTCCAATTTGTTAAATATTAAATTTCGATATTACAATATTCCTGAAATGAATTGAACAGCAAAGCATTCTTTGGAATATGATTGCAGCCAAGTCGGACTTTATAGAAAAGTTAAAAGGCCATATCGAAGTCTGATTTCAATCTAGTACCAGCAACAAGCCGTGAAGCTGCAGTTATAGTAGGATCTGTGGCAAACGATGAAGCTGAACCTCATTTGCTTTGGGAGTCACACGGTAAAATTATTTTGAAGAAATTTTCTAATGGAACTCCATAGGAAAAAATACATAATCACAAACAACTGAAACTAAAGAAAACATAAAGTTATAGAACTCAAAATAAAAATTCTGAATAGATCACAAATCGATCTGAGCAGGCATCACAAGAACACTAACTAGTCCAGCAAAATGGAAGATAACAACAAGAAAAAATCCAAGAATTTAGCCACAAATATGATCCCCTAAACATTTATTTTCTTGTTAGCCTAGCAGTGCTCCTCTTCTGGGTACCAGTATCTATTGAACAGCCACTGAGAATCAGCAACAACAGCTTCGTTGTCATGGTTACGGTGCCATGTAAAGTGGGCATGAGTTCGATTTTTAATCTCAAGCATCGCATGTCCAAAGCTTGCTTCCCTATATGCCGAGTAACTAGGCTGTGGTTCAGTAAAACTACAAAGAGGAACAGTGAATCACATAAGTTAAACTGCAGAGCTTCTCTATTTTCATGAAATACAAAAGACAATTTTGAGGAAGGATAAATGAAGCTCACCGATCAGCAAGACCCTCTATATTTCCACCATCACCAATAGTTAGATAGACTGGAGCAGAAGGGTCCTTAACTGGGGTGCTTAATCCATTTGTGATATTGTATTGCACATTTGAAAACCGATTCTGGAGTAATTGAAAAAGTTTGGACAAGTTAATATATCAATGTGCCCCTATCTTTACTTTATCTTTACTTAGTTCTGAATTTTGAACTTGGGAACTCACTGTACGCTCGTATGAATGCACATGACCAGCCACGACTAAATCAACTTTGTGTTGAACAAACCAAGATTCAAACGCCACTCTCATACTTTCTCCTTCCATATAGTGGTAGCTATTGCTGTTATACCAGGGGGAGTGAAGAAGAACAATCAGCCAAGGTGTCTCCGCTCTATTAACCTTCGGCAATTCTTTTTCAAGCCAGGCGTACTGAGGAGTATATTTCCCTGTTTCAATAAAAATTATAATCATTAAGCTGAATAAGAAGAAAAGATTTTCCCTGCAGAAAAGATTTTCTAGAAAGAGCGATAGACAAACTGAGCAAAGAAGTTTCATACCGTAAGCTGAATAAGAAGAAAGGACAATTATGTAGGCAGATGCACGCTTTATGGAATACCAAAGCGGAGATGTACTCTGTGATGCCCTGTAGGGTACATGGTAACGATGCCTGTAGGGCTTGAAAGGAACATTTTCGCCCTGGAAATACAAGAAATTAGATAATCAGCAGTACTACTGACGATCAAATTGCAATCTAACCCGTAAGCTAGGCCTGGCCTCAACAGAAAATTACAATTTCAGGAGCATAATCAAGTTCATGGTTGCCAGGAACCCAAATCCAGGCTTGATATGCAGTGCTCTTCTCGACAAAACGGCCCCATGAATCCCACCTCCTATTGTCATGTTGCGGATGATCGTCTGCATACGAAAGATCTCCAACAAACAACACTGCTTGCCCTTTTGGGTTTGAAACATAGTGCTCAAATGTCTGATTAGAATCATATGTTTGTCCCAAATCACCTGTTGAATCAAAATTTGTACTACGTTAAATCATTCCCTAATGCGAAGGAAGGAAATTAAACAAACTGCTTACCAATAATGCCAAATGTGTAAGGAACATCCGGTCCAACTTTCGGAGGAGTTGTAAAGTGAAACCGACGAGTCGCATTGCCAGACCGAAGTTGATAGAAGTACTTGGTGTCATACTGCAAGTATACCATTAGAAACAAAATTTTTCAAGTCGATTTCATGCAAAACTTAAGAATAAAATGGTGGAAATAACAATGCCATGTACTAACTTTTAGTCTTTTAATAGTGGCATGGTGAATGTATCCAGAAGAATAATTAAAATATCTGTAAGTTTTGATTATTGAATGAGTTTTGTGCTTTTGGAGTTTGCTTCCCAATGAGTCACAACATTAGGATATTTCTCATCCGGTGTCACCCAAGAAACAATCACACTCCTGCCACCATGATCTCCCTGAGTTATATGAACCTGCAAAGCGCAAACCCATATTACAAAAATTCTTTAGGCGATTCCAAACTAAACAAGAAAACTTGAACTCAAAAGTTTTATGATCCTGTAAAGAAGCAACACCTGCTCAGGTGCATTGAAACCAGGAGGTGGAGGGAAAGCGTCGAGTGGCATATCAACTGATGGCTCAGCCTTCCTCACATAACGACTAGTGACCCCGCCATTGCAGATCCCAACAATGTTCAGCAATAACAGAAACAATAATGTCACCAAGTCCATGGTACCAACCATGCTTCCAAGATTTTAGGTTTCTTTGATGTCTTTTAAAGGAAAAAGAGACCACCTTAATTATACTTTTCGGCCTGGAATTTTTTTTTTCTCTTGGGAATATTCTCCTCGCATCTCGTTTATGTTATTTGAAAGTACCTTATCACTCAGTCATTTCATCGTATGTTATTATCAATATTGGTTTTATCTCGTTATTATCAATATTATCAATACAGTATTGGTTTCAAAATTCAATAGAAGTCGAAATAGAAAGGAGTTGTTTACACCGTTTTTAAGGCTTTCGGTTGGGGCACTGTGGCGAGGATTTCTCTACAGCTTTGGCTGATATGCCAGGAAGTTAATTTTGGTTTGTGTTTAACGAGGAAAGAATTTGACTGAAATCCACTCTCTTGTGTGAGTGTGGTAATTTTGGTCTGTCACGAGATGACAGTTGACATGCTCTACATAGCCTGTAACAGAAATCAAATCGATGGAAGTTCATGAAATGCTCCAACATTACGTAGGAGATATCATAATAAAAAACATATGGCGACCCACGCACGCCACAACGCTGGATTTTGATGCACGATGGGGCAATCGGAAAGTGTCTATTTCCCCGTTAATAAGCAAGTTAGTTACAAATGTTAACTATTATGCGCGAACTACACCGCCACATCATATCATCGATTCGGCGGGGACTTATATGACTAATATGCAAAATAATGAGATTTTATTATATGTTTTCTAAAGATTAGGGTGTTCCTTGGAATGTGTCCATACGAACTCGTTTTGCGGATTTTTTGGCCACTGGTTTCAGAAACTCTTGAATAGAATCCAGGCCGTAACGCTCCTGTGCTTGGATCGCTCCTTTAATTCCCAATTATAGGTAATTCTCTAGTTTCCCTTTCTGTTAATCCTTCTCGATCTTATTATTCCTATATTTATTGATCTTTCATGCTATTTATTGAAGAGACAATTCTAGATCCGCAGAAATTAGGTTCGGCCGATGAGTAATAAATTGAAACACAGGTGATTAATCTCAAAATTAATCCTGAAAACGGGATACTCAATTGTTATGAATAAGGGTTAGGTTTAGTGATTAGATCTAATTTTTAAACCATGAGTGGCCAAAATGTTAAGTATGAAGTTGCATTTAACCTGGTGGAGATCTTCATCTTTGAATGAGCTTTGAAGAGCTTGCAATCTAAAGGAGATTGAAGACCTTCTTTGTCTGGAATGTGAGTGGATAGGAGACTTATGAGCTAATGGAGGATGAACATGAGTGCATATCCGATATCTAGTACTTTTAAGGATTTTTCTTGAATCTGTTTCTCGCCATGGTATGCTTATATATATCTTATGATTCTTTTGGAGTTCTCAAGTAAACCGCAAACAAAATTCTTGCATGATTAAACTTTATGGGAAAGCACCATTCAACGGTGCAAGGATTTATATGTTTTGCCCTATTTCTTGCTTTGGTATCACTTTTACAGATTGTAAGATGGTCAACCAGCTTTTGGACTTCATGTTTCGGAGAAAGCACTTTGCTAAGTCTTTATTGCGATAAATCTATGTGCTTACTTGTGCTGTTGTGCTGCAAGTTTTCTGTTCATGGTTAAATTCGTGTTTTTTGACATATTGAGGCAATTCAGCACTGCAGAACCATAGCAATGGAAGGAAATGTGGACCCTGAGCATGGTATGATGATGGGAGAAAGTTATCAATCAAATATGCAAATTGATCCAAGTAGAGCACGGTTTCCGTGCTGCATTGTTTGGTCACCTCTTCCTGTCATATCCTGGCTGATTCCTTTTGTTGGTCACATTGGCATATGCAGAGAGGATGGAGTAATTTTGGATTTTGCAGGGCCTAATTTCGTGTGTGTCGACAGTTTTGCATTTGGGTCAGCAACTCGCTACATTCAAGTGAACAAGGAAAAGGTATATTCAAAATCTCATCCTTAAAGCTAAATTTGGCTTCTTCACAGTCTATATATTGAAACAGTTACGCTTATCTGTTGGCCCGTGTCCCTGATAAGTGTGGCAGGACACTGTCATCCTTTAAACATTAGACCACAAACTTGGCAAATTGATTGGGTCCTGCTTGTTCAGAGAGTAGTGTAAGCTGGTAGCTTATTAAAACTATATAATTATTGATAAGAGTAGAAACTGCAAGTTGAATTTAGTGTTAGGTGGTCATTGGTTCCATCTCCTTTCTGACTGCATTCTTTCTCTCTGAAATTTGGTCATCAGTGTTGTATTTCCCCCTATTTATCTGCATTTGATGGTGATGACCACCACCAGCTGGGTGAACAAGGAAGTGACTCATTGACATGGGATGATGCACTACGAAAGAGTACACAGGAGTTCCAACACCGATCTTATAACCTTTTTACTTGCAATTGCCACTCCTTTGTAGCCAACAACCTGAACAGATTGGGTTTTAATTCTGGTGGGTGGAATGTGGTGAACCTCGCAGCTTTCATTTTCCTTAAAGGACAATGGGTGAGCAAACTGTCCATGGTGAGAACTTTCTTACCATTCGTTATTATAACCCTTCTTGGACTAACATTTGGGGGTTTGACCTATATAACTTTCGTGGCCTTCTTTACCTTCCTTCTTGTTGGGTGGTTCCTTCTTGGTACTTACTGTTTCAAGGATTGGATACTTTTGTAGCTAAGTTGCTTGATTGTCTTGATGTATAAGAATTGTAGGTCAAGAGTGTACACAATTTAGGTTTCTATACAATTGAATATCTGAGATACTTTGGCCAGTGAATGATTGTAATGGTGTTTGCATCCTCTATTTTTCATCAACTGTTCCTTGTAAAAGCAAGTTCGGGCACAAATCTTTCGTTCATGGTAACTAATAAACAGCAGCTTAGCTTCCTTCATCTGGAAAGCTATCCGCATACTGCTTTCACATCCAACAAGACCAAATGGCACAAAAGGCCTTTCCTTCTAAAGAAATGAGCATGGTCAAAGAAATCGCATGCATGTATTCTGATGAACATGAGCGTCCACAATCGCACCAAGTCAAAAGAATCACCCAGCAGCCCATTACTGCAGCTGAGTAATGTCCAGGCCCTTCCGTGACCAAAGTAGCTAGACTTGGGTCACGTCTAGCCCTACTAATCAGAAAAAGAGTAAGGCCCTTGGCGCACCCTCAAAACTCCTATTAAATTTTCTTTTCTAATTTTTAATGAACCTCATTTAAATGTTTAACAATTGTATGATCTCTTATAACACCCTTTCCAACGCCGAAAAAAATCTTAATTTACTAGGGTTTCTTCCTCAATTCTCCTAGCTGCTGCACCCTAATGGATTATATGTAAAATTTATGGGTGTAAATCAAAATCAAATTATGTTGGAGTTGGTAAATCGTTCAAAGTAGGACTATTCATCATTTTCAAGATGTAGAAAATTGAAATCCCTCTGCCCCAGTAGCTTTGGTGCAGAACGCAACCTGCACAAATTAATTTGTATCGCAGGTATGGTATAAGTATGTTTTTACAGAAGCTGAAGTCACTTCCTGTTTTTAAAGAAGCTGAAGTCACTTTTTCATCCCAAACTGAAAGCCAGAATCACTCTTTTATCACCTAAAGCCAGCAAGAACAAATCCTCAGCCTTTAAAAAAAAACCAAAAGTGGTTTTAGAAGGAAATTGAAAGGGGCGCCAATAGCTGAACATTTTGTTTGTTTGAAGGGGAAACTGACGGCTGCTAATAGTTCAACTCTCAAACAAAATATCTACTCCAGCTCATCAATTGTCTTAGCTGGTCCTATAACACACGCCCACCCACGCGATCCACAAGACTTGCAACATTTTCATGCTGTTTCCGCCGAACTCATCACAGTTCAAGTGCAGCTCCCTTTACAATCTATTAGGACTTCCGCACGGTCCAATGAATCACAAAGACAAAACAGAATCTCAATTCTCAATCTTTGCCGTTCAAAGTGAACTGACGTTTATTATCTATAATTATTGAACAAGGGTGGACTCTAGAGTAAATAATTAGGTAATTTATGAACTTTAATAATTCATTCATGCAATGGATAGACAAGCACTATATCAACCATATGCACAACATCGACCACTGGGTTAGAAAGAAATACAAAGCATTTATATATATATATATATATATATATATATATTCTCACTAGTATTGGAGAGATCAATCTACTGTATTTACATTTTTAAAAAATATCAATTTCCTGCCCCATTTTATAATTGAGAGGAGAACCACAAAGACTAGGAATTAAACAGTAGAGGTAGCAGCACCACCGGGCCAAAGGCGGGCTTGGCCACCGGTTTTGCTAATATGAAAATCAATGTTCGAACCTCGCAACCACAAGCACACGATCAAACAAATAATGGTCACTTATTATAAAAAGGGAGGATGGTGAATTATTTGTTTCACTTTCAACAAAAAGAAACCCACGAACGACATTACGTGGAAGATCATGATCATTTCGAGCATATCAAGTGAAAAAAATGATAACTACTTCGCCACCCTACGGGTTAATACCCTCACAAACGCTGGCGGGTCGGTTCTCGCAGTATCTGACTGCTCTGAGTATCAAGTGAAAATGATAATCACGGCTTAAACCACGCACAACCACTCCCAGACGCATCATGCGCTAATTTATATTTCCTTCTCAAGCCTGAGCCTTGCTCAAGATGTACGTTTTCTCCCATTCGAGCTGATTGAATATTCGACGCTTTCGAATATTCGAGGCGAACTGAACACACGAATTTTGCCACAGTTACGCCTTTCTCCCCTATTACGAAAACATCCAAATATCCTTCCGAATATTCGATATATTAACTGAATACCATATTAAAATCACGCAACGGCCTCAAGATATATTATCAATTGAATCCCATATAATACGAAGTATATTACCGAAAGATTGGCTCCCATGCTGCATCTCAAAATAAAACGATCACTATTTAGACTCAACTCCAAATAAGTTTAATCCACAAAAAAGAAAAATAAAAAGAAAACAAGGATGAAGACTCAGAATTCTGTTGCAATAGCCAATAGCGTACCAAATAGAAAATTCTATTTGATTCGTACATTAGTTAATTCAATTCATCCGAGGGAAAATCAAGATTTGGATGCTATTGTTATTTGATTGGACAATTGAAGCTAGAATCATATGTTTTTATTATGTAATCGTCAAATTTAATCGTTTTCTATTCGAAAATATGTTTATATTTCCAATAAGAAATTGAATTTTCTTTTTTTTCAAACGTGTCTTTGCCAGTTGGCGATCCAAAAATATGTCGACTTGGTAGTGAACGAACGAACGAACAAATTTTTTTAACATTATACGAGAGCCGCTAAATAGTTTGTGCCAGTCGCTTTAGCCCTATTTATACAAAGCAAGAATCACATCGACTTTATCAAAAAAGAAAAGAGAAAAGAAAAGGGGAAAAAAAAAAAAAGAGTCACATGGATATCGCGTGAATCTTACGAAGTTGCCACTAGCAGTGGCTAGGAGGGAAAAGAAGCAAAGATATTATCCCATTTCCATTATTGGACAAAAATTGGAATATGAAAATTTCAATTTACCTTTGGCAGTTCAAGAGGACAAATATAGGATTTGTAAACTTTCTTAACGATCACCTAAATAATTAAAAGTCAGAACTCAGATTTTTATTTTATATAAATTAGTTTCAACACATACCTAAATATTTCAATAAATTTTAACACACAGCCGAATGTTTCAATATATTTCACTTTGTCCCCAAATGGTTAACTTTTGTATTCTTCACTTCTTTGTAAAGTAAGAAAACCGATTTCTCTTTCACTTTTTTCTTCTTCTTCTTCTTTTTTTTTTTTTTTTTTTTTTTTTTTACTTTGGCTAATTCCTTTATCTTCTGCGTTTACTTTTTTCATTTTCTTCTTTATTTTCTGTCAAAATTAATTATAGCATCAAGGAACTTAAAATCCCATCACTTGTTCACCGCCATCTCATAATGATAATTTAAAAAAAAAAATTGAATAAAATCAAATTCAAGAATCCAGAAAAAAATTCAGATACCAAATATTCTTTTGCCGTTTAAATTAGATTTTTTTTTTCGTTCTCAAATGCCGCCGGAACCTCGTGTGTGGAGGGAGGATTTCGGGTGGTTTTTGGTTGGGGTTAACGGGAAAAAATGACCAAACAAAGAAAGAAGTGCGAGGGGAAGAATTGGATTTTTTTTTTTGTTTTCTATTCTAATTTCTTTATTTAAAGAAAATCTGAACTCATATATATATTACGCAAAAAAGAAGAACAGAAAAGGAAGATACTCCTAAACAAACAAAAGAAAATCCAAGACCCAAAACCCCAAACTAAAGATACTAAATAAAGCTTTTGTTAGCAGAATTTTTGTAAACAGAATTTATTTAAGTAAAATTTTTTTTAGTAGAATTTTTGTAAATAGATCTTTTATTAAAAAATTTTAATTATTTAATTATCAATTAGAATTTTTATTAAAAATTTATGAAATTATTTAAATATTTAAATTTTTTAAAATTATATTATGAAAATAATAAATAAGATTATTAAATAAGTAAATAATTTTTTATATATTTTGACATTTAAAAAAAATTTCAACCTCTATTCTCAAAAGTTCAAAATTTTAATTTTTATTAATAAAAATAAAATAATTTATTTAACCTTTCAAAATTTTATTAAAAAAAATTAAATAACAATAAAAATTATTATTAAAATTTATAAAATTAATTAAGTACTTCTAATTATTAAATAAATTATAATAAATAGATATTAAAACATAAAAGAAATTGTAATGAGGTGGAAAGTTAGTGGTAGAGGCGGCAGACCGCGGGGTCGCCAACTGTTGTTGTCGGAAGGAAAGAAGTGATAGCGGAAGAAGAAAATGACGAGAGAACGAAAAGTGAACGGAAGGAAAATGACGTAAAGAAGAAGAATAATAAAATGGAGGAAAAAGGAGGAGGGAGTGAAAGAAAGAAAATGACGCAAGAGCAATCAATTTTTATATAGGGTAATTTTCAGGGATCTCCATGAGGTTTGGCGTATTAACACTTGGATAGAATATATTGATGTAATTATAGACAGTTCCCTATCGTTAGTATAAAAATACGTATAACGTTAATATAAAAGGTAAATGTGTAAAAACATATTTAAATTTTAAAATAATTTAAAACGAATCTCGATATATGAAAAATTTTGACTGCTACAACCTATTAACCAAAGATTGGCAATGACTAGTGGACAAAAACCAAATATTGACAATGACTAGTGGATAAAAGAGAACTAAAATATCCACTAAATAAAACATCCGTTCACATTTTCTCTCTCAAACAAGCAAAAACACGGCATCATTTTCATATTTTTTCTAAAGTTGTGAAGAAATCAAGATTAGAAAAAGATTTAGCTTTAGATTTTGGTGTTGGCTCAAGTCTTCCAAGAAGGCGTGATGGAGAAGAAGCCAAAGGCCGAGAAAAAACTTTTGAAGAAAGCCGCCTCTAGTGACAAGGAGAAGAAGGGTGCCAAGAAAAGCATCAAGATGTGCAAGATCTACATCTTCAAAGTCCTAAAGCAAGTTCATCCTGATATTGGAATCTCGAGCAAGGCACGATATTTTTGAGAAGTTTGCGAGGCAGAAGAAGAAGCCAACGATCACATCTTGGGAATTCAGACCGATGGCAGACTTGTGTTTCTTGGTGAGCTAGCTAAGCACACTGTTTCTAAGGGTATCAAGGGTGTTACCAAGTTTACTTCTTGAATGAAGTTTGTTGCATCGGTCGATGGATTTGGGTGTTATGGGATTTGCTTAGTTAGTCGTTTAGGCTTTTAATTTTATGGGACAAAGATGTTTTTATTTTTATTTTTATTATTTTCGTTTTGGGTGGGTTTTAGGGTTTGTTTGAATGTACTTGAAATTGAGATATGATCCAAGTGATGGGCATGTTCATTATTTTAGAAAATGAAAATGAAATATGATTTCAAAATTGGCTTGTTTGTTCTTTAATGAATTGTGATTGGTTATTTTGAAATTCTCTTACGTGAAATAAATGTGTTTTAGAAATTTTTTTTAATATGCAGTGTCAATTACTTTATATCGAGGGTATTTTGATTTTTTAAATGTTTTGTGATTCCAACTAAGCTCATGGGTTTTGAAAGTTTTCCTTAATAATTTATTGTTTTAGCAGAGAGGGTATTTTAATAATTTAAACAGTCTA
This sequence comes from Citropsis articulata, assembly GCA_030449925.1. Taxonomy (NCBI): domain Eukaryota; kingdom Viridiplantae; phylum Streptophyta; class Magnoliopsida; order Sapindales; family Rutaceae; genus Citropsis; species Citropsis articulata. The sequence continues at coordinate 485,721 of JASUUH010000100.1, read as the reverse complement.
CTGACAGTCAACTTAACTGATAACTAACGTCAGGGGAGCTGTCTGTAATTACATTAATACATTATATTCAAGTGTTAATACGCCAAACTTCAGGAGAGGTCTCTGAAAATTACCCTTTTTATATATGGTATAGCATTGAATATGCTCCGTTAAAATAGAAGTGGGAATTAATTTTATTTTTTAAAGTCTGCGCTATTACAATTTTGCCCTTAGAAGCCTAACAGATGCCTAGGATATTTTACTAATAAAATTATAACGGCATCTAACTGAAAATATCCAATTACAATTTTGCCCTTACAAGCCTAACAGATGCCTAGGATATTTTGCTAATAAAATTATAATGACATCTAACTGAAAATATGCCAAAAATCAAGGGAGGAAAGAGCGAATTTCCCTTCCAAACTCCCCACAAAACTATTACTTAGAATATTATGTTAGGGTAGAGTATATTTATATTATAGTAATGATAGAACAAAAATATTATCTTAAATTACTTAAACAATTTAGTATGTGATATGTAATTAATTGTAATATTATTTTATTAATTAACATTGATTATTACGTGGTTCCTTACAAATTCATTATGTAATCATACGCGTAGAAAATTATTTTGTTAATTAGCAATACTAATTAACTATTTTAAAATTTTTAAAGCTCCAATTACATGTCCATTTTAATCATTTTAATATGCACTTGCAACCAAACGAGTACGGAAAGTCCACAACTGAGAAGCGAATTTAAAGTTACCAAACATGAAACATGTAATCAAATTTTTTCTAGAAGTGATTAGTTCAAAATCCACCCTATAAAGCTATAATACATTATTTGAGGAGTCCAAGGCAATTCCCCCTATTATTAAGTTATTCAAACAAACAGTTTTTGTTATTTATCATATACTTAAAATGGGAATATTTTATTTAACACGTATATTATTATGATATGGATCAATGATCATAACCTTCCATTTAAGAATTTCCATGAGAAATCAATTAGAATGGCAAATTCGTTAATCGCAAGTACTCGAAGGGGTAATTTTAAAAGGCCAAAAACTAACCTGCATATTTAATGGAGAAAGCGGCACGAGAAAGAAACCCCTTACGCAAAACACCAAAAGCAAGAAAGCGAGGGAGGGAATAGAGTTATAGAAAAATCGTTGGGTGGAGTAGTGGTGGTGATAACCGCTGAAAGCAGAAATGGCAGCAGCAGAAGAGGGACAAGTGATCGGGTGCCACACCGTTGAGGCCTGGAACGAGCAGCTCCAGAAGAGCAACGAAACCAAACAGCTGGTAGGCCGGCTGTTCTTTTTCATTTTTCTCCTTTTTTTTTTCAATATTAAAAAAAAAAAGAGCAACTTGATTATCTTTTTGGTTGTTGCTGATTCTATATATTTGTGGATCTGATTTTTTTTTTTTTTTCATTTGCTTATCCACCCTTTCGATATTGACCGGTTTGCAATTAATTCTTTTTACGTGATTAATATTAATGTTAGTATTGAAATTTAAAACCAGTTCATATTATCTTATGCCAGGAAAATTGTTTTTGATTGTTGAAAAATGATTAAATTTTGAGGTCTCAATTCTAACTGTTTTGATTGTTATGTTGGAATAGGAATGATCTGTCGTGTGGTAGATGAAAAGAGAAAAGAGAATTCATTTTGATATTCTTTGTTTGAGAAGCACGGCATCTATGTTTGATTTTGAATTTGATATGTCTTTTTATAAAGGTATTTGCTTTATGTGCTTTTTGCCCGTTCTGTCCAAGTTGGTTTTTCAGATTTTGGAAAAGTGCTTGGCTGCTTTTGTTGAGCAATAATATGAGCAGTTTGGATTCAGATTTTGCTTCCCCTAATGAATTGCATTTTAATGGCATTGATTTACGCACTGTAATGGTGATTAGGCATAACATATGCTTTGTGAACTGCGCTGTACACGTTCCAAATGAATAGAAAAAAATGAATTTTAAAGCTTTTGTATTAAATGTCGCCTGGTGAGGCCCTAGCCATGCCTGAAGTGACGATATTTGTGGCACTGTCGACTTGTATTTGCCTCACCTGACATAGTCTGCTAATTACACTATATTCTTTTTGGACTGTTCCAAGTACTGTTTAGTCGATTGTCATAGTAGTATTGTGTCGCACCGGTTTTTATTGGTGCGGTGGACCTCTTTTTGTTAGTAGTAGTGGATATTTGATTATGATTGATGGTTTTGCTGTTAGCAGTTGTTTGGCCTTGTCTGAGCGCCTTCATTGATACAGGTTGTTGTTGATTTCACTGCTTCATGGTGCGGACCATGCCGTTTCATTGCTCCTTTCTTGGCAGAGCTGGCCAAGAAACTGCCTAATGTCCTGTTTCTGAAGGTGGATGTGGATGAACTGAAGGTAAGAAACAATCAAACCAGTATACAATTTCTTCGGATATAACTTGTCAATCAAACTTTTTATTTTTTTGGTTGATTTTCTTGTTTTGTAGAGTGTTGCCACTGACTGGGCAGTGGAGGCCATGCCCACTTTCATGTTCCTGAAAGAGGGGAAGATTGTGGACAAGGTGGTTGGAGCAAAGAAAGAGGAACTGCAGCAGACTATTGCCAAGCATCTGGCAACTGCTTCTGCCTAATAAGTTATAACTATCCTCCTGCCTTTTGGCTTTGGAGGCTATAGACCTCAATATATGCTATCAGTCTGTAACTCTGTTTTTATATTTCGAATCTTTGGAGTGGTTATGGGATTGTGTTTGTTTCTGTGTTTGAATATTCCGTAATTTACTGATCTATGAAGCTCATACTGTGGTCTTTACAATAATTTAATTTCATATTTGGGGGAGACCGGTCTTTGTTATTGAACGTAAGTTTGATATTGAGAGTGACTCATATTTTGTTGAGGGTGTTCCTGGGGTATGATAAGACATGCATGACAGCTTCTCATCCCATACTTGGTATTGAGCTATACTTTGACCAGTTTTCAGAAAGTTATTAGTATTTTGTTTGTAAACCTAGTATCAATTATCAAGTAGCATTGGAGCAATCGACAGAGCATGATTCTTGACTTGATAAATTGATTCTTATGTTCAAATCATTGAGAGAGAGGGGTTCACCTATGTTACAATTGCAACGGTTGTAAGGTACTCCGAAGAGAGCTAGGAAGAAGTGTGGATTTTCTCATTTGTTCCCTTGTTTAGAATTTCCGTCAAAAAGTGGGGGAGAGGTGCATCGGTACCATTGAGTTGTGGGCTCTGGAGATGACTTGGAGTCTTTTCATGTCTTCCACTTGGAGAGATCGTCGTTCTGTGGCCTCATCGCAAAAATCTCCATAGAACTTTGACAACATTGGAGTCTTTTAACGTCTTCCACTTGGAGAGTTCGTCATTCTGTGGCCTCATCGCAAAAATCTCCATAGAACTTTGACGACATTGGATGTCAAAGCGCAAATGGTACGGCAGGCGAAGTTTTTCAAGAGTTAAAAAAGCGAATTAATACCATATTCATGTTTCAACGTGCTTAAAAACTATCCATGTCTATACTTGTCCTGACTTATGATCCAATTACGGTAAGGTCCCGAAATTTACTCTTTGTTCTTTCGGACTGTCCATCAGTACTTCGGCTTTGGATGGTATTAGTATTGCCTTGTAGCAGATTCACTCGCTGCCTTATCTTAATTTTTGAAATAAATCACCTCATTTGTCTAATTAATAAGAGGGGAAACACTTTGAATTATAAATTAACAGACGAGACAATGGGCTCTTCCTCATTACATCAGAAACTGCACATGTAAATAACCTTGAAACAATGCTCATACTAGGATCCGCTCCCAACATGAACCCTAATTGGGGCATAATTTTTCCCCATTGACACCAAAAGCAAAACAAGTCACACCAATGGAACTCACCACTTTCCCAGATCCCATTTCCGGTTAAAAGGCCAGGGACTTCGAAACTAGAAATTCACTTAGGATCCCAAATGCAGGACCCCTTGTGACTCCATCAAACTCTCACCTATCTATCCAAAGTAACTATTTTACAATAAAGTCCACTTACCACTTAAATTAAGAACTAGCTGCCTACAATCAAACTTTCTTAGCCAGAGCTTCTCTACATTTGAAAGGCCATGGCGCTTCACCTACCTAACAACAGAAAACTTTTCCCCTGTACTCTTCCTTTTATTTCTTTCTTCATTGTTTCTCAAGGTGGTAGCCTATAGTTAATTCATGTGATTCAAACTCAACAAGCGGTTCCACCCTTGCAATGGTTAACCCCTCCAGTTGGGTTGCATGGTTGTTGACGTCGTAGGAGAACAAATAGCTTCAACTGATAATCGCTTCAACACATTTGGACATGGGTCTAAGCCAAAGTTACTGTTTGCTATGGTGACTGCACATCTCTGCTTCCCGACACACTTCTGTGAAGTTTAAAATCCATTACAAGGTAAGAAATGGGTATGAAGCATAACTCACTGTATGGAAGATAAGAGAGCAGTGACAAATACCTTCTCTAAGATGTCATAAGAAGCGGGAGAATGGCAAGGTCCTTGCTGGTAACTACCACAAGTTCCCAAAGGAGTTCCGAAGCTTGCAAATTTGATGGATGAAATGGTATGCCCTGGACTACATCGCAAGTGAACCTTGGGGCTGTGGAACTCTTCTGGTTTTCCATAGCTTTCTATGTGCCAGTTCTTGAGAGTTGGATGGTACTCAGCAACCTCAGCGCAAACACTGGTTACTGATCTCTTGACAAGAGAAATTCTTGATGGATTACCTCCTAGTTCTTCAAAAACGACTAAGAAATTCTGTGTTGGCTTCAACCAAGAGCGAGGCACATGGTACCTGGAAATAAAATCTTGTCAGCGCTGAATTTATTTTGAAGGAGATTTATCACTTCTCAGTCATTACGTTATATTGGAGTTTTACATACAGTACAAATTTTGTCATGCAATTCTGCTGTATGAATAGTTACCATCTTTGGGTTGGTTGCCCGCAACCTAGTTGACACTTTGTAGGTCTATATCCTCCAACATAATTGCAACCATTGCAATCTCCCTTAGCATATGCAGTCCAATATCTGCCAACACTTTGGCCATTAATCCATATTTGACCCTTGCCCATACCCTCCATGTCCAAAGCTAAAGGCTCATCACCTTCAGGTGCATTAAAATATGCCTACAAAATTAAGAAACATGGTCGGATTTCATAAACAAGAATTATCCACCAGAATTACAAACTGTCATTTTCTGTTTTATACCTTGTGCCACATCAATGGCTGCTGCCTTTGTACAGCCAATGATGCCTGCATCCACTCAACTGAAGAGATACCATTTGGAGAGACAAGATTCATAGCCTCTCCTTTTAGACCAACCTGTTCAAGGAGACAGCCATAATTAGAATACTCTGTCAATCAATGGGAGAAAAATAATAATTACAGAAGTAAGAATTATTGACCTGATAAGTCCATTTCTGCCAGGATAAGTCCCATTTTCCCTGATCAAGGCCATGTAGTGCAACTGGGCCAAGGATTCCTGTGTTCCAAGTCTCATAGTGTCCCCCCACATTCTTCATGATGACAAAAATCATTATTAGTATTGCAATAAAATCAAAATGGTTAAAACTGTCATCATCTTTTCTGATTAAAACAGAACATTTTGTGAGGTAGTAATTTTCTTTCTTCCTTCATACACAAAGTAGGACCTTTTATTATCAAAAGTTAGGGAAGTCCATGTGAGAAATACAAGGATTGAATAATTTATTAAATTGAATACCACAAAATTACACTGCATTTATGATAGCTTACTTTCACCAATTTTCCTATATATCATCTTTTTAATTAGCTAAACTCCACCAAATAAAAAAAGCATGGACTGGCCAAGTTATCATAGGTTCAGATATGGTATATGCTAACAGGGACGGGTTCGAGAGTCTCCAATCCTTTGGTCTTTAATACATGGTTGTAAACAGTGCCTCGTATAAATTACTATTTCCATCACTGAAATTTCCAAATTTTGCAGGAAAAAAGAAGAATAAATTAATTTAAAGAACAAGGTAAGATGAACTAACTGGCAATCCAACAGCAACGCTCAGCAGTGCAATTTTGTTTCTTCCTGCTCTCAGATTCACCTTGCCAGTGTACATGAATCTCCTAGCCTCTCTGGTTCCAAAGGCAGAACCTGTAGCAATGCACATTAATCCACAGTTCTAATCACATGGAAGGGCACTCTCTAAAGTTATAGCTAAAATAAAATACCTGAAAGCTGCCCATTAATGAAAATATGCAAAGCATGGCCAGTCGACTGAACAATTAGAGTGGGGAGTTCCCCTCCGTGCAGGAAGGATTCAGATGAGCCAATATCAACACTGGTCACAGAGAGAATGGAATTTATTAAACATGCATGTAACAGCAAAGTATCTGAATAATCTTCGAGCACTGAAAAAATTAAACTCAGCTGTAGTTTAAAGACACATTTTGGTAGCGGTGAAGTCTTCTAATGTACTTCAAAGACTCATGGAGTAAACAATTGAAAATATGACACAAATCAAACAAAGAACATGCATCCTTTTCAAAGATCCATTTTCCTGCCAGTTTTCAAAGCTGATTCATTTGCTTACAATGTGGTACATTATGTTGGGTCTTTCTGAAAGGCGTACCATGAGACCAGAACAGGAAGCATATATAGAATGCCTTGCTAGTTAGCAGAAAAAGAAAAGAAAAGCGAAACAAGCAATGATGCTTAATGAGAAAGGCACACAATTCTTTTTGGTTAAAGTGAATGAAGTAAAAAAAAAAAAAAAAAAAAACCATCAAACGTGAAAAAGTGAAAAAGAAGAAATAATAAAGAAGCACTGAAATATTAACATTAGTGAGGCATGTACAGTGACTTGGGGTTCAGTCTCACCTAGTTATGTACCAAAGATAATCACTAGCATCCCTAGTTACATTTATTTGCTCCAGAAGACCCTGAGTGGTGAAGGTTGAGCTGTCATCCAGTGAAGAGATATCCTCAAAATAACTCTCCCATGAGAACATCTCAGCGTTTGCTGGCAGCATTTCCATTTGTGATGTCTGAACTCCAACCTGAAAAGGAGGAACAAGAAGATTATCATTTAGCTAGCGGAAGAACATAGAAGATATGAGTCCTGAGTGGGCTCATCTGCCATCTACTGTAAATTTTCACTAAAGATTCCATTTTTCTCTAAGTTTTAAATTTGAATACCTTAGCGGTATTAAAGACAACATTTCTGCAATCAGGGAGGACACTGATGGACCAAGGAGGCAAGTTATAGTGCATGTTATTGAACAACACCCTTGCAGCAGACTTTGTATCATAGTTTGAGAGAAAAGCTGTGCAATCGCCAGATTCTGAGGAATATACATGAGCCTGGAAAATGCCAAAAAATGATGGGATTTAGTAAATTTATTAAATCACACAACTTGCAACCAGAGGGTAGGGCTATGAGGTGTTCAAGTTACAAAGGAAGACCTGTTGAAAACCTCCCAATGAAGTAACAATAGGATCAGCAGAAACCAAAGCTCGCTCACACATTTTAATAGCCCTATGAAGCTCCTTCAGATGACCATACTTTGGCTGCCTTATCAGACCTATCAAGTTTTGCAGTAAGGCAGTTAGCTACATTTCCAAATTTCAGGTGGGCAGTATATCAATATGATAATAAATATCAGCAATGTCCATGCCTATCTTGCAAGTGGTAAAGTATGGATATTGCAATACACCTTGTCCAAAAAGAAAATTAAATATTGCATAATAAACTATTTATTAGCAAAAATGAGCGGTTTGACAGATCCATATTGGTCACAATTTCAAATCTTATTGACCAGCAAGTCCTTCAGTCTTTTCTATTTCTTTCTTTTACTATTTTGCACAGGTTAATCATTTAAGCAAGAGCAACCTAAAAGCATCAGCAATTTGGAGATAAGCTTTGGAACCTAATTTCTTACCATACTCATCTATTGGTGCATCATAATCATAGCTGGTTGTGATGAAAGGGCCTCCAGCTGAGCGTCCAAAATTGGTCCCTCCATGATACTGTTTTACATACAACGGAATGGATTATCTTCTCACATTGTCAACTGCATCATACCAAGGAAGAATTCTATGGTAAAAAGACCAACCATGTAATAGTTAATAAAGGATCCTCCTTTCTGTATGAATCGTGCAACTGCAAATGCCAAATCCTGAACGGGACGTTGATGAATGGGGCCACCAAACTCAGTAAACCTTCACATGAAAGAAAGAGATGCATCAGTAAGTTCTAATTTTATATTAAATTTAATTTGAAGTTACAAAGCAAAACAAAAATACACATACCAGCCACTCCAAGCCTCTGTCCATATTGTAGGCTTATATGGTTGGTTGGGAGTGAATGCATCACAGTAAAAACCATTGCATGAATTTATCTGTCACACGGAGATGGGATACAAACTCATCACCACAAGATTGAATTATTTTTCAAAACAACTACTTACAAGTTCTCTGTTAGGGCTGTCGCATTAATCCATTCTAATGCTAAGTTTTAGGGTTGTCACATTAATCCATTCTAATGTTAAGTTACTTTCACTGTTCTTCAAACATGAAAGCACATGGCAAAAAGAACAACTACTAAAGGATAACATAACTAATCAAGACTCTTATATTTTATATGTAAGAGACAGCAGAGAAAGCTAAATACAGAATACAAATCTGATGCTTTAAGTGTGAGTCCACTCACCACTGGATCTGGGGCATCTTCTTCCTTGCACATCACCCAGGGGACTCCTGTTCCCATTTCAACAGCCATCTTGGCTGCCCAAGTCATATAATTATGGCCTGCAGCCCCCAACAGCTTACTTTGTGCCCCATACTCATTCTCAATCTGCACCAACCAGAAAAGCCCCCAAAAAAAAAATCTTAATAACCAGGGTAACTAAATCCATCTAGCTTGGAGAAATTTAAATTATTAGAGCAATAAATATGCAAATCAAAAGCAAATTGTAAAATAAAATACCGAGTAAAGAAAATGTGTGAAAATAGAAAAGACAAAAACCCCAGGAAAACAACCTGAGAGAGGATAATGGGGCCGCCCTGGGACTCAAACAAATTCTCACTCTTCATCAGATTCACAATCTTTTCAGTGAAGCCTTGCATTGCCCTCTGCAATTATATTTAATATTGTTACACTAAAGAGCATATAATCCACGAGGTTTAGTAATTTTGCTTACATTTTGATTTTGTCATGCAGTTCAAAGAAGGAAAAAAACTAACAAATATTAAAAAATGAAAAAATAAAAGTAATTCATCCAAGTGAAGAAAGAAAAATTGACCTTGAAGGGTTCATTGTCTGTTCTGAAACTGATGCCGGGGACATACTTTAACCAAACAGGAAATCCTCTACACACGCCACAAACAGAAAAATATTAGCAGCAAAATAATAATGTAAATGACTAAATTAGTAAAAGTGAAATAAGAAACCAAAGATGGGGAAAATAGGCAAAGAGGGAAATATAGATCTAGATTGTTGTGAGTACCCAAAATTCCATTCAGCACAAACATAAGGTCCAATGCGAAGATGGGCATAAAGCCCAGCTTTTTGTACTGTTTTGATGAATCTGACCAGATCATATCTCCCTTCAAAATTATACTGCAATCCACACAGAAGGAATTAGAAACCAAGAATAAGGAAGATTAAAGACAGAGAACAAGTAAGGTTAAGTTACATTTCCAGGAGACGGCTCGTGCACATTCCAGAAAACATAAGTTTCTATCACATCAAGACCTCCATCTTTTGCCTTCTGTATAAGATCTTCCCACATCTGTCACCAAAATTCATAATCAACAAAAGAAATCAGAAACCAGAAACATTAAAAATTTAAAAGAAAGACACACAACACAAACGGCAAAAGAACCATTGCTTACGTCAGGGGTGCTTCTTGGGTAATGGATAGAACCGGAGAAAAGGATTCTTCTTTGCCCATTAATCAGTAAAGCCTTTCTATCGTAGGTGACACTGCAATGTATATGATGACAACTCAAGCACAAGCTCAAGAAAAACACAATGAACATCCTGCAAACAAATAAAGTCGCCATTTTTCCTCTTCAATCTCAGCTTCACTTGCTCACAAGCCAAAAAACAAAACTCTGGTTTTTCTAGATTGGCGGTGGAGGGATAATTGAAAGCTAAAGATTAAAAGACAAAGAAATGACAGAGCGTGAGAAGAGGCGTGACGGTTGTGGAGGTCTACTTGGCTTAATGTTGTAAGGCAAGAGCTATAGAGGGTCCATTGCGGTGGCCTTACTTTGCTCTGGAGACTGAAACTCTAAGCAGACAACTAATTTATTTATAACTGATTTTGATATCCACAATGTGTACATTATTACTGACGAGAACACAACAAAGACAGTACAGCTTTCACTCGCTCACTTCGCACAAGTGTCCACTGTGATGACTGCGTGGCTTTGCCTTAGGACCTGAGAGTGAGCCGCAGTAAAATTTTGCGAGTTGACGACAACAACCGACCCACAAACAGTAAAGTAAAATTGAGACCACCTTTTAACGGCTTGTTCTTAATCAGATTAATAGGAAACCTGTGATCTTATTGGCAAGTGTCTGGCACGCGTTAACAGAATCAGTAAAGCTAATTAAAGCATGCTTTGGAGGCTGTTTTTCAGGATCTCGGTATCTGGGTTCTCCCTTATTAACTCGGAAATTAATCAAGCTTTGCATCAACTAGTGTTCATCAAAAAGTACACGCTACAAGATTCATCTACACCGTAAATAATGCTATAATAACATGAAATGCAATTATATTTTTAAAGTTTTCCGTAATCCAAATTTAGCCCCCCCTTTTTTTTTTAATTAATATTCGAAGTGTCATTTATATACACACACACACACACTTTTCATAAAGCAGGACATGTGCATCAACAATAAGGGGCAAATTTAACCTAATAATACTATTCCAGAAAGCCTCCGCAGCCGACAGTGGTCTTAATATATTATATCATTCATTTTGAAGGGGGTTTCACTCGTCAATATGATCGCGGACCAGGGGCATTGTAGTAACAACGAGAAAAATGTTAGATGAAACGCTTCAATTGCCGCTGTTGTCTTGGCTCGGGTCTTTCAATGGTCCACAATTAACACTTCCAGCCGAACACGGACGCTCGAATCCTCCTAAGCAGCCATCCTTCCCTCAAATCCATCTGTTTTTTCGACTTTGTATTTATTTATTTTTTTTAAGGGGAAAAAAATTATCAATAAAGCTTGAATACGCTAGCAGCTTTATCTCTCAATCAAAAAACTCTGTTATATTCTCTTTCCAAGTACTTTAGTTAAATCTTTCAGATTTTGAGTAACCTTTTTTTTTTTTTTCTGTTTCTCCTTTTACAAAAAAATATAACACGTATTAAAAATATATATATATTAGCTGCACTGCATACAGACCATATTTGTCTCAATTCATCTTCCCAAATGAAGGTTCTCCATCTCTTTTTTTGTCTCTCATTAGATCTCGTATCTCTTTGATTTTTTGTCCAACCCACTAGCTGTCACTTCCATTCAATAATATTCAATTGCGTTCTTCTTTAATAATTTTAAAATTTATCTAACCGAGAAATTTCAACAATATTTTTTAGTTTTTGAAGAAAAATAAAATTGAGTAATATATATATATATATATATATATATGCCATGATAAGTATCTATTGGCCAAAAGAAAATTATTTGCTGCCTGCTGTAGTATTTATTTTCTCAGCGGTGCAGCGTATCAGTGTAGACTCAGAGGAACCTTCTAAACGAATTAATACTCTAATTATTAATTTAAACAGGAACATGATTATGTCACCAAGATTTTGTTTGCCATTTAACCAGATGTCCATGTGAATACCGTACATTTAGCAGAGAAAAAGAAAAAGCAAAACAACGCAGAAATTAATTAATGTTAGCTTTTTTTAATTAAATGGTCATTAATGTTACTTTCATACATTATTAATGATTAAAAAAAGTGTAATACAGTTGCAGTATAATATACCTCGAAGTTGAGAGATGGAGAATGTAAAGATGCTCTTTTCTTGTTGTCGCATTACCAAAGGCTCTAAATTTACATTATAATAATGATATCCTGTATACTTTATCGCATAACTTGTTCATGTGCTTTTTCATCGAACCAATGCAGATTTTGAAAGTGTTATTAGAGTCAACTGAGACAGATTAGATGATCGGTCATTATCTCTAATTGCTCACAATAAGTCCCCACGTGGCATGTTTTGAGCAGATCACAAAACTTGTGTAGGTACATGGGCATTAGCTAACAAAGCAAGATAATTAAGTAGGTTGGCTCGGTTTTAATTGAGTGGGTTGGCTAGGCTCCCGCTCCTTTATGTATCGTTGCACTTTGTTTGTCTGTTGTTTTCGTTTATAATTTATAGCTTTCAACGGCGAAATGGACGGAGACCCGGGACAATGGGGCCATGTTCGCAAATCTAACCGCTACTTCAATGGGTCACCCAACTCCTACCGCAGATTTCGGAGTTTTATAGTCATATGGTTTGGTCAGCCCCTGCACTGAAATTAATGTATTATGCATGTCAACCGTGCATTAATTATTTAATTAATTCAAATGTACCGAATAGTTTTAAGAAATTACTAGACTGCAGCCTGGCCTGCTCGAGAAGAAATAGAAGAAATTTTAGAATACTTGAGAGGTATTATAACCAATTAATATATGCATGACATATATAATTAAATTTAATACAATTACTATTTACATAATGATTTATAAAATAAATGCACACATGTTATAGTATTATTTACTTATTGTATGACTGACACGATACATAGATGTATTATAAAATTTCTCCCACGTAGAGACACTATATGAAAATTAAAAAAAAAAAAAAAGAGAAAAAAAAAATGCTGGTTATTTATGGCTCTATCATGGAGCTCCATTAACTGAAATAGTTTATGGTGTATTACATTACATTCATCATCTCACATTCTGCACGCTGTTGCATATAAGCAATCATTTGATAAATAAGACAGATACATAGATAATATTTGCCAACACCTGCTGCCATTACGGTTTTAGCCTTACAAATAAATTAAATGACACGGAGCACTGCATCATTCTCTTTCAATTAAGATGTTTTCATGTGCGAACATGTACCGCGGTTGAGTAAAGCTCTAATGTTTCGTATGCACTTGTCATAACAGAATAGGTTCTTTCATCTCATCTCAGTTTCAGCATTTTCCTAGGCTTATGAGTTATGTCCATGTTTATCTATCAATCAATTCCTTAGTCTTGTCTCTTCCGCCCACAAATTTTGGATTTTGTTACAATCATATTGTTTTGCACGAGTCCTTACATAAATTATAAATCAAAAGTTAATCTATAGTAATTTGAAACAAAATGATGGAAAAAAAATATAACAATCATGGTTCATTGCTTAAGACGGTAATAGGGAGTGCGTTAATTTAATCAAGAGATGAAATGCGTGATTCTAATATTTTATTAGTACCAATAAAATAAATAATTAACAAAATGAGGAATTTGAAGTCAATCAAAAATTAATTTAGCTTCCATTCATATATCATTTTATTTAGTTGATAAAAGTTGTGATGTGAAAAGAAGAAATATGTGATTTGAACTTCACTCGAAGAAGAAATTGGTCCTTATTAACTTATATAATAAATAAAATAAAATAAAAAAATCTCTAATAAAAAATTGCCGATATTCTACTTCTTCGCGCAAAAAATGACTAACTCAACAATGATATCAAATGGTTATGTTTTTCAATGTATATTGATTGATAAGACAAGAAGCAGATATATTGTATAAATAATGTAAATTCAAATTTAAGAAGTTTTGCTAAAAGATTTCGACGACATCTGTATTAAATTAGAATGAATTATACATATAGATCTCTTTATGGTATATTTATGTACCTTACAATTTTCTCATATAAATAGTAAGTGAACCCACACCACTCACTATTCTTATGAGGGGATTGTAAAGTACATGAATATACCTTAGTATTGGTCTATTTTATATATATATATATATATATATATATATGTGTGTGTGTGTGTGAGCTGGAAATTCTACCAGAAGTAAGAATTTTATTTAAAGGAGACAAAAGTCTATTCCCCACCGTACATATCACCTACCTCAAAGCACTAACACGTGTGGACCCCACTTATCACATCTTCTTTCTCTCCGCCCGTTATTAAACGGTCGCGGTGACAACACATTATGAGAGACAAAAAAGAGGCACTGTGACGGTGCCGTTTATGTAATTATTGATCAAGTTTCTAAATAATAGTGTTAAAGAGACGTTTAGGAGGGATGATTAAGGAGATGGATCGAGCTGTCCATCAACGGGCCAAAGAGAGATCGTGAAAGCAAACGACGAAGTTACGCGACCCGCTTGATTGGCTGGCGGGTGGGTGATGGTACACGTGACAGAGGGTAGCACAGGCGTGGCTGTCGTTCTTTGTGGGCCCGTGACAAAACCTAAGCGTCGGTGCTCGTGTCATGCATGATTGCCCTTAGGACCAAAAAGACCGTGAATGTCAATATGACACCTATCACTCTACACATGACAGATAGACGCCGTTAGACTCCGTCACTACGTTTCCATCTGTTATTCGCTGAAGACTCGTGACGTTTAAGATTCTCTTCCGTTAACGTCGGTATGAAACTTTTCCGTTCGTCCGAGTTGTCGATTCTACCCTTTCAATCTCCAGCTGAATATCTCATTCACTTGGCATCTTGCTGAAGCGCCGTCACGGAATTGTCTGAGCTAAGTAACGCTGTACTCTTCAACTTCTAATAATAATTTTAACAAAAATTATGAAGATATTATTTAATTTTTACCGTATAAAAAAGTATATAAAATTAATTTAATTTTTAAGTCATAATAATAAATATTCATCAAATATTTATCAAATAACATCTAATAATGGATAAATTAATAACTTTTGTTAAATAAAATTCTTTTACAATATGGAATTGGGTTAATAGGCAAAATTAATAAGTGATAAATTAAGAAGATAATATTTTTTAAAAACCTTATATAACAATAAACGAATTGGTTCCAACCATATCATAAAATTAATAATTTTCTAAAATTACAAATATAATTGACTATAATATTTTATTAAATAAAATAAAATTATTGTTACTTGTTTTAATTGAAATTTAAATCTATGTTGGATCTCATATGTATTTTTTTTTTAGTGTAATTAGAAGTTTTGGAGTTGAAATTCTACGGTTGTAATAAACAATTATGAAATATTGTTGATGCTATGAATCCAAAACTATTGTATCATCTTTACATTGATAAAATACAATAAATTGTTAGTTGATTAATTGTATGTTAATTGAATTGTAAATACACTTAATTATAGACATCTCAAGTTTTTATCTCAAATTTCATTTAAAATAATATGTCATTCATTAAGTTGTTGATAATTTTTTTATAAAATCTAAGTGAATTCATTATATTATTTCACTAATTAATTGATGAATGTCATGTTATTTAAAAAGTGGATCTTGTCATATTTATCTCAATTTATCTTGCTCTGTTGATATGCGTTAATTAAATTAATTGAATAATAATAATATAAATAAATCACATGGGCCAAGAGATATTTAATTCAACCAATTTTATCATGCCACATCAGTTTGTACAAAATAAATTTGTACAAGAGTTTGTGACTATATCATTACTCTATTTAAAATATCTTTTAAAATAAATAATTTGAGATATATAACATGATCCATAAATTAATAAATTGTTAATTGGTAAATTAACAAATATCATTTTTATTAATAGGATTTATATACTCCCAATTTATAGAGATTATATTGTATTATTATTTAAAAGTTACGACTATTTAATTAAATAAAATTAAATTAACTTTTCTCTCATTTTCTCGCTTTTCTCATTGCCTTCATCTCCCCTCGTGCTGATTCCCTCCGCTCTCCACTCGCCAGCGTAAAATGGGAAAACAAGAGACTGATGCAAGTCAAAGGTGCTAAATCGACCACGTGGCTACGAACATGCATAGGATCCAATCCAACGAAGATTCCATTACATATTGCTCCGACGTCTTGCACGTGATTGTAGGATACTACCCATTACACGCGACTTCTTTGTGCGTGAAATAACCGAACTCAGCGCAAATAGAAATTCGAGAGCCTCAGGCCCTTGCTTGGGGTTTGGTTGGTGTGTTTTTACCAACGTCAAAAAGCACTTCAAGACAATTAAGGCGCTTTCCTTTCAATTTACCTTGCTATATTTTGACGACAGAAGCTTTCCTTTTCTTTTCCTTTTCTGGGGTTGTAAATTAAAAGTACATAATTGGGCTCTAAATATCCCAATGCCGAAGAAATTCATTCCCCCTGCAGTAGATTCAACTTCTCTAAATAGCTCAAGTGGTTCCCTTATAAGTGTGAGGAAAGTGGTTTGAGTCCCCGTAAATACATTGTAGGAGTTTAATTTATTTATTTTTTTTCTTGAAACCTCAAAGCTTGAGTAAAAACAGTCTTTCTCTCAATATGGGAGTTTGACGTCCCTCGAATATTTGAGAGGGTTTAAAAATGTATCGTAATTAATATAAACGGCCTCAAGAGATAAATATCAATCAGAATCTCATATAATACGAGTTGTAATATTGGTCTCGTATAAAAAAAAAAAAAAAAACTTCAAAAGGCGTGTAGCATTATTCATCAAATGGGAGTGAGAGCATTACACTGAGTTGCAATAAAATATAAATAAATAATGAGGATTGTTCTCGGTAACTTCTTATATGCGTAAATGGGCTGGTGGTGCATTTGTAAGTTATGCATCCAATAACCTTAGATGTATTTCATTTTTTACTTTGAAGGTAAAATAAATTTTTTTCAGTATTAAGTAAGGGTTGTTGTAAATATTAGTAGAGTTCTGATTATAATATATTAGTATTTTAAAAAAATAACTTCTGATATGCAAAATTTTAATATTATTGTGTGTGTGTGTGACTAATAGTAGATAGAGTGCCATTATTTTTTATTCGTGTGGTTCAGTTTCATGAAGATGGTTTTCAACAAACTTGAACATAGAGTTAGTAAAATTTAACACGAACCGATTACCCAATATTAATACGACATGAATAAATGGGTCTGAGTCGTCAAATTTGACACGATTATTAAATGAGTCGGGTCAAAGTCGACATGATTTTCTTCCGTGTCAGATTAGAGTTAAAGTTTTTGACCCATTTACCCACACGATTATATTTTTTATTTTAAATTAATTTCTAGTTTCTTGTCATTAAAACTCAAATAATAGATATAATCCTCTTTTTATTTTTTATTTTATTTTTGGAATGATGGACATATGCACAATATTCTATTTATAAAATTGCATATAGATTTAGAACTTTGATAGTATGAGTGTGCAAAATATTGGTACGTGTGTGTGTGTGTGTAACATTTAACATATTTATAATATTTGTTAAATATATGGATATCAAATAGGTTATTGGGTAGCCCGTTTTTGTTCTGTATCGGGTTTCAATCTCAATATTTTGACACAATTATTAAAAACGATATTTTAATGAGTTGTCTATTTACCTGTTTTGCTAATTCTAAATTGATCTATAGAAATTGTCAATAAATATTTTTCACCATTTGCACCCTAAAAACCAATTTTTGTGCGATAACTAATAAACGAAATGAATTTGTTATGACAACACTTTGTGATTCAAAGTCTCTACCCTCACATTTTTATTTCCACAAGAACAAAGAATCAATCATTTGTATTGGGACCATGTGGAATTATGATCGGTCCCAAAAATTTGGAACCGATTCAAACTTGAATCATCCTAAAAAATTCATTTAAGTCTTCAACTTTTCTTTTTTATCCAATTTTTAGAGAACCAAACCAAGTCAATTAAGTTCAATTCAAGTAGATGTTGAGTTTTTTTTGCTCACTATGTTTTTTGTATTACTAAATATTGTAATGTTCATCGAAATGACTAGGTACTATAAACGTGGATGCATCATTATTGTGCTCAACTTTACTTCTTTAATACTCCATAGGGCTTAAAACCAAATTAGACGAGTATTAATTCGTAACATCACATTTGTTTAATATAGCAAATGAAAGGAATCCAAATATACATACCAAGAGAATTATCAAAAGGAGGTTGTTATGTTACATCATCATGTATGATGATGTAACAACCATTAAATTTTCATCTAACGGTTATGAAAATTATATGATTTTTTTCGTCTAGTGTTTTCACAACCGTTGGATTTTCATCCAACGACTGTAACATAACAAAAGCCTTATCAAAATCTTCAAAAGTTGACTCAGAGAATATTAAGATGTCTCTGTGTATCCATTTGTCACATAAAATTATCCGTTAGAAAATAGAAAAGTAGAAAATGGAGGAGGACAGTTTTGAGTAGGTAACATCCATCAACAGATATAATGATTAACCAGCACATGTCTGCGATTACCGTTAAAGCCATGAAATTAATTAAGGGCGTTGAACCAAAAGAAACCCATCAAAGAAAAGCCATGAAAAGTGGAGGAATTTGATTCATCGAGATTTTTGGATGCCCATGCTTCATTACATAACATAAGGTAACATTACTCATATAATGTACCTTTTATGCTCATGATTATCCATACGCGACGGGAGAGTTTCCTCACACTTTGGGGGCCTATGTGTTGGCTCTTTTTTGTCATTTTCAGACTCAGGGTTCCATGGCACAATTATATCACAAAATCTTTTGCTTTTCTCCTCTTCGTCACCACTAATTTCTCCCTTTTTCTTCCATCAACTATACCACACCGATAAAGCAGATTGGATTCTGCAATCCTTTTGCTTTCTTTTCCTTTTTGAGGGGCTATCATTCTTCTAATTCTCTAAATCCAAATGATTAACCTGAACAAAACCGTTGCTATAATGCCAATTTGCCGCCAATAATAACGGTAAAAAAAAAAAGGATTATCAATGTCTTTATTAATTTGCGCCATTACAAGTTATGACGGACGGTGCTTGCCTGCCGTTTTGAGGGCCTTGCTAAAAGCAATTTAAGAATATATGTCTGGGTTTTTTCTTCTTCTTTTTTTTTTTAAAGCCTAAAATTAGTATCTGATTGTTTCAGAGGACTTCAATTCATAGTTATATTAAGTCCACTAGAACGTTTCAAAGCAGAAGAGTTACATTAAATTCTGATAAAACTCATTGGTTTCATTTAATAACTGCAAGAAATGCCTCATTGCTAAGAAATAAAACTGATGTTCTTTCGAATAATCACTTGAATAAACTGATGTTTAATTTTGTTATTTAAAAGGCTAACATAATTTCGCCCGTTATATAAGAAGCTCCCGGTCTAGCTCCCCGAGATACATGAATATGTTCCGGGTTGTGTTACTTTTGTAAATTGTAATCCAAAAGGTTAGCACTCAGAAACAAAAAGAATTGAAATATTGACTGATGCATCCTGGAACTAGTAAAATAAAATTAATTAGATGAATCACACAATGATTTAGCATGAAACAATTGTCTAATTACTCGCAACATTGATTTAGGTCACATGTAAATAGATTTAACTTCAGAACTAAGCAAGAAACAATAATTAGTTGTTCCATGCTCTAATCATAATGTGTTGTTTTGGTAAAGTATTTGGATAACTGCATGCGGTTGAATGTGTGGGGATCTATCAAATGTAATCAAGTATCCGTCGGCATGCATTCTTAAATTTGTTCGTATAAGCAAGCTTGACGGCTCTTATTATGGAGGCAAAATTCATTGCACGTTTCAGTTTGCTGGTCTGATCTGGTCCACTTTAAACCCATGATTTCTGGTCCACAAATACCATGAGAGTTTCTCAAAGCCCAAATCGAGAGAAAGCTACGTCACTCTCAAAATTCATTAATATCATGTCAATCCATTAATGGTTACTTTTTACCCCCCAATATCTATCAATTTTATTTACCATTAACTATACCTAAAGTTTAAGGTTTGATTTTAACCAAGAGATAGTTGAATTGGTAAATACACCATATAATGTCATTTGCATAAGATATACTATTCTTATATTTTAGATTGCTTATGAACGTATATGAATGTTCAAGTTTTGCAACAGCACAAATTAATGTATATGAGTGTTCAGGTTTTGCAAGAGCACAAAATTTATCTCCTACTATAGTTATTAATCAGAATTTCTAATCACATAGTAATTAAAAACATTTGACAATCATTGTTTAATAACAACATTTTCACTTTTATGGGTTGAATAATTTATTATTATTATTTTGTTTGATGATGAAGAAGTAGTGGAAGACGGCCAAAGGCCTTCAAATAAAGCCTGGTAATATGGATTCAAAATGGGAATGGTGTAATAAACTAAGTGGTCAAAATGAAACAAAGTCCCGGCCCAATATTCATTTTCCTTGTCTTTGAACCTTTTTGCCTTGCAAAAGCCGTCGTTGATGTCTCAACATTTTGGCGCCAAACTGGGGAAGGTCGGTGATTAGTCTCACAATCTCTATCGATCTCTCGTAAGTCGAGCATTCAGAATCGTACTTGAAAACTTTTCACGTTGCGAAGGGTATGAAAATTCGATGCTTCGCAGGACAAGATCCATTCCACTGTCTCTGACTCGATTCATTTACCGTTACCAGCAACAAGCTATCAGACAACTCGGTACAAAGCCACGTAATCGATGCTCTCCCAAAGACGAAGGCGATGACAAAAAGATTCATAGCCCAATTAAACATCAAGAAGATTACATATTTTTCCACAAAAGCAAGGGCCAACACATCCTCACCAACCAACGAGTCCTCGACTCTATTGTTCGAAAATCTAACATTAACCCAGACGACACCGTCTTAGAAATCGGACCCGGTACCGGAAATCTCACTCTCAAGCTTCTTGAAGTTTCCAAAATGGTTCACGCAATTGAAATCGACGAGAGAATGGTTGAAATTCTCAACAGACGGGCGGCTGAGCGCGGGTTTCAGGATCGGCTCAATGTAAGTTAAGCGTTCGATGTATTGCCTCACAGAAAGTCACGAGCTATTATAGTAGATGTTCTTTTTTATTTTATACACATTGGATATTGCAGGTTATAAGTAGAGATGCATTGAAGACCGAGTTTCCCCAATTTGATCTTTTCGTGGCCAATATTCCTTATGGAATATCTTCTCCTCTTGTGGCTAAATTAGTGTATGGAACGAAGTCGTTTAGAAGCGCGACGCTTCTTCTTCAAAAGGAGTTTGCTAGGAGGTTGTTGGCGAGTCCTGGTGACTCCGAGTTCAACAGATTGGCTGTGAATGTTAGGTTGGTGGCTGATGTGGAGTTTGTTATGGATGTAAGCAAGAGGGACTTTCTTCCTTGCCCAAAAGTTGATTCATCTGTCGTAATAATCAGGCCAAAAGCTGAAATACCAGATGTGAATCTTGATGAATGGCGGGCCTTTACTAGAACTTGTTTTAGCAAGAAAAACAAGACGCTTGGCGCGACGTTTAAGCAGAAGAAGAAAGTGATCGAGCTCTTGAGATTGTCCAAACAGAAGGATAATGGTTGTCATTCTGGGGAAGATGACGATGACGAGGAGGCGAGTGGTGTTGACGACTTGTGTTCATCTTCTTGCTCGGAAATGGAAATGAGCTTGTTTAAGGAAAAGATTATCCAGGTTCTAAAATCTGCGGCATTCGAGGATAAGAGGCCTTGCAAGCTGTCTAACGAGGAGTTGCTGCATTTGCTGTCCTCGTTTAATCAAGTTGGAATCTACTTTCACGACAAAACAGTGCCAAATAATGCGGATGATGCAGCTGCTGCATACAGTTCATAGCAACAGTTTCCTTCTGTTAGCTTTGCTTCCGTTAGTCTTATCACATTAAAGTTTTGAAGCGAACAAAATATTTATTCTTGTGTAAGTAGTGAATGAAAGGTGGAAGTAAAAATGCTTTGGTGAGTGTTATGTGCATGTTGTTTACTAACATCCCTCGCTTTACGAAATTAGTGAACAGATTGGTGCACCAAGTTATGAAGAAATTTCTTAAAGATCGTCAGTTAGGAGATCTCACCTCACCCTTCCTTGTTGGGTTGTTGGGGTTTCTTCCAGCAAACGTCTGTTATTTATAATAAGTTATTGATAGACTTGAAGTTCAAAAATTGACTCCATGGCCCAATGGATAAGGCGCTGGTCTACGGAACCAGAGATTCTGGGTTCGATCCCCAGTGGAGTCGATTTTTGCTTACAGCCTTTCTAACGTTGAACTTTAATTTACACACCGGCCGCTGGGGCAATTTTACTCAAGAAGTTGCATTTTCAAGCATTAGTGTTATGTAACTTTTGTTACTTCATTCATAATCGCAAATATATTCTACTAAAATCGAATATTTTCTCGAAAAACCTCATCTGAAAACTACTCTGTATTGTAACTATATAATATGACACTGAAAACTGATACGCAGCCATTATCATCAGACAGGAAGAAGATTCAAATACTGTTAACAAATGGGATTTGGAGCCCAAAAAGCATTACTCGACCCCTATCGAGAACCCTAATATCAACTTCCATGCGACGCTGTTTTTCTACTCTTACGTTAAAACCGATTATCAACCTCTTTCAACCCGCCAATCTTCCGCAGCCTAACTGAGACTCGATTTCCAAAGCGGAGAACAGTTGACAAGCCTTGCCGTAAAAGAGCCAGCTTGCGTCCTCCAGGTAAATATTCCCTTAAGCTTTTAATTTACATTTGATTTAATTTAGGTTTTTGTAAGTGCTAAAAGGAAAATAATTTGCAGGGCCTTATGCTTGAGCTCAGTGCACGCCAGGATAGCCGATTAGTTCTACTAATTCTAATGAAGAGAGCCTCAAAAAAATAAATGAGAAAAAGCGAATGGGGGCAGCGCTGCGCTTTTATTTTGGGGCGTGCTTTGACAACTTATCATTTTTGTTCTTTCTGACTTGTTAATTTTTGCGGCTTACAAACATCCTCTTGTTAAATTGGTGTTCCATTTTCGGCCAAAAACGTCAAGACATTGTTCCTAATTGGAAGAGTCTACAGAGCCACTTTCTCTATGAGCCAGCCATAAGGTTTCAATTGAGCCTTCAGATTTGATCATAATGGTTTATTTTCACTAACAAATGCTGATATCAAACACGAAAGCTGGTATTAAAGATTTTATTCTTTTTTTTTTTTTTTGGGTTGAATTCCCATGTATCAGGCATTTATTTATGTCAACGGGAGAGAGTCCTTGAAATCGCTTCAAAATCTGGAGTTGTCTCACTTGTCACTGGTGAAAATTTTGCGTTGAGGTGGCTGAACAGTGCTGTCACTAAATCTTAAATGACCTGTCTACCTCTTTTGCACTATTTTTTTCCCCTGTTCTACATTAATTTATTTTTTTAATAATAAAAATTTAGGTATTTATTTTAAGAAACGACTATATTACGTTTAACATAACTTAACAAAACCGGAGTTTTATTTTAATATATAATGGACATATTACACTTGATCAGTAACGTCTCATTAACAATCAGATCGGTGTAGGCCCATGGTTTCGCACAAGAGCTGATAGTGAAACACCCTTTATTTCAAATTAGCACCAGCTTTGACATCGCCAATTAATTGAAATATTCTAAATGTTGTATTATTTATTGTTTTCTGTTTTTCAAATATGCATGGTAATGTGCTGTAGGACAAAAGTATTTTGACATGAGCGCTGTTATTTACCTCGGGTCAAACCTCGAGTCAAATCTCGAGTCAAGCCCCGAAGCTTTAGTAAAACGACGTGGTTTTGCTTGAGCATTACAGGTCCGTATCAAACTCATCTTTCTCTTGTAATAAAAAAACTCATCTCTCTTTCAATTTTTCACTTCACCACAAAACCCAACTGCAAAACCCCTCGAGCTATTTTCTTCCTTCTGCAGAACCCATCTTTCTCTTTCAATTTTGCCATGCCAAAACACTAGGAAGAAATATCATGTACCTGCAGAATTGAATAAATAATTGAACAAGGGAGGCTGGCAGATTTAGTTAAAGCGTGATGTCCAAAGTGACAGTTCCACATACGGCAAACCTTCCCAAAGGATTGCCAGTTCCACCCATTATAATTTGAAAATAATGATTACGTAGTTGAAAACAGATTTAGTTTTTATATAATATGTTGAGTCAAAAATTGCAATTTGTTACTTACAATTACTAATCTCTGTCACTGGTGGCAGTGGTGATA
Organism: Citropsis articulata; assembly: GCA_030449925.1. Classification (NCBI taxonomy): domain Eukaryota; kingdom Viridiplantae; phylum Streptophyta; class Magnoliopsida; order Sapindales; family Rutaceae; genus Citropsis; species Citropsis articulata. Next base: position 461,506 of record JASUUH010000100.1, on the reverse strand, counting down.
GTAGTGGCGGTGGCAGTCCTAGTGGCTGCGTACGCATGGATTCTGGATTGTGGACTTTAAATGGTTGTGCTGCAGTCCATCGATAAAGGAAAGGGGCTTGGCAAAACGGTGCGTTTTGTGGGTTAATAAAAACGGTGTGTTTCATTTTCGGAGTTTGACTCGGGATAAATATCATTTTCCATTTTTGACATCAATTTTGTGAAACATGAGCTTCCTCCAACATCTTTTGATCTTATGGTGCAAAGAGAATCACTTGTTGGTACAATCTCACATGATTCTCTTGATTTACTTAAAGAAGACAAAAAGATTATTGTGATATTTTTTAACAGTTAGTAGATTATAAGAAGTCGTTTTCCACAACTGAATTGAAATTACATGAACAATACGATAAGGTAATGTTAGAGAAATTAGTGATTGAAAAACTTATTTTACGCTATTGTATTGATTGGATGAACATTGTTAAAAAAGTTGAAAATTCAAAGTTTGTTGTCTACATTGAATCTTTATTTTGAAAATTAATCCTTACCCACGAGAAAGTGTTACTAGAGACTACAAGAAGCAAAATGTGAGGATGAATTTTCTAAAGAGCAAAAAATTGAAAATATCATATTTAGATTGAAATTTATAATATATAGGAACTTTTAAATTAATTTGTGAAATACTAACAAGGCAATCCAAGAGAGGGGGTGAATTGGGATTTAAAAAAATTAAGCAACTAAAAATATAATGAAGTAATATTTAAACAATCAAATTAGAAATAAACAAATTAATTTGCAATGAAAAGAAAAGAGATAGAGTAATAGAGATCAAACACAATGATTTTTATGTGGTTCGGCTATCCCTGCCTACGTCCACGCCTCCAAGCACACCAGGCTTGAGGATTCCACTAAGCAAGCCACCAAGGCCTCAAATGCTTACAATTGACTTCCAAGGTGTCAATGAACCTTTACAACAAGAGATTATTCCCAATCTCTTAACCCAAGTGTATTCCAACACTTACAATCACTCAAAACAAAAATTACAAGTTATTTTTCACTCACACAATCTTTAAGATTACAAATGAAAGCTTGATGTGTGAATAAGATGAAGCAAGAAAGTGTTTAAAGCTCTATGAAGATTATATAAACGTGTATAAGCTCAATGGTAGTGTTGTGATCAACCTTTGATTTGATTTGAATGAGCTTATTTATAGTTGGAGCCGGAAACTAGCCGTTATAGCCTTTTTCTTCAGAAAACGGATCGCCGTTAACCGTTAACGGTTAGCCGTTTACGCTGGTCAAAGTTACCGTTATGCTGGATTTCAAATAAACGGTTGACCGTTAGTCGTTACCCTTTCGCCGTTAAAATCCAGAGACCTGCACAACACAAAACTTCCATCCATTTTTGCTAAACGGTTAAGGCTTTAGTAAATAATAACATACTGGAAATTATCGGTTAGCCGTTTACAAGTTAACGGTTCGCCGGTACATTCCAGAAGCTTTGCAAAACTCACTTCAACTCCGTTTTCATTAATCGGTTAAGGGTTAACAAAGTATACCTCTCTGGAAATTAACGGTTAGCCGTTATGAGTTAACGATTCACCAGTTATTTCCAGCAGCTTTTAAAACAACAAGCTTAACCGGTTTGCTTTAAACGGTTAGCGGTTAACACAAAAATCCTTTCTGGATATTATCGGTTAACCGTTAACATTAACGGTTCGTCGTTAAATTCCAGCAACACAAAAATGCTTAACGGTTAAGGCTTAAGGAGTAACCCTTAGAAAAATTAGGCTTTAGCATAAATGGTTAGCCGTTAAAGATAACGGTTAGCCGTTTAAATCCAGTGGCTATTTTTAGCAGGTTTAAAAATAATCAGTTAAGGGTTACGACAATAACATGTCTCTGCTTTTTATCGGTTAACCATTAATATTAACGGTTCACCGATTATTTCCAGAAATGCACATTTTTGCAGAGTTTTTCCAGTTTCTTAAAAACTTGTAAATACTCATAGAAAAATTCTTGCTTTTAAAAAATAATTAGATATTATGATAACTCTAACACATTTATCAAAATTGAAATACAAGTTGTGCAACCCAAGAAGGGGGGTGAATTGGGTTTTTAAAAATTATGCTAAGCAAATCACACACCAATTAAATCTAATGCCTTAATCAAATCAAAAGTAATAAATTCAAGCAAGCATAATAATAAAGGAGTAAGGGAAGAGAAAACAAACACGAGGATTTTTACGTGGTTCGGCTATCCCCGCCTACGTCCACGCCTCCAAGCACACCGGGCTTGAGGATTTCACTATCCAAGCCTCCCAAGGCTTCAAATGTTTACAATTGACTTCCAAGGTGTCAATGAACCTTTACAACAAGAGATTATCTCTCCAATCTCTTCACCCCAAGTGTTTCCCCACTTGAACACTCACAAATTTGGTGAGAAAACAAATAATACAACAAATAACTCTCTTTTAGAGTAGATTTACAAATGATAGCACAATGATGATTCAATCAATGATGATTTACGAAATGGAAGCTCAATATATGTTTTATAAACTTGTTTTGGCTTTCTAGAGTTCTTAAAATGAAGTTGGAATTGAGTTTTTATAGTTAAAGCCCGAAAACTAGCCGTTATAGACAAATTCCAGTGCTCAAGCGGCTAGCCGGAATGAACAGTGATGTTACCGTTATTTTTGAATTTTGCTACAGTAACACTGTTCACGAAATTACAGTTTTGCCCCAATACTTTCTGTAATTATACTATGGCCCAGAAAGTAACAAAACTTTTCAAATAGGTCCAATTCTGGACATCAATGTTTGAATTTACATTTGGGTCCTCCAACTTTCATAAATTATGGTATGGCCCAAATTGTTTCAAACCTTTGCAAATAAACCCAAATCCTACTTCAAAATAATATTTGTCATTCCCAAAATGTTTTGAAATTATGCTATGGCCCATCATATAATAATACTTTTCATAAAAGTCCTTTTAAGTTTTAACATAATCAACATAAATGTTAAAGTTCTCAAAACCTTTCACTTAGACCCTCAATCTTTTATAAGTTACAATATGACCAAAAACGTTTCAAATCTTTGCAAATAGGTTTAAATTCAAATTCAAAATAATATTTATTAAAATCAAATATTGTAAAACATTTTCATTTTAATCCAAATTACTCAAAACCACAAAATACTTTTATCTTAAATATAAAACATTTTGGTTTATAAAAAGTAATAATTTATTAAACAAAACTTAGAGCTTCTCAAATGCTAAATCATGCATCAATTAAATCATACCGGCTTTACAAGAAATTATCGCAATAATTTGTCCGTTGAGCTTTAAACTTCATTCTTGATTTCGCCGTTGTCCGTTGAGTGTCTTGAGCTTGATTTCACTTGATTTCACTTGATTCACTTGCATAAATATTATCCTTCAAAAACTAGTGAACTTGTGAAATACAATATTTATTAAATCACTTAAGACACATGTTTGTTATCATCAAAATTACATAATGTGTAGCCTTTTAGGCTAACAAAAATGTTTATTATCATCAAAATCAATAAAAGAAACATTGACATGTTAACAATTTGTATTTTAGTTTAATTTAGTTGCTTATTTAGAGTTTATTGTTTTGACATTATTTAATGTTATTTGGGTGACACTTATTCCAATATTTATCAAAACGGCGATAAAATTTTTAAAAATAATATGAACTCTGTTAAGTTTGTCATTAAAATTAACAAATTTGGATATTGAAAATTAAACTGACAATTTTATCCCCATTAACTAATTTATAATTTTTATAAAGAAATAATTTTTTATATGAAGAAATGGAGGAGAAGAAGACAAACAAGAAATAAAGAAGAAGAAGAAGGAACAGGGAAGATGAAAAACAATATGGGAAAAGCAAAAATAAAAATAAAAGGAAAAAGAGAGAGAAACAGAAACGACGAAACGAATAGGGTAAAAAGTTAAAATAAAATAAAACGAGAGAGAGATTGTGGAGTTTTCTTCTTCTTTTTTCTTCTGTCTTCGTTACAGATCTAGTGTCATATTGTTGAAATAAAGCTTTAATATTAAAATTATTTCTCTATAAATTACAAATCAGCTAAAAAAATAATTAAAGTGTCACATTTTATTACATTTTTTTATCATGGGAGATTGTTCAATATTAGATATAACATTATATTAATACTTACTAATATAAAATAATTAAACTTAGGTTAACCTTATTTAAATAATTCGCCCAGTTAATCTATTCAAAAAGATAATCCAATAAGTCAATAATAAAACATTTTAAAACTAATTCACTCAGTTAATTATGTCATTTTTGTGCTGAAAATAAAAAGATGTATCATACAATTTTGGTAAACTTTTTCGACATATCATCTATATATAACATGTTTGGGAGTGTGGTAAGGCAGTCCAGCTACTAAGGTGTTTGGTAACACTTGTTGTTGGGCTTTGGCAGCTTAGCAGTCTTGTTCTTATTAACTTCTACTCCATAGCTATAGCTTTTACTCTACAACAGTTGCGGCTTGAAAGTTACAGCACCTCACTCCCAAATACACCTATAATAAGTTATAGATGACATGCATGTCAAATAATTTTACTTTGGCGTCAAAGTTGTAACGCGTCATCTACTTGCTAAACTTATAAATTATAATTGAAATGTCATGCAATTGCGGTAAATTGTGCGTGATGTCATCTACATGATGAAGTTATAAACAATATTGTTTGGGGATAAATATGACGCCACGTGTCGACAAGGAAAAGCAGATAAAAGAGGTACCACATGGGTCAGAAGCGAGTCAAGGTACTTGCAACCACTCAAGATAATTTGAGGTACCCCGTGTAATTTGGCCTACCCCATAGAGTGGGGGTACCCCATATAACTTAGGTAGGGGGTACCCCATAGAATGGAGATACCCCTCAGAATGGGGGTACCCCTCAGAATGGGGGTACCCCACAGAACGGGGGTATCCCATAATGGGGGTACCTCGCATATCGGGTCCCGGAAAACTCTCCAAAAACCGCCATGAGAGACGTCTCTATCGCCTAAAGGATCATGCTTGATTCGGTTAAAACCATGTGTCAAAACAGTGTGCTAAAAGAGAGACATACCGCTACACCGCCAAAGTGGTCCCCAAATGCTTCACTCCTGGCCGATACCCTGACCACTCTCCACGCCACGCATACTAGAATGTGATACGCCGGATCGCACCCGATCCCCAAACATGCTCCCCAAACTACCCAAAATCATGAAAGGTAAAAGGACAACAATTAACTGGAAATACGCCACGTGGTCATGGTACCTCATATATAAAGGTGCCTAAAGTCTATTTTCACGATCTTTTTCCAACTCCAAGAATATTCACACTCACACTCCACAAAATAGGTCTTCTTCAACCTAAAAACTCCATTTTTCGTTTGAAAGCTTCCTCATCTTAAAAAGCTCAGGTTTGCAACTCGGAGGTGAGAACGCCGGGTACCCCCGGCTTCACCTCTAACGTCGGCCACTATTTTGCGGTGTGTAAAGCTTACCCCAGGGACACATCTCTTGTTTATCCTCCTCCGTCCCTCCATTCCTCAAATTTCTTTTACCTCTTTTAATTTTAAACACCCAAAACACACAACTACCTGTTTATTATTTGAGATAGATTTTTCATTTTTTACCCACCAAAATTTATCGAAAACAATTGGCGCCGTCCGTGGGGAGGCGAACAAAAAGCCTCCGCGGTGGTTACCAAACTAGTGGTTGTGTGTACTCCAATATATGGCACCGGACGTACCCTCTGAAGGTTTAATGGCGGATCCTACAAGAATGGGAGATGACAGCAGCGGTGAAGGCAGTGATCCCACCAGAAGGATAGCCCATCTTAACAAGGGCAAGTCTATCAAGCAATCAACGGGTATTCTCCAAGAGGAGGAGCCCATCTCTCACAAGCGTTTTGAGGATTTAGCCCATGCAATTCTCCGGGCTGTTGGCTCTCGGGTGCCCGAAAATTCACCTCCACCAGTGACGCTCGACGCTCCACCACCTCCACAAGGGCAACAAGTTATGATAAGAGCAGAGGTACCCGAGGCCAGCAAGCAAAAATATAGGCCATCGGGTACCCGTTCCAAATTCCAAACCATGGGCTCCCGAGACGAGCGTTCCACCGCCTCTTGCAACTCCCGTAGCAACAAAGATGCGAGGCGCGAAAAACGAGCCCGTGAGGATCTCCGTGACAAACTGAACGCCAAAAGGGCTTCTCAAGTTGCGGCATCATCATCAGCTACCCCGGGGGTACACCTGGGGGTACCCCTTGAGTTTATAGAAAAAATAGAGCACCTAGAAGCCCAAGTGAAGCTCCTTTCCGAAAAGCAAAACATCACAAATGCTCCACCACCAATGACTTACCACTCGCCGTTCACCATGAAGATTCGGACGTCAGCTCTCCCCAAAGCATTCACCATGCCCCAAGTACCCCAATACTCGGGTACCACTGATCCCTCGGAGCATGCGGAGTTATACCGCGACCAAATGCTAATCAAAGGGGTGGACGAGAATGCCATGTGTAGGATGTTTACACATACGCTTATCGGTCCCGCTAAATCATGGTTTCGATCCTTGAGGGCAGGCAGCATATCCTCCCTACACCAACTCTTAACAGAATTTACTAAAGAGTTCTCCTACGCTTCCACTCAAGATAGGGTAGCTTCCAAACTTGCCTTCGTCAAGCAAGGGGAATCCGAACCTTTGGCGGAGTACGTGAACCGCTTCCACCAAGAAGTGCTGAGAACCGGAGCATTTGGGCACCCACACACGCTGACCCATTTTGAGAAGAATTTGAGGTTGGGGAAGTTGTGGCGTTCCTTTCAAAAGAAGCGCCCACTGTCATATGGGGAAGCCCGCTCTCGGGCATTGCAACAGGTGGAGATGGATGAGAAATGCCACCTGAAGCGCCAAGAAGATAAGGCCGAGGTCACGAAAGGCAAAGAGAAGCCCAAGAGGACCGAAGCCCTAGTACTGAGGGTACCCCGAGGATGAAGCCCTCCACAAGTTGCCCTGTGTGGATAAGCGAGGTACCTTATGTGGATGTGCCTGAGATACCCCAATTTTGGTATGCCCTAGTTGAAGACCAAGTTTATGTCTCGATTTGCGCCACCGATCCAACAAAGACCGTCAAAATAGGCTCTAACATTTTAGAGGAACAACAAAGAAAAGTCGTACTACTAGTAAAGTGATAACACTCTACCTCTTTCCATTTATTTTTCATTGTTTTCTTTAATGCTTGTGTGTTTGAAATATATGCTTAACCATGTGGGGTACTCGGGGTACCCCAAATGGGTCAGTTTCTTAAGTCTTTAATGACAATTAGAGCGATCCCGGGATCCCTTAAATTCTCCTTAGGATAATGACTATATCACCACTCTCTACGAATGCATGTTCTATACAAAGTTTGATAATGTGTGCTCTTTGATTTGCCTCTTGAATTTTTAATATGAATGTGTAGCTTGAAATGCTATAAAAATATGTTCACCATTAAACTAGCTCTATATATGTTATTGAGTATTGTTTATTATAAGGCAAGACAGCATCACCTTATTATAGGGTACCCGAGGTACCCGACCTACACCGATCATGACGATCTACTCTAGGGTAAGCGGCAGCTACCTTGATCGATTACAAGCGAATGGTGGATCGTGAGGTTTTCGACCATATCGCATAAGGGTAGGCGAGAAGCCACCTTTATTACTATTTGTTCGCCATATTTGATTCTAAGCGAATGGCGGATCGTGAGGTTTTTGGCCATCTCGCATGAGGGTAGGCGAGTAGCCACCTTTATCACTATTTGTTCGCCATATTTGATTCTAAGCGAATGGCGGATCGTGAGATTTTCGACCATATCGCATAAGGGTAGGCGAGCAGCCACCTTTATCACTACTTGTTCGCCATATTTGATTCTAAGCGAATGGCGGATCGTGGGATTTTCGACCATCTCGCATAAGGGTAGGCGAGCAGCCACCTTTATCACTATTTGTTCGCCATATTTGAGTCTAAGCGAATGGCGGATCGTGAGGTTTTCAACCATATCGCATAAGGGTAGGCGAGCAGCTACCTTCATCTTTATTTATAATGTCTATGTGATTCCACGGGAATTGTGGATCATGATGTACTCCGCCACCTTTTAAAAAGATTCGCCACGAGTTTTATTAAGATTTGCAGCAAGCATTTCTAAGAATATCGCCATACGCTGATAAAAGGGTACCCCAGGGTATTCGGGGTACCCTATAACGGAAAGCCGTTCCTTTCATACGCCAAGAAGAACCCTAAGAAAGCCTAAGATAAACAGTACGCATATCTAGAGGAATCACCATATATTGGGTGAAATTGGGCTGCTCCGCCATGATTCTCAAGAAAGACCTATGCCAAGTGTATCTATCTACATGGATCAACAAGCGGCTAGTATCATATATTTATTGGGTACCTGGGGTACCCCCTCCATTTTCACAAGATGTTGGGTACCTGGGGGTACCCCCTCTATTTTTACAAGCTCTTGGGTACCTGGGGTACCCCCTCCATTTTCACAAGCTGTTGGGTACCTAGGGTACCCCCTCCATTTTCACAAGCTGTTGGGTACCTGGGGTACCCCCTCCATTTTTACAAGCTCTTGGGTACCTGGGGTACCCCCTCCATTTTCATAAGCTCTTGGGTACCTGGGGTACCCCCTCCATTTTCACAAGCTGTCGAGTACCTGGGGTACCCCCTCCAATTTTACAAGCTCTTGGGTACCTGAGGTACCCCCTCCATTTTCATAAGCTATTGGGTACCTGGGGTACCCCCTCCATTTTCATAAGCTGTTGGGTACCTGGGGTACCCCCTCCATTTTTACAAGCTCTTGGGTACCTGGGGTACCCCCTGCATTTTCACAAGCTATTGGGTACCTGGGTAACCCTCCATTTTCACAAGCTAATTGGTACCTAGGGTACCCCACTCCACATGATATCGATGCAAGCAAACACTCAAACAAGGGATAATGAAGATGCAAATACAACTAGATGCAAGATCAAGATATGAGAATACCATAATAACAGAAGCGTCACAAAATACACAGATATTGCAAAGTTCAAAAGTACAAAATAAGGGCATCCCCAAAATAGTAGCAACAAAATATAAGGGCTACGCCGAAGGCGGTGCATCATCTTCGCCATCCTTCTCCAGAGGACGATCGGCAGAAGATACTGAAACACCCGGAACAAGAGTAGCTGAGGCAGGAGCGGCGAAGGCTCGAGGTGCGCTGGGTATGTGACCCCATGGGCGGTACCCCACTAGGCGGAGGAGGACCTCTTCTTATCGTTGATCGCCCGCAAAATCGCAGCCTTGTTAGCGTGCTTCACCACGCGGGGTACCTCCAATTCGGGATCCACAGTCCACATCTCCGTCATAATGAGGGGGAACGCCTCTTTCATCATTTTCTTCTGCTGGGACATCAACCTCTCATTCCTAGCCATCAGCTCATCACGATCCCCTTCCACCCGGGCCTTCTCTCCAGAAAGCTCGCCAAGACACTCCGTCAGGGTTTTGACCTCCCAGATGAGCTTCTCCTCACTAGATTGTCGGTCTGAGAGCTCCCCTCTTAGCTTCTCAACCTCGGAACGAGCAGCAACCAGAGACTCGATATCGGGGAGGCAGTGGCTAAGGAGGAAAGACACCTACAAATGGTAAGATGTGTTAAGAACTCACATGGTAACATGGATGAATAAATAAAGTATGGAGCTACACCAGGGGTACCCCAGAAAAATTTACCTCTTGGGTAGCCTTGAGCGCCTGACCGCAGCGCTCGCTCAAGCTCAGTTTGACCGTCTCCTCAGTGATGTCCGAGGTAATGCCCTCAGCAGAATAGTAAAAGCAACACTATACCACCAACATATCAGAACCGCACCACCATACATCAGCCACCCAATCAGCCACCAAACACAACACAAAAAAAAAACAAAAACAGAGAACCCAAATGAAGAACGCGGTGATAACGGGTTACCCCAATCCTATGAATAATAACAGGGTACCCCCATCACCCCAATCATACATGAGTCACCACCAAAAGCAGACGGAAAGCCTCTGTCCATCAGCCCCACTCTCCTCAACCTACTCTCCTCTAACACATCACTATCCGCCCCGCTACCCTCGGCCACAGGGCGTTTTCTTTTCGCCATCTGCTTAATGCCTATTTATTTTCTCCTTTTTTATTTAGCTAAACATCAACAAACCAACAAACACCATACCGCCAACATGACAGAACCGCCACATCATACACTGCCATACCGTCAACAAGGCAGAACCACCACATCGCACAAAACCCGCCATCAATACAACCATCCAGTCAAACAACCAGCCACGACACAACAAAGAGAAGAAAAAAGAGAGAAGATAAAAAATGAAGGACAAAATCTTCCTCACAACATACAGAATGTCACAATTTTAGACACGCCAAAAACAGAGAAAGAAATAATACCTGAGGCTCACCAAGTTAACGAATCTGATTTTGCGAACACAAAGCGACGAAGCTGCAACCACCAGAATCATCACTGAAGTCAGTAAGTAAAAAAAAAAAAAAAAAAAAAAAATTCGAAGCCAAGAAGACGAAGAACTGCAGAAGCAGCATGGGAGAGGAACTGCCGCACATTCAAGCAATCAAAAGCGCGCCCGCTGCCGCCCGGATCTGGAGCCGAAAATCGCAGACGCCGCCACAGCAAATAGACGCCGGGAACCTTATGCTGTCGCCGAAAAGAAGCAAACCGAGAGAAGGGAAAACGGAAAACCGCAGAGGCCGCGGGGGGAGGAGAGCTGCTGCCGGGATGGCCAAGATCTCGCCGCCGCCGTCCAGATCTGATGCAGCTCGCCGCGGCTTCGTCCACCGAGAACAGCCGCTGATAAACCGCGGATGGAGGCCGGCCGAGAGAAGCACCACGCCGGACCGCGAACGGAGAAGTCGCCGGAGGCCGCGAAACGCCCAGATCTGGAGCCAAACCCGCCGCGCCTACCAACGATCCGTTCACCGGAAACGACGCGGGAAGAAGAGGGAGTCTAGCCGCGGCCGTGGGGAGAAGAGAAGAAAGAAAAGAAAGAAAGAAGAAAAGAGAAGAAATGGGGGAGTCCAGCCGTGACCGGAAGAGAAGAGAAAGAAAAGAAGAAAGAAAAAAAAAAGAAAAGGAAGAGAGAAGAGAAGGGAAAGAAAATAAAAACCCAGGGAAAACAAACAGGCTGAGAAAGAAGACGAAGAATCAGAACGAAGAAGTTGCAGAAAGTAATTGATTTTTTTGAAATATTTTGGGATTTGTGAAATGGCCTGAGATAAAGTAAAAAGACTGGTTTCGAGATTAAGACTCGGGAAAGCACACTGTAAGAAAGTCAGAGATTGTCAGTTCAAAGTCAGTGAGTTTAAAATTCAAATTATGTGCCAGACGGTTATCATTTCTCAAGAAAGCGGGAACGGGTTTAAAGCACACTGCACTGTTCACTCGCCACGCCAGTTGAGTGTAAAAAAAAAAAAAAAAAAAAAAAAAAAAAGAAAGAGGAAGGAAAATTTTCAGCCCAGTACTAAGCGGAGTTTCATAAGCAAAGACTTCTCGCCAAAAGAAACCACCGTGATAAATACGCCACGCACGACGCTTAAAATTCAAGACCAAGATAAAAGAGTGACCCGAGTGGCCCAGAATGAGTCGACTCAAGAACCACTTCAAGATAATTCGACAGAATCTGGCCACCCCATGGGTGCACTTATATAATCTTGGTGGGAGGTACCCCATGAATGGAGATACCCTCGAATGGCCTCACAATACCCCACGTAATCCAGTATCCCATAAGCATACTCGTGACATCTATCCCTAAAACTCTCCAAAACCGCCACGAGACGCTCTATCGCCCAGCGATCACGCCGATCTTATTAAAACCACGTGTCAAAACAGCTAAAAAGAGGAGACCTCACACCCCGCCAAAAAGTGGTCCCCCACCGCTTCACCCGACAGCCTCCTCACGATACCCTGACCACTCTCCCGCCACGTACATAGAATGACGGATACGCCTGAATCGCTCACCGATCCCCAAACACGCTCCCCAAACTACCAAAATCATGAAAAGGTAAAAGGACAACACCAATTAAATACGCTATGCATGGCACTTACATATAAAGCGCTTAAAGTCCTATTTTCACGATCTTTTTCCAACTCCAAGAATATTCACACTCACACTCCACAAAATAGGTCTTCTTCAACCTAAAACTCCATTTTTTCAGAAAGCCTCATCTTAAAAGTTCTTTAACTGAGCGGAGCTGAACGCCGCACTGCTCACCTCTAACGCTGGCCACTATTTTGCGGTGCCAGAAGTTTTACCCCAAGTGACACATCTCTGCTTGGATCCTCCTCCTCCATTCCTCCATTCCTTTTACCTCTTTTAATTTTAGAAACACCCAAAACACACAACTACCTAGAGAGGTACCCCATTTCCCGAAAACAACAAATTTATTGTTTGAGATAGATTTTTCATTTTTTACCCACCAAAATTTATCGAAAACAAATACATTATTCAATTTTCATTTCGGAGTTAAAATCTTATGACATATATTCTAAATTTTAAATATATAAACTGCTTATTATCCCATTACTGTAAATTTGTGCAACACATTGTTTATATGATTCATTTATAAATGATATGTCACACATAAAAAAATAAAACTTTTATTTACTAATTTAAACATCTAATAATTAATAAATTAGTATTATTATGTTTAATTTCTGCTAAGTTAATTCAATCAATTAAATCAAACTATGTGCTGCATAAAACACAATTCAATAAATAAAATTAAAAATATGATTATATTATATTTCTGGTTCAGGCTCTCACAAACTGAGCTGTCAGTCTGCTTGAATTCACCGGTCAGTAGAGATACCTTATCTAAAATGTAAGGCAGCGTCTCTCCAAAACTAAATATAATTCATCATATTATAACTTATCCAATCCAATTAAACCACGCTCATACATTCCGACATATGAAATCGAGTTTAGTACAATCTGACTTATGAAACGCGCTCCAATAAGAGTGGTAGATATGATTGATGCTGGTAATACAATCACAGTGCCTTGTGACAACGTGAAGAGGTCTGTAGCACATCTGAGAACCGAGATCTGTCATGTCATGTTGAAGTCCGCTTTAACAACACCGTTAAACTGGCGAACTTCCGTCATGGAATGCATTTCTATCCAGCACAGGCCCATAATTTTTTAATCAATCTATGGATCATCTGCAAAAGTTCTCATAATGTAGGAAGAAATTGGATCGAGGGCCCCCCGCGTGTTGAATATCCACATCCTGCGGTAATCTCAATATAACCTTCCAGAAGTAAAAAAGTAAAAAGTTTGTGGAAAAGTTGCGTGAATGTGATTAGATACTTGAAGCCGCAAAGCTTAAATGCTTCACAGTCAGCATTATCTTTTTTTTTGGGGGGCGTGGGAGGTAAAAAAGTAAAAAGTTTGTGGAAAAGTTGGGTGAATGTGATTAGATATTTGAAGCCGCAAAGCTTAAATACTTCAGAGTCAGCATTATCTTTTTTTTGGGGGGGTTTGGGGGAGGTGAAGGAGGGAGGGTGGCGGTGGTGGTCTAAATCAAACAATTTATCTTTGCTTTTACTTCAAGTATGCGTAGCCATTTGCCATCCTAACTTTGTAGCTGACAGAAGTCGAAAGCACGCAATTGTAGTATCTACTTTCTAATAGTTAAAAGTACTGTTAATTAGTCATGAATGCACAGCACCTAATAGATGCGGTACTGCCTGCCAAGATGATATTGGACAAGCTCGTACTTACTGTGATTGCCACGGGACAAAAGTTGTACTATAGCGCTCCACCGACTCAAAATTATTGAAGGGGGGGTGCTAAAGTGAAGCATGTGGCCTTGTGTTTGATCAAATCACCCTGAGGCTAGGCCATATATGACCTTCGCCAACCACTCGCAACCCACCACAAACGTTATTGTCAAATCAAACAAATAAAAATTTAAATGGATGGTGATCAGACTACAGTCAAATTCCACAGGTTCCAACTCGCATCAGCATGAATTTCAATTTCGATTGATTAAAGGGCTTGCATAGAGAATAGGGCCCAAAGATCCTTCGTTGAGCCAAGCCATGTGAAAAACAGATGGTGACGCCAGAACCAACAATATATTAAAGAGCCATATCCTCATGTAAGATGTATCTCTCTGTTAAAGAAAGGAGTCCATCTCTTAGCTAACGCTTTGCTTTACATGTAGAAAATAGAAATGCATGCCCCTTCATGGATAAGTCCTCCGATCGTGATCGATTGATATACTTTTGTTATCAGTACAGTGTACACGTTTTCCTTTTTGATGGGGGCCATGCAAGATAAATCTAAGGGTAATTCATCACTTTGATTGGCAGCTTCTTCTTCAACTTGACGGTTGGAAAGTAAACAATGTCGTCGTTTTCAGCCACCCATCTGAAGAAATAGGATCAAAATCAAATAAAGAATGGTCAATTTAACAGCCCAACTTCCACTGTAGTACAGTCTGGTTTAACTGTTGGCTTCTGATAACGCCATCCAATTAATAAAAAGGAAGATTAGAATTTAAAAGATCGTTACTCATAAGTCGTGACAAGATGGTGAAGGAAGATCGATATTTCGAGCCGAGATAATTCAAAGCCAGGACACAGTCGCTGACCCCCACCAAAAGGTGTAAAGATATTGTTGTTAATAGCAGCTCCCATTTTCTGCAAGTCAACAAACAAAACATGCATGTACATTCATCCCTGACGCGCGTGTGGAATCTTTCTACGTATCTACTGATAATTAATTAATAATGAAATAGGAAAGGAATTAACTTTCGTTTTTGACAATGACTTGAGAGAAAAATCTTGCACGTTACCTCCCATCTCCATGGATCAAACTGGTAAGGATTATCATAATTTTCTTCATCCATGTGAACAGATATAAATGACGCCAGGACACACCATCCCTTTGGAATCAAATGGCCTGCAAATTATCCATATATAGCAAGCAAGCATGTGAGGTCAATAAAGCAACTCTACATGTGCACGCAGGCAATTTTAGTGAACAAACCTTTGATTTCCACATCCTTGAGAGCTTTCCTCCAAACCCCATTAATGATATTTGCCATTCTAAGAGTTTCATTGATCACCTAGTGGGGGGGAGGGGTGTAAAATCAGCATGTATGAGTGTATGTTAGTGTATATTTATATATAAAAACATACTAATTATGCTAGCTATAAACTGTAAGTTTTTTCGTCTCTTTGAATATTCCAATCGAACATACATTTTGAGTGAATGGCAAAGAAATGTAGTCTGTCCAGCTGTAACCAGCACAGGACTTGGTCTTCTGCCTCTTCAATTCCATGTTCTCTTCCTATTGAGTATTGATCATCACAATGACATTACGCACAGTACCATATATATATATATTTAGCACTGAAGCCTTACACAAGAAAGATAATCTGTAACCAAAGTGTGCTCTTCTGAATAAAACTGATCAAACCAAATATTACAGTAGAGAGCTGCTTAAAGTTAAAGAAAGGCCATGATTATCACCTACCAACTTTCCACGGCATATCTTAATTAAAGTCGCAAGATCCAAAGGGCTACAGCTACAAGTTTGGCCTCTTTTAAGAGTGAGACCCACTTTTAATGGCTAGTTTCTCACTGTGACCACTGCCTTCTTTTTATGCCACAGTTGCCATGTTAATACATATTAATCTAATCCAATTCTAACCCTAATTAATGTACTGGCAGCTCTCATACGTGTGCCTCATACAGAACCAGGTCTTCTAGCTTTTCGCATAAGAGGGATAATGAATATAAACTTAGGCTCACCAGTCACCACCACCTTGTATAGTGCACAACTCCTATAATACATCTCTTTCCCTGTACTAATAATTAAGCTGTAGACACGACCCTAAGAAATATTAATTCTTTATTCGACAAATCAAAGAAATAATTTCTTTAGAAAAGCACTTGTTAATTTGAAAGAGATTATTTCACTAACAGTTTTTGCTTGTAATTTTCAGAAACCGGTTTAAAACATATAAAATTCATATGTATTGCTGTTGCATGATCAAACATACTTATTAGCTGATATCCTTTAATTTTTTAGATTTTCAACATTATCTAATATTATATCCGAAAATTTATTTCTTATTATAATTAATTTAAATTAAGATGATGATGACAAAATCAACTGGTCAGAAGAAGAAAGACTACCGAAAGGCGACAAAAAACCGACACGACTATATGACAGCCAATGGTCGCAACTCGCAAAGACACGGAATTAATAGGTGGTCCTCACCTAAAAGCCGTTCAATCTTAATCGCACGGCCAGAAGATGTCATAATATTATTGAAGCATCGTGGGTCCTCACACACGAACTCTCCATCTCAATCGTGTTTCCAATCGTGTGTCTAACGAAAGGGACTTTTTAAACAAAAAGTCAAACGCATTAGCGGACATCCTACGGCCGCAGAAAGAAAATGATCCTAGCCGTTGGATCAAAAATTCCGAAAAAAAAAGGGAAAAGGAAAAAGATCAGTACACCATGTTATGGTAGTAGTGGCAGTACACGTACCGTAAGTTGCTTAAGAGCAACAGGGCTGTCAGTTAGGAATTTGACAGCTAAGGTCATTGCCATGGGGACGGTTTCTTCTCCTGGGATCATCATCTCTATTATATTCGAACTAATGAAATCCAACGATGAAGATTGCCTCTCATTTGCTTCACCATTATCACGTAACAGCACGTCCACTGCATCTTTAGCTACGCCCTTTTCGTCTGATATCTCCTCCATGGTCAGTTTTCTCTCCTCTACAATCTTTCTCACCATCTTTAACAATCTCTCCTTTGCCTGCATGATTCACGAAGAAGTATAAACATTAGTTATGAAACCCTAAGGCTGAGGCTTTTTTGTTGTTCTTTTTCATTTTGTTTTTCTCGTTAATTATAGGTACCTTCAAAGATTTATATAGCCTCGTCCCTGGAAATTTGATTGGCAAGCAAATTAAACCTTTGAGGAATTCTTCAAATTCTTTCTTGAGAAAGTTTAGATCTTCACCAGGACCAACGCTCATCAACACTTTTACCAAAACTTCAAATGTTATCTGAAAAGAATATATATATTTACCAAGCAAATTATGTATCATGTATAAGTATTGCCGCCACGCAGTAACAGATACTAATTAATTAATGATATACTAAAACTGAAATGACCTTTTTGGTTTCGTCTTGTACGTATATCGTAAGATGGGAGTGTTTAGTCCACGAAGCCAAGGTAAACCTGACAGAACTTTCAATATGTTTAGTGATAGTGGCTTTGAGTAGTGGTGATCTGAGGAAGCCAGCTATGTGTGCATGCAATCTCTTTTGAAGGGCTCCATTCATTTGAAGAATTGAGAATTTTCCAAGTAATTCTCTTATTGATTTGGGATAGGAAGGGACAAAAACGTTGCCATGGTTTTGCAAAACCACTTTGTTAACATCCGGATCTGTGGACACGATGATCGGTGTTCCCAATATGTGTGTTTTAAACACCTTGCCGTACCTGCAGAGCGTAGAGAGACACAAAATTAACAAAATAAAAATATATGTATATATATATATATATTTTTTTTCTTTTTTTTGAAAAAAGAAGGAACAAGAAGAATCTGTTTTAATTTGTTTTACTAGTTTTGAAAATCATCATTGCACGCAGTCAGCGATGAAGATGGGTTAAAGGCAAAGGTAAAGGAAACGGTCATCTCATTGGAAAGCTGAGACAGAAGCTAGCTAGGGCTGTGGTTACGGTCTGAACAAGCAATAGGACTTTCAATGTCCAAAGACTATTTACTGCGGCTTACAGCAGAGTACGTTTTACTTGCTCTCAATTCTTGCAAGTGCTCTTTTTCTCTCCATGTGTTGTTATCAATCAATGCCATCATTAAAGCTCTTGGAAGGCAGTTAATCACCATAATGATAATAGTTCAAGAATAAAAGGATTATATATATATATATATTGATTAAAAAAATGAAAAAAATTACGCCTAAAAAGAAAGATGTAAAGCAAAAAGAGAATAAAAGAACTTCACAATTACTTAAAGGTGATTAATTTTTATAGCACAAACTTCTTTACTAGTACCATCTTTTATCACCTCCAATCAAATGGAGTGCACATCAAGCTGCCCTACTCTTCAGCGAAAAGGGTATCAAGTATATCCTTTGGGACAGAACAGAAAGGGGGGTGTTTTTTTTTTTAATTAATCCTTTCCTTCTGATTTCTGATTAATATTGTTTAGCATCATTTGGTGGACTAATAACGTTTTTTTTTGAAACGGACGAATAAAACGTCTTTAAAAAGGAATAATAAGATTTTATAGATGATACTATTATGCTTAAAAAAGGTAACCCAATAAAATTATGACGATTTATATCTATGCAATCTCCAAATTAACATGACTGGACTTGTTTCTTTTTATATTATGTAAAAGTATAGGACATTTTTTTTTTGAAGTTCCCTCAACAAATACTTTATTCAAGTTTATTGTTTAATAATTAAATAACTACCTAAATGAAATTATAAATTTTTTGTAAGTCTAAAGCTCGACTAAATGGTTTAGCTACCCATCTATGCATTTTTGCGAGTAAGTAGAAGTAAATATTAAAATATATATTTAAGCTAGTAATTACATTAATCACTATGGTTGAAACATGACAACAGCTACACGATCATTGTCATAATCATAACAGCGAAATAAATATCTAGAGATGAGCTATAGATTTTTCACTCTAGGGCTTTCATCACCTAAGATAAATTAAGATAACAAATTCTAGATTAATTTTTGATAATTTACTCCTTTTTTTCCCCTTCATCATCTTCAGTTAAGGTTAAACCCAACCAAAAAAAAAAAAAAAGGAAGTAGGAGATTGGTTAAACAATAAGACAAATACAATAAATATATCTGTTGAGCAGACGAGAGGAAAAAGATGATAGCAAGAAAAAAAGCCCTCGATGCATGAAATATTAAAAGGCAAAAATGGAGTGATAGTAGATAAGAAAAAGCTTTACAGGGATTTGCGTTTGTCCATGAAGCTGACAGGGCGAGAAGTGTAACCACAGGCAATGAAATCTAGAGTTTCTCCAATGAAAGGCCAGCCCAAATTCCCTTTCGGAACTCCACCGCTATTCTTCTCCATTGTTTGCTTCTTCTTCCTATACCAAAACCATCCAGAAATTATAATAATAACACCCATCAAAATCCATCCCATTCTGATCATCATCATCAGATGGAACTCAACTCAACTCAGTGGACCTGCAACTTTAATTTTTGAGCTTCTCATTAGTCCATGCAGCTTTATATTTTTTATTTTGTGAGTGGGAGAGAGTCAATGGAAGAAATGAAGGGAAGTAATGATATTTGGGTGTATGTAAATATATATACACACGCGCGCGCACACATATATGTTGGGTGAGAGATTCAGAAGATCTAGAGCTTTACCACTATCATTAAATGAGGTGGCCATTTTGGGTGCACCAAATGAGCCACGCTTGTTCATTTTGTCTTCATTTCATTTAGATAGGTCCCTAGTCCACTCCCCCATTTATTACAATGGATTTGGTTGTGTGTACCATGCCCTTAAATATTCAATAGAATATGGACCCCAATTCTCAAGTACATTGCTAGAATTAATGTTGGATATACTAACAGTTACGAGAAAATCCCCTAATTTGATTCATTTTAATTGTCAAGTAACTAAAGAATTGTCGACAACGAATGAAATGATGCTGGAGCCTTTATCAAGATAAGTATGCCCAGTTGTTACTTTCTCTATGTATGTAATTTAAGTGTGGTCGGCCTTCAAAAACTAATATTAAAAATTGCAACATATATACAAGAATGCAGCCAGGATTAAATTCGGAATTTTTAATTTTAATTATATTTTTTAAGAGAGAGAGAAGCAGCCAAACTGACGCATCTCTATTAGCTAAATTTCTTCCAAGCTAATATAATTGATCTCAGAATCTCAACACTCATTTCCTTATGGAAAGCATTTGCGGCTTAAACATGTGATAAGGGAAAAAAAAAAAACAAACAAGGAAATTGAAGAGGAGAGGTCTAGCCGACGACAGTGGGGGGATTCTGCGGTGAGCACTTGTATAAGGGAAGCCCATAGGCCATAGGTGGAGGGCGCCGAAATTGTAATCGTCAGCAGCTGTCCCCCATCCTTTCCCTCTTTTATTTTTATTTTCTCTGGTTGATCAACTTTTGCATTATTGTACATATTTGTAACAAATCAAACCAAAACGCCATCGTCTTGTCTTCATCATTCTTCAGAATTCCCCCTCACAGTTACCACCATCGACTCTCTCTCTTTCATGCACATTAGTCCATTGCGTTTGTTTGTATATGCATACCATCTTTTGGTGTCAGTGTTACTGTTATCAGACATGACCCAACAGCCATTCTTACGCTTCTTTCTTTCTCTGCACTGCACACTCATACATCAAATGGAATGCCGCCATGCGCCATTTGACATGCTTGCAATTGAAGCAAGTGGTCCGACACCGATTCTCGCATGTGAATCTGGTGAACTAAGTGGGGTTATATTGTGTAAGAAAAAGGCCCATTGGGTGTGTTGACCAGCTTTTCTTTTCCTTTTTTTTTTTTTTCATTTTTTTAATAAAAAAAATGCGGTAATGAACCATGCATATTGCATACAATACAATCACGTCGTGATGTATGCTCAGTAGGCACATGCCTTCTACAGTTGTTATAGATGATTTTCCAATCATGATTTTCGTTTGGGTCAAAGAATAATCTTGGGAAGTTGATTATGTCACGCATGATTCCAAGTCGAGATCAATAGTCAATACCATATTCTTTCGAAGATCTACAGCAATTGAAGTCCATATGATCCAAAATTTTTGAGATGGGGCACCCAAGGTAAAGAGATAATATAGATTACTTTCGGGTAAGATAAGGATAATTTCAGGCACATTAATACATAGAAAAATGTTGATCGGTTTGGCAAAGTTTGGTTATGAATTTGCACTATGTTAAGACAACACCACAAGCCGGAGGGGAGAGAAGAAAGAATATTATTATCGTTCCTGTAATTCATTAATTAAATGTCTCAACTAAAGCGGTTTCAAAGTTGCAGCTGCATTTGAATGACCTCTCGAAACCTTAACCCCAATTTGTCATGATCAATACTTTTTCTCGGCCAGAGGCAACCTACCACATCATTTACATCAAGCTTAATTTTTACCGCAATCTTGGGATAATTTCATTGAAAAAGCTGAAAAATAAATATCAGGTCATGTTCAAAGGCAGAAAGATTTCAACCTCTTGCACAGGCAACAGTTTCTTTATCCACATCGTTGAAAAATGTGCTTAATTTAGTTACTGCAAGTGCCTCTCCAAAGAGCGATGCTCGTGTTGATCTCAAAATTTGAACTTCTACATAATCACCAGCAACTGGGTTCCGCTTATCACTGATAACATTATCTCTATCCAGCAACGGCCGATTTACAAATGCAACTCTATGTCCTCTATCACTTTTGCCAACAAGCTCTGTATCTGGAGCTTTCTTGTTAGGTCCTTCAACCAATACAAGTTGGACAGTCCCAACTTGGGAATCATAACATTGACCTGTGCTCTCTCGAAAAGCTTCAATAAGTTCTGTAAGTCTCCTCTGCTTAACTTCCTCAGAAACATCATCGACATAGTTTCTATGGGCATGAGTTCTCTCCCTCATGCTGTATGCAAACATGTATGCCATGTCATAACCAACAGCTTTCATCAGGGTTAGTGTATCCGCATGTTCTTCCTCAGTTTCTCCGCAAAAACCTACAGAAATAAATCCAGATAATTAGCTAGCAGCACCACTGACTGGTAAAAATTTTCAGAGTGAAGTAAATTCAAGAAAAGAGGCCATAAATAATGGGTGACTAGTCTGCCAGGAATTATATCTCCCTGAGCATCAATCACCTGAACATCAATGAAATGTGCCGCCACACTCTAAAAAGGATTGCTCATAACAGATTGAAGAAGGTACTTATTTACTATTCAATCAAACAAATTTAGATATTTACATACAAAAACGGCGCATGTTCAATATTATAATATATGTGATGCAACAATTATATTGACAACCTAACACATAAATGCAAAGCATGATTTGTGATATATTACAATATACCATAGTCAACCATCTTGTAAAGGCCGTATCAGTACTTCTCCTCCTAGCTCCATGCTTAAGACTTGAATAAGACTTGAATAATCACCAAAAAATTAAGTTCAAAAGCTCTCATAGAATTAAAGTTGACTATGGTTAATAATCTAATCTTCCCTCATCTTAAGTAAAAATATAAAGATCACCTCTATTATTGCCTTGATTACTTCTAGAAAGCTTAAATTATGCCCAAAAAATACATTGCAGGGAGTCAAGGACCATGAAATGCAAGTCTAGCATTTTCACATATTTTCATTCACCCATATACCTCTCAGAAATACAAATGTATGGAACAAGTCTTCTTCATATTTCAAACCAAATTGTCTAATCAAGTTATGGGTATAAAGGACACTACAAGATTAAAAACAAGAGAATCACTTACCACATATGAAATCACTACTTAATCCCACATCTGGAATAATTTGTCTAATCTTTTGCACAAGATCTAAGTATGCCTCTCTGGTATATCCCCGACGCATTCTTTCAAGTACTGTACTATTCCCTGTTTGTGCAGGTAAATGGATATATTTGCAAATATTAGGCCTATCTCGCATTATATATAACAACTCATCTGGGAAATCTTTAGGATGTGGGGAAGTATATCTGAATCTCATCTCAGGAAACTCTAAAGAAAGTCTATCCAAGAGATCAGCAAAACGCAAACCCATTTTTTTCACTTTACACATGCTGTTAAAACCTTCACTAAGTCTCCAATTAGCTCCTTGCTCAACTTCTTTTTCCATCCCAGATGTATCATTGTAGCTGTTCACATTCTGACCCAGAAGTGTTACCTCCTTCACGCCTGCTTTCCAAAGCTCTGCCACCTCCTTCACTATTGATTCCACTGGACGTGATCGCTCTCTACCTCTTGTAAAAGGAACAATGCAGAATGAGCACATATTATTGCAACCCCTCATCACTGAAACAAAAGCAGTAACAGAATTTTTTGAGATTCGAACAGGACTAATATCAGCATAAGTCTCCTCAAGTGAAAGAAGAGTGTTGATCCCCTTTTGACCGTAGTCTACTTCTTCAAGTAAACGTGGCAAGTCTCTGTAAGCATCAGGCCCACACACAACATCAACCATCTTATCCGCATCCAGTATCTTGTCTTTTAGCCTCTCAGCCATACATCCCAATACAACTATTTTCGGAGGGTGCTTGGATTGTGACCTGCCTGTTGCAACATTTTTCTTCCATTCCCTCTTTAGAAACCAAAAATAATTTAGCCTCTGCCACACTTTATGCTCTGCATAGTCCCTTATAGCACAAGTGTTAATAAAAATGACCTCAGCATTCTCAGGAACATTGATGACTTCACTATATCCAGCATTCTTCATAATGGAAAGGACAATCTCCATATCGTTGACATTCATTTGACAACCATATGTCTCTTGATAGATACGACCTCGTGAATGTACTTCAGAACCAGTCGCTGATGAAACCTCAGAAGCTGGGACAAGACTGAACAGAGAAAAAAAGAGAAAACTTACGCTAAGAACTCTTTTTCGCAAACTCTTCAGTCATCGAAAAGTAAAACATTATGGACTCGGTGAACGAATGTTTCATAGAACAAAAAAAAAAAAGAAAAAAGAAAATAAAACAGCTAATGTTCGCAAGAAATATGCATGTATATATCCAGTCCTATTTCTGAATCTTCTTCTACATCTCTCCTCCTTACCCTGTTGGGCAAGATTATATGTCATATAGCAATAATCATCCTCCGGCATAAAGCTCTAACATGGAGGAAACTAGTAATTGAAACGAGATCACGAAACAACAAAAATAAAGCTAAGAAAGATCATAAAATTAACAATAATAATTACGAAAGAACTCTCGAATTGTAAAAAATACTATGTATCAACGATTCTTCGTATGTGAGTGAACTTACTCAGCCAGTGGCTGGGAGGCGGTGAGAGAAGATTGGGCGATGAAGTGGTGGAGGCCGGGGCCATCAGGAAGGTTAAGACAAGAGTGAGAGAAGTTTCTAGAGAGATTAAGAGAGAAGCTGCGCTTGAGTTGACGAGTCGTCAAACGGCGAGCGCAGCGCGGATCGAGAGAAGTCTCTGGGTATGAAGAGAGGAACCGCAGGCTAAAACAGCAGCGCTTCTGTATTCTGAAGCGAAGAAGCGCGCATTGTGGTTGGTTTAATATCGACGACAGAGAAGACGCCATCGAAGGAGCAGGAGAGAGAGTCCGCTGAGAAACTGGAAGTGGAAGTTGGATAGGGCTATAGAATTTAGAAGCCATAATGTTATAATTTCGAAACGAATCGTTTTGGGAAATTCGTCTAGAACGGCACCGTCTTTTTGCATATGGCTTTGGATATCATTTTTGATAGCCCTGCCCGGCTAGTGGAGGGCACTCTAGTCATTCGCTTGCCTATAACTGCCTCCCAATTCTTTTCAACTCCTTGCTGCAGCGGCAACGGAAGGAAATGATAATGCTGATGGACAGGTGGAGAATTACCAATCGTCTTCTTAAACATTCATCGAAATTGCTCTTTGATCGTCGATTAAATGCTAATACTCACAATTCAGTTTTCCGTTCTGCTCTAGGTGCTGTTATTAATTATTACCGCTATCACATCATCATCGTTATCTTTTTTTTTTTTTTTTTTCTAAATTTATTGATTCTTCATGCACTGCAACAGAATATAGTGAAAATTTGGTAAAAAGAGGTTTCGGAAATGCAAGCACAATACGGTACAGATGTTTTGGTTCAGAAGCTACGAAATTTGAGAGAAACGCAGCGTTTTCGACGTTGAATTCTGAGGATGTAAGCTATTTTAAGGAACTATTAGGTGAAAAAAGTGTAATTCAGGACGAAGATGTGCTGCTGGCTGCAAATGAAGATTGGTTGAGAAAATACAGAGGTTCTAGTAAGCTTCTGTTACAGCCAAGGACCACCAATGAGGTTTGCTTCTTCCTTCCTTTTTGTAAGGAATTTCTAGTTTAATATTTTTTTATTTGCTGAGATGTTTATTGACAGCTTTTGTGAGCTGAGGCTATAATTTTGGATGCTAAAGATATTTTGTAGCATTCCTGAAATTGGCTGAAAGTCCAGGCCTCATATGGATATATTTAATCAATTTCTTTTTGCAGGTCTCTCAGATTCTTAAATACTGTAATTCTAGGTTATTGGCTGTTGTTCCCCAAGGTGGAAACACGGGTCTTGTAGGTGGAAGTGTTCCTGTTTTTGACGAGGTAATTTAGTTGTTGTTCTACTAACTTGGGGTATTCTAACTTGCTCTTCCAGCGGAAATGAGTATACCTGTTTTTGTATTAGGTTTGAAACATATGTGATATCCCCTTCCTTTTCATTTTCAAGTCTATTTTACTAGTTTTCTGCATATAATTATGCAGGTGATCATCAATATGGGTTCAATGAATAACATAATAACCTTTGACAAGGTATACATTTCAGACCTTTTTCTGGGTAGCCGTGGTTTCAAATTTCCTCGCTTTCTACATATAAATGCTCACATGCCGGACATTTTTTCTTTTTCTTTTTGGGTTTTGGGTTTTGGCTGCCAATTCTTCCAGTTTTTTCCTTTTTGAGATCTATCTTCTATTTATACATATATATTGCTGGAGTGCTTACTGTCCGCCGGGGGGGGGGGGGGGGATGGTTTTTATGATTAATGACTTTACAGCATCATTAGCATGCTCTAGGTTGTGAAGTAACAGTTTTGTACTTTTTTCAGGGCAGTGGGGTACTGGTATGTGAAGCAGGATGCATATTGGAGAACCTGGTTTCTTTCCTGGACGACCATGGGTAAATGCCTCCCGTACACATATTTTTCCTTTTTGGAGGATCTGTAATATATTGAAGTTTATCAGGGAAACAGGAACACTTATCATATGGTCATACGACAATCTGATTCAGGTTTTATAGCGAATTTGTGCAGAAACTCTGTCAATGCAAAAGAATAATATTCCTATTAAATTGTTGACAATTTCCTGCTTTGATTCTTTATTATGTAGCAGAGCATCTCTAAATTTAGTGTAGTTTAGGTTTATATTTGACATATCGATTCTCATGTTATTTAAGTAAATTATTCTTCCATCCAGATTTATTATGCCACTGGACTTAGGGGCAAAGGGGAGCTGTCAAATTGGCGGAAACGTCTCAACTAATGCTGGTGGTTTGCGCCTTGTCCGTTATGGTTCACTACATGGAAATGTACTTGGTGAGGTTTGTTAATATTTATTGAACTTTAATGAATAGGGAAAAGGACTATCATTTCTTCTATTGAACACAAATATTTCATTTTTTGTTTCTACTCATTCTCATATCTCTCAAATATTTATTGATTCTCATTTTTTATCCTTTTTCCATAAACTCCTTTGTCTTGTCTCATCTCCAGGCCTTGAAGCTGTTTTAGCAAATGGTGATGTACTTGACATGCTTGGAACTTTACGTAAAGATAATACTGGTTATGACTTAAAGCATCTATTTATAGGTATGTGCTTACTCTATTATACAGATGCGTGACACAAGTATAATTTTCAGTAGAGGGTTCAATTCCATGCATTGGTGCTATCTTTGATGTAGGAAGTGAAGGATCCTTGGGAATTGTTACCAAAGTTTCTATACTTACTCCTCCAAAACTATCTTCGGTTAATTTAGCTTTCCTTGCATGCAGAGATTATTTCAGCTGTCAGGTATGATTAGTTTTCTCTCCCTCAAATTTTTTTCCTTTGGTGTACAATTTTATTAATTAATCCATTGATATGAAATGATTTGTTTTTTCTTTTATCCCGTTTCTTGTTATTGGCATCACTTGAGAGTTGCAAATGGTTTTGTGACTGTAGTTTATGTCTACATTGATTGGTTTGTTTTCATAATTATACCATTAGCCAATCTAACTGGCAACCTGGACTTTAGCTTGATATCTTCTGCATGCACGCTTGAGGGTTCTGTTGGAAATTTCTGATAATGTACATTGTCACTTGACAATCTAGTTATAATTTGCAAATTTTCCTTAATTATATTGTGGGAGGCTGAAGTTGAAGCAGAAAACATCTTTCTACCTTCCTTTAGTTTTTGTCAAGTAAGGTACTTTTTTCCTGCTGATCTTGATTCTGTTATGTTTGCTAGAAACTTCTGTGGGAAGCAAAGAGGAAACTTGGGGAGATTCTATCTGCATTTGAGTTTTTGGATAACCAGTCAATGGATTTGGTGAGCTTTTGTTGATATATTGTTGTTCTTATTCTTGCCTGTTGACGATTAATCACTTAGAAATTGCAGTTTTATCTAAAGCTAGCTATGAACTCCATTTTAAATTTGTTGCAAAACTAATCTAATTCAAGATTTTGTAAGTCCTAAGTTGGCTTTAGATTTTGTTGTATATTCTTGACCTGGTGATTGAATATAATAACCCACGCTTTGTGTGATAATTTGTTTATTTATGACATCTTTGGACAATTCTTCATGGCTTTGATTTTAGGGTGGGGCAAAAGAGACTTCCTAGACTGTCTAACTAATGTTAGCTGTAATGGTCAACTTTAATATACTTTTTTATGAAATATTTTATGACATTTTAACTGATCTTTTATTCATGATGTTAATTTTGTTTAACACTGACATGTTGTTACAATCCTATTTTGAGTTAAGTCGCGCTCATGTGTGTAAGTGTATTTGCTTGTAATCTACTTGTCATTCTTTGTAATGAGCGAGAAAATTAAAAACTTTTGTAATCTCATCATTGTTCTGTCTGATAGCTTACATGCTTTTCGATTGGACTGAGCTGCACGAACATATTCTTTCTTATGTATAAAGGAATTTTCTTCTAGAGGTCACACTGTTATGCTTTTTAAGATGACGTTGGTGAATATATTTTTGATCTTCTGTTTCATTATCAGATTGTACTTCTTGTTTTATCTGTCAGGTTTTAACTTATTTGGAAGGTGTTAGGAATCCATTATCTTCCTCAATGCACAACTTCTATGTTTTGATTGAGACAACAGGCAGTGAAGAATCTTATGATAGGTAACGTCTTGCTAAATGTCATCATTTATTTCAAGTTTAATTCTGATTGCAAAATGAAGGAGAACATAGTTGACATTTTAGGCCATGTCTAGCATTTTTTTTCTAGTTAGTGTCTTCTTGAACAAAAATGAAAATGGTGTTTTTTGATGGGCTATTTTGTAGATTTGGGAATGGGAGTAGCTAGAAAGTGTTTGGTAAGACTAATGGAAAATGAAAAAAATGTGATCATGCATTCAATATAAAGTTTTTAAAATATTTGTAATCATATAATAATGCATATCTATGATAAAACCCACGAAAAAATGGAATGATATATGGTTGAATCTGTTTTTGATTCATTATAACTCTTTTATATTAGACAAATAACGCGATCAATATAATTAACCTTAAGGATCCCCCCCCGGGCCCCACCCTTTTTTTCTTGTCATGGAACATATCTTACATTATCTCTAAAGTTAGTTCTGTGCGTAAGGTCTGGGAAGGATCCCATTTTGTGGAAACATCCAGAACAACTAAGTTGTTTCCTCTTTTCTAATTATAAACATGAAAACTTGTTTTGAGTGTTTTTTGGGTCTATTTTCACAAAACGGCAACTGAAGAAATGTCGCACTTGTTTTCTGGAAACAAAAGTGTAAATGGGCATAGGAAAATAATACTGGACAAGCCCTTATATTTTTCTCGTTTTCATCTAAATTTAACTTATAATTCAAGACTAGAATAAATTTATGACTTCTTGTCATACTTACAACCAACCGATTACGAAACTAAGATATTCTCTTGAATAAAAAATATTGATTTTTTTTTTTTGGGTTGTTCCCAACATTTGACACCATCTTTCAATTTTTATCGACAATTTTATGGATGCAAATAACGTCCTCCATTTGTATATATCCTTCATTTCTATATTCATCCTGCATCTTCCCTGTTTACTATCACGAGGAGGGTGAATGTTTTTGGATCCTTTCCATGATGTATTTAACTTTTCTAATTTCCTCCTTGTTGGATAACATGTTCACATACTAAGATTCTGCAATATGATATTGATGTCTTCAGAGAGAAGCTTGAGGCCTTCCTACTTAGTTCGATGGAGGGTGGATTGATTTCTGATGGTGTTATTGCACAAGACATAAATCAAGCTTCTTCATTCTGGCGAATACGCGAGGTACGCTATTTTAACTCAATTTATCATCCTTGTGTGCAAGATTATTTAAATTTATAACTGTTGTGGACCGTCCTACTGTTGGTATTACTTCAGATCATGAATGTGTAAAATTGCAAAAGCTTTTTCTGATCCGTGCATTCATTTTTACACTAATGCACCCCTCTACTTTTATGGATCTCTCCTAGATAACTGGTGGATTTTACAACTGTGATTTCAGTCAATAAAAGCATTTTTAGTATGGTTTGCCATGTAACTTTGCTCTTGATATTTTTACTTTGCCAAGATCTTATATTCTATGACTTATTATCTCCTGTTGACAATTCTGTTTTAGAGTTGGAAGTCAATTATTTTCTTGGTCTTCCCAATCCTTCCAATAGTGTGGGATTTCATTGTTGCAATGATGAATTGATCATTATCCACAAGTAAAGTATTCTGGTTCATCTCCTTTACTCAGTTTCGCCCGTTGTTGTCTTGTAATTCTAAAATTATATAGGTTATTTAGCGTTAGGATTTCTTACCTTGTTCTCTTTTTGTTAAACTAATTTAGTGCTTGTGTTAAAAACAAAGTTATTTTCATTTTATGTAATAAGACTTTTTCTTGATCTTTCAAGTTGATTACAGGGTGTACCAGAAGCATTAATGAAAGCGGGGGCTGTTTATAAATATGATTTATCGTTACCTGTTGAAAAGATGTATGATCTTGTCAAAAAAATGCGACAAAGACTTGGTAAGCCAGCTTATAATTTTTATTGACTATGAAATATTGTTTCCTGTTCAGCAGAGTAGGCATACAAGTCCTTAGCAGGGATTTGATGTGAACTTTTAGTATTCTTCTGGGGCTAGTACAGTTTTTATTCAAAATTTTCATTTGGAGAAACAACCATCTCATATGTCCTTAAGTTATTGGGAATGACCTGTTGAAATTTCATGAATGTTGTGTTATATTCTTGGAAAACCTTATTAACAACCATATTAATCTATTTAAAATTTTAGGTGAGACAGCCAAAGTAATAGGTTATGGTCACCTAGGTGATGGCAATTTACATCTTAATATTTCAGCTCCACATTATGATGATATGGTAATTTCTGTGGCCTAACTCAAAGGCTTGATTATATTCCTCTTCTTTTTCTTTATTATTTATATGCATTCTGGATATGTAATGTCACAGATTTTTGCACAAATTGAACCTTATGTCTATGAATGGACATCTGAGCACCGTGGAAGTATTAGTGCTGAGCATGGTCTGGGATTGATGAAAGCTAATAAGATTTTCTATAGTAAATCACCGAAAACGGTAAGTTCTTTTCTTCTGTCCAATTCTTTTGGAAATAGAAAATGTTACTGTAGTTTTATTTTTGTATATGATGACTCGTTGCTCCGAGCAAAAACTAATACGAATAATTTATCTGGATAGGTTCAACTAATGACCTCAATCAAAAAGTTATTGGATCCCAATGGTATACTCAATCCGTATAAAGTCCTACCTCACTCCCTCAGTAATCACTGATTGAGGTTAGGCATCTTATTCATGGGTCATGCCCCATGTCCTTTCTGAACTGGTTCTTTTATTGATTAATATCTAGAATGTCTGTGGGGAAAGATGGCTTGGATTTACTTATCCACGTAGAAAAGTTAGGGAAACAATGGAAATCAGGCTAATAGTTAGAAAATCATACGAAAGCCGGCCACGAAGCTCTGTGGTGTGTAAAAGTTTAGCACTTTCTATCTTTCTTTTTTTTTGTTTTGTTGGGGGAGGGGGGGGGGTGAATTTAATGTAAATAATGAATAAGTGAGTAACAAGCAATCAAGATGGAGATGCAGGAGTGCTGTTAAGTTGAAAGTGAAACGGCTTTCATCTAATAACATTATTGGTCTTTTCCTAGTGTGATTGATTTTCAAGATTTCTTAGTCAACTTCTCTTTACAATTTATGATGCAATAGTGAAGATCCGTGAGAACTTGTCACAACCTCTTCTGGCCCAAAATTTAAATTTTATGGACCTTGATAGGCCGATGGTTTTTGCTTTTCTTTCTTTTTGCGGCATCGGACAGCTTATGTAAGCAACAGCAGAAATGGAATACGAATTGATGGTTGTTTTAACGTTTTCTTTTCATTTGTCCTTGAAAAATGTCTTGACGCATCCGCCGGCTGTGGTTGATCGGAACCTGATTCATCATCATCAGCTACAGACTAATAATGGGCTTTTTTTCCTTTTTTTTTTTTTGAATGTTTATCTCAAACGCATGTTAGGATAATCTCCGTAGCTTAATAGTTCGCTAGTTCGCATGTCTCGTTCGGCCCTTGGACGTTTTAACTTGCCTGGATAGCGGACGCAAGTGTCTCAAGCCGCCGAAAGAAATTTGTTAAACCTTAAAGCGTCAGATTAAAGCACCGTAAATCAGATCCTCTTAAGGAATTTATCCTCTTACATATTTTAAATTCATAAAGTATGTTTGTTATCAACGTTTTTCCTGCTTTTAATTTTTTTCTGGCTTTGCTTTTTCATTCTCCACGCCCAAACCAAGCCTTTGATGTTGTTTCTTTAATAGACAACTTGCAGAGGAACATTCCCCAAAGCCAAGAGTGGAATATGCTAGTCCTCGTTTTGGTCATCCAAAGCTTTTTTAAATGAAGAACAACAAAACTTAGAGGATAAGTCAAAAGGAGGAGCATATCTTGCCTGAATGGATGGGAAAAAGTTATATCTCAAAGTTTGGTTTATCGTCTAAGTGCTTGTTCTCAAGACTTGCCAGAATGTGTAAAGAATCCTGTAGAAAAAACAACCTAGAAAAAAAATAAAATAAAAGTAAAAGGTCAAGTTATGGACAATTTTTACTTGTAGGTACTACCCAATTGACCATAACGCCATGACACGTTTGAATCCATTGTTTTTCCTGTCATAATAGCTAGATCGGGTGTTATTCAAATCTGATTTGGTGCAAGCCATACTTCAAATATATATATATATATACACACAGGTAATAATGCTCAAGGGAGAGTGGAAGGCACGAGAATCTGATTGCTCAGTTGGGTGTTGA
Source organism: Citropsis articulata (assembly GCA_030449925.1). Classification (NCBI taxonomy): domain Eukaryota; kingdom Viridiplantae; phylum Streptophyta; class Magnoliopsida; order Sapindales; family Rutaceae; genus Citropsis; species Citropsis articulata. Next base: position 429,060 of record JASUUH010000100.1, on the reverse strand, counting down.
ATTTTCAACAGTCTATTTTCATCAATGAAGCATCATCAGACCCGGGGCCCTAAAACTTGAAAGACAACCCTCTTGCTAAACGTTTTCATTTGCTGGATGTACAATCGTGTCAATTTGAGTGGAATCGAATGTCTATTTGTTCCAAGTAATCGATCTTGGATTCTTAATATGTTCCACTTGAAAATTTTGGGCTTTTTTTAAAAAAAAACAAAAAAAGAGAGAGGGCGGAAAAAAAAAGAACTCAAAAGAATTTGAATGAAACTCACTCTAAAAAAATAAAACAATATTATCTAAGAAAAAAAAGACTAATTGTGGATATGAAAAAGATGAGATAAAGTACCCTAATTAACCATATATAATAATATCATTATCTTTTTTTTTTTTAATTTTTAGGAGAATAATACCAGTATTTAAAATAGAAGAATGCCTCAAAGATATGCAATAAATTCGAATTTAAACATTGCCTTTGAAGTTCAAATTTTAATTTGAGGATTATTTACTAATGAAAGATAATATTTTTAAAATTTATTAATAAGCTTGTGGATCATCACGAATGCAATGATGTGAGGGTAGTGTATGATTTGAAAACCTCTTATTTTGTTTTAGAAGATAATTTTATCAACTAAACTAGATAACTCACACTAATGACTAAACTTAAATAGTTATTGTCAGCTGAGTTTATTATCCTTCATTTATGTAATAATCTTGCAACAATTCATTACACTACCATATCATTTAAAACATATTCTAAATAAAAGTATGTGTAATATTATTCTTTTATTTTTTATAGTGATTTACATTAAAAAATAACTTTTTTTTAACATAATAAATTAAAAAGGGACAAATATGTAATAACCTATGAGAGCAGACTAAGTTATTTATCATGTATGCCAAATCATTAATTTTATTTAAAATGAAAATTATCAAAACGAAATAATCCGACTGTCACAAATCAACATATAAATAAAGCCGCAAATACAAAATCAATAGCTATCTGGCGGAAATGTTATTTCCTATTCCTTCCCAAAATTAACCAAACTGGAGAAAGATATCCAAAATGTAGGAAATGAGCATTTAAGCGCCAATCATTATATTTATTTAGGCACAAGATCTTCTTGAAGGTACCAATAACGACCTCAGTTGTCACAGTCACAGACGAGACGACGCCGTTTTCTTTTAGTTGATTGTATATAGAAGTTAAAATATAAAATAAAAAAAAAAGAGAGAAAAGACTAAAGAGAGAGCGGAAGGTCCAACTCTAACATAATTTATTAAAAAAAAAAAAATTTCAGTATAAAAGAGATATGGCTTTGGGGAGCGCATGAGGCATTAGAGTTTTGTTTGTCGTTTTTGTCTCTTTCTTCTTCGTCAAACCCGATCCCGAACCCGAACCCGTTGATATCAATTCAGCAAAACAAAAACCTTTATCTATCATTCATCTCTGCTCGAATATCGATTTTCAATTTCGAGAAACAGCATGTCTGGCTCGTCCACCACGGCTCGCAAGGTTCTATTCTTCATATGTGGATTCAATTCTCCTAATTCATGATTTGATGTCTTTCTTTTTTTTTTTTTTAATTTCAATTAATAAGAGATATATATATATATATGGGATGTGGATGTTGTTGTTGTTGTTTTTGATAGGCTCTGAGTAAGATTGCTTGCAATCGCCTTCAGAAAGAGCTTGCGGAGTGGCAGGTCAACCCACCTTCTGGTTTCAAACATAAGGCCACCGATAATCTCCAAAGGTACCCCCCCCCCCCCGGCTTCTACACGTTACCTTCCCTTTGATTTAATTTAAATAAAAAAGATTTAGGATCTTGCGCTTCATCTTCATAAGGTTTTTGGCTCCTTTATTCTATTTCCTTTAATTTGTTTGCGTTGTTGGGTTTTAGTGTGGTGATCTCTCTCTCTCTTTTTTTTTTATTTTTAATTTTATTGGATTATTATTAGTTGTAATAGTAATAATATTACGTTATTATTGAAAATGTGATTTGTCAAGGTGGGTTATTGAAGTAAATGGAGCTCCAGGGACCCTCTACGCTAATGAAACCTACCAACTTCAGGTTGAGTTCCCGGAACATTACCCCATGGAGGCCCCTCAGGTCAGCTGTCAGCTTCACCCAAAACTTCTCATTTATGTGATGCGCGGATTCTTTTGTTTTAATATCTTACTATCGGGTTTAACAGGTCATTTTTCTTCATCCCTCTCCGCTTCATCCTCACGTTTACAGCAATGGTCATATTTGCTTAGGTAAATTTTATGAGTTCCATGCTTTCTATTTCTCTTTTAACTTCTATTATGAAAATGTACCTACAGTAGCTGTATTTTCATTTCCTAGATTGAGATATCTCTGTGGCCCACTATTGCTCGGAGGTTTCTCTTTATCATTTCTAATTCTTCCACTCTCTTGTCCACATCATATACTTATTTGTTTCTCAATTTTTTGAATCAATTGGGTTAACTCATTTGCTGCAAAAGATTTTGTTGTCATCACTGTTTACTCTTATCCAGAATATCTTGTTTTCATTTCTTTTAGAAGATTTTTCTTTTCGCGTATTAGGCCAATGTTGTTATTACTTTATACCTAAGGTGGCAAGGAAATTTTATTTTTGTGCCTAAATTCAGTGGGAATATGCATGGTTAAACCTCTCAGCCAACCAAACCAACACTACTTGTGCTATGGTTTTGTTTGGTTATCCTCACTTTTTGTGAACATCATGATCATTAGCACTCTTAAATGAAATTTTATTTTTTGTGCAAGGAAATTTTATTTTTGTGCCTAAATTCAGTGGGAATATGCATGGTTAAACCTCTCAGCCAACCAAACCAACACTACTCGTGCTATGGTTTTGTTTGGTTATCCTCACTTTTTGTGAACATCATGATCATTAGCACTCTTAAATGATAAATCCCCAGTGTGTCTTAGCATTAAGTAGGACCCGAATGGAGCCTTTTGCTTCTTAGTTTCTTGTCCATGCTAAATTATCTAGGGCTTTTGAGCAATATCTCATTTTTACCATGCCTAAGTGTCATAGTATAGGTGTACCTTCGATATTTTTGCGTCAAACTGGCTTTTAATATCTGTATAAATGTTACTTCTATGGTGTAGATATCCTGTACGATTCATGGTCCCCAGCCATGACCGTTAGTTCCATTTGTATCAGTATTCTCTCCATGCTATCAAGCTCCACTGTGAAGGTTTGATTACATTTTCATTTGAATTTCTTGGTCTATCCCTAATTCCTACCCTCAATTTATAAAGTTACTCTTGTTGGTGAATCATGCATGATTTTGACTGAATTTTTGGGCTCTACACAACATTTTGCTGAATTGTTTGAACTCAGAAAACACCAACTTGTTTCAGTAAATGATGGGCATGCCCTTATTGTGATTCTGTATCATATGATTCACTAGCAAATTTGAGGGGATGGGGAATCGGGCATTTTCTTAATTTGTAGAATATCTTCTGTTGTGAAATTTATGCATATTGACCTGGCTTGCAGCAACGTCCTGAAGATAACGACCGCTATGTGAAGAACTGCAGAAATGGCCGATCTCCTAAGGAGACCAGGTGGTGGTTCCACGATGATAAAGTGTAATAAGCAAATTATCCTCTCGCATCAATTAGTTTAAATAATTAGAGTAGTGGCTTCCTATTTTCAAGGAAATGAAAGCAGAAGAGTAAAAGAGTAAAGAAGCATTCTGTAAATGCTTTTCAGGCTCTTTGCTTAAATAACTCCTGTAAATGGCAATGCCTGGTATCTGTAAAGAGTTACTTTTCTGTTTTTAGTGATGTGAAAGGATCAAACTTCATCAGGTCTTCGTGGTTAAACCCACGGCGAGATTTACTTGGTACATTGTGAGATTGAAATTTGAAATCCTTCTGTAATTCTCATAACTCTGTAAGTTGCTGCTCTGATGAGCAATCTAAAAAGTTACTTTTTTATATTTATTTTTTCCTTTTCACACGAGTGTTATAAAAATCTTTTGCTTGCTTTCACCGATTGTTTTGCTCAATTACTGGCGTCTTACGCCATCCGTTGGGTTTGTAGACGAAATAGTTACAAAGGAGGAGGAGCTGTTGTATTTATTCATTATACCTTTCTTGCATGTGCGTGCTACAATCTAAGTCTCGACTCTTGTGGTTGATTATTATCTTTGCTTTACTAAGTTGAATCTATATAATATCCGAGTTTAAAAATAGAAGATAATCAATGGAACTGAAGGTTGAGGACGAGAAAATTTATCCAGTCACACCTTCAAATCTAGTATGTTCGGATATTTTGAACTCTGATGAAGAACCCCCATCGATTGAAAAGTTTGGAGCAAATAGCTGTCGAAAGTCCCTGGATGTGGACACTGTGAATCTAAAATTTATTTATGAGTTGGTTGGGAAGAAGATGAGCATCAGCCTGATTTCTAAAACTAAAAGTATTTTGTTTTGGTTTGACTTTGCACTCTCCAATTCCCCGTCAAGCAACTACAACACTGAAAAAATCTCAGTCGCCTTACCTGGTGATCGGTAGCACACACATATTCGCAATTGTCTTCTGTGAGCAAAGATAGAAAAAGCTCAAGACCATGCTGAATGATGTGAATTTCTAAAGAATAAATGGCATATGGATGCACGTTGCAGAACAAGGGACAGGTTCTCTTGTTGTTCTACTTCATGGGTTCCCAGAATTATGTTGTTGCTTCTGACTTAAGGGGTTATGGCGATTCAGACTCTCCTTTAAATTCCAATTCTTACTTTGTTGGGGTTCTTGACCATTTTGGCGAACAACAGGTCATTCTCCTCTTTATCTCCCAACAAAAACCCCGGATATGGCAATATTTATACTTATGTTTATGACTATGTTCTATTATTGATACTTGATAGATAGTAATGTTTTATTTGGAATTCTGATATGAGACGTGAGAAGGCCTTTGTGGTGGGACATGACTGGGGAGCCGTAATTGGTTGGTGTCTTATCACTTTCACGCCTGATAGAATCAAGGGATTTGTTAGCCTCTGTGTTCCATTTAATCCAAGAGATCCAAATACTAAACGTATCGAATCCTTCAAAATTGTGTTTGGAGATGAATTTTACATATGTCAATTCCAGGTCTGCTCTGTGCTCTCTCTTTCTCTCTCTTTCAACATGAATGTGTGTGCATATATACATATAAATGTTAACATTATTGGTATTCTGTGCCGGAACCGGGAAGAGCAGAGAGAGCATTTGCGAGGAATGATTATTTGACAGTGATGAAGAAGTTCTTACTGATAACAAAGACTGATAATTTAATAGCACCTCTGGGACTGGGTCTGGAGCTCATTGATTATTCCGAGACACCGTTAATTCTTCCGCCATGGATAACTGAAGAGGAACTCCAGGTCTATGCTGACAAGTTTCAAGAATCTGGCTTCACTGGTGCTTTCAACTTCTACCGTGCTATGGACCTGTAAGCCAAATCTATTTAGCTACATGTTTTCCTCCTAAGAAAAACAGAATTAGCAGAGTGATTCATCATATATTTTACGCAAATTGGAAGGATGATCATCCTTTATTTTGTGACAGGAAGTGGGAACTTCTTGCAGCATGGGACGGAACCAAAGTTTTACCATTCCAACGAAATTTTTAGTGCGTGACAAAGATATCCGTTTTGAATGCAACGGTACGATAGAATATATAACAGGAGGTGTTTTCAAGAGATACGTTCCTAACCTTGAAGTTGCTATTCTAGATGGTCACCATTTCATCCAACATGAAAGAGTTTAAGAGGTGTCTGACGAAATCCTTTCCTTCCTCTGCAGGTTTTCTGGACATTGAGTAGAATCATTTATCTGAAGCTCAATTACATCTCCCATGTGAACTGGTATGCGTTTCACTCTCTTTTTAGATTTGATTACGCTGCTCGCGAAGTGAACTGCAATGTCAGAGCTTCATTCTCGACTCCACAATGATTGTATCAAGGACACCTCTGCGGAAATGGGGTTTAATAATATCTTAGTGAGGTGCTTCTGCCGTCACTCAATTGCAATGCATATGTACATCGTTGTGAATTTCTATTCTCCCATTCGTAGTTCTCTTCTGAAAATGAATGCTTTATGTTTAAGTGTTATTAACGAGAATTAAATAAATATTCCAGTGGTTTCAGTACATTTTTTGAATCTACAAAATAATAAAATCATTGTTGACGGTAGCTACAAAGAAGAATATAAAGGAAGCACAGAAGAAAACACAAATGAGAGCGGTAGATGGGAAGGTGAAAAATGGTGACGAAACAAAATGTCAGTTAGTCTTTCAGGCCTTCTTTAGAAAATTTAGGACATTCTCATACACAATAAACGTTATCGAAGAAGCAGGGACATTTTTCAAAAGGTTTGGCGTGATGCCCCTGTAAAAACCTCGAAGGCCTTCAAACCTGCAAGGGGAAAAATAAAGATAATAAAGTAAATAATCTCCCAAAAGAAAATGAAATAAAGTCTTGTAACCTGTAAGAAAGGGAATCTGCTATAAAAAAGTGAAAAAACACACAACTTAACTTTTGAGAAAACAAGTAAAACTCTTTAACTTTTTTTATTTTCTTGCAAAGTCAATTATTTGTACGGTAAACAGTTGTGGTGAGGTTAACACTCAGCACAGTCTCTTAACAATCAAATGGCCGAAATAGTTGAGGGAAAAATAATGTTAATCAACTTTCTTTAGAAGAATCCTCAAGTCCTATACTGAAATTTAATCTCACCTTGCAGTTTCCCTGATAACATGCCAGCTATCCACATATCTCGGAATTCCATTGCCACTGGGTCTTTGCTGCATATGAAAATATATACTACCCCTGTTATGTCGTAACTAAAAGCGAAGCAAATTAACAAGTTTATAAAGAAAATATGATATCTCCCGGGCAACTTTAATTATTTACTCATCCCCAAAAGAATAGGTGGGGACATCATAAACAGTAGCCAAAGGGAATACAGCAGTAGAATTAAAACAGCTTTCAGGTTTCAAATATAAAAATTCCAAAAATTTAACAAACCACAAATACACAGACTCTGAACATGAACTGTACCTGCAATCGAGCACGAATAACCTGAAAGGAGAAACCCACAAAACACACAAGTGATCAGCCAAGAGATTAAGAAAGAGGAGAAAATCTATTATCAAGGATGCAGTAAATTATAAGATTTGTCTACCTGAAATGGATATGTCAGAAGCATTGCAGCAATTTTAGAACAGCCCCCAAGTATAGCATAATCAGCTGAATTCTGTGCAAATTTGGTAGAGACCGTCAATAATTTCATAGCATCTTGGAAAGGAAAGAGACAATAGAACTTCTCAGCAAGAAATCAGAGTTTACATCCTAGGATTATGACATAAAGATGTGAGTATGCATGAACACAATGAAATGGGGAAAAAGTAAACCAACTTTTCCAAAATTTCCTAAGTCATGGGATACCAAACCAAAACCTAGACTAGCTCATATGCATGTCCTTTTAGTACTCAGTGTCCTTTTAGTACTCAGAATATGGACTCAAATGGGTACAAAACAAATGCCCAACGCTTATTACCCTTGATTTTTCAATTCTTACCAATAGATTATTAGCCCCGTCAGCATTTTGTTTCCTTCGTTTAGACTTGAAGTCCACAGTAACTTTACGAAGTTCCTCATAAACTGTAAATTGAATAGCCCCATGAGAAACCTGCTGAAGGAAAAGAAAAACCAGTATTCATCCTAGGTGAAACCATTCCTGCTTTAAACCTTACTGACATTGTGCGACCAACTAATCAAACTACCACAAGTTTGTTGTTCCACTTGGACCTAGCTAGGTATCTCTTCTTCTTTTCTCTAATTTCGCTTCACTTCTTTTATACACATCCTTCTGACTTTTACATTATCAGTATTACCACCTATGCATTGTGATATTGATTGAACCTCAGCCTTTCCAAGTGATAAAAAAGGAAGTAAAGCACTTACCAAAGCTCCAGCTTCAGCAGAAGAAGCTAGATGATGACCAGGGTTCAGCTTTTGCTTCCCATTTTTAGAATACCTTTGCTTGGCTCTGCCATAACTACAAATACCCAAAAAGAAAAAAAAAATCAACCAAATGAATTGTAACATTATTGAAAGTTAAAGCAACTGACGGGAAAAAAGGGCCTTGGTAACACTCACAAGAAGAAATATAAACCCCAAGAAAGAGTTGAGCCAAGAACTGCAGGAGAAAAGCCAGCATAAAGCCCTCTCAGACCCTGAGGCAAAAAGTATTCTGGTGATTGACAACGTTTTATTGAGCAGTTAGAGCATTAAGATACATATCCAGTAAGAATTTAATTAAGTAAGATTAATGACCAAGAAAAGAAGTCTTTGATTCAACTTGCATCCATCTAAAGAAAACAAACATATTAATAAGGGCTTGAATATCAATTTGGGCAGCAATCAGAGTAGGAAAGACGGTGTTCATCAAGCCTTAACATGGATTAACCTGAACGACTTACACATTTTGGAGAATCGAGCTTGGCAGAAGTGAATCTACATAAACTAGATTTGATTATGGTACAGAAATTTTGTTTGGCAGTCTATCTCCAAAACTCTGTTTGCTTAATTATTGATTTCTTTTATTCATGGTTTATGTCAAGTAACATGAATTAAAACCTTGGAAGTGGAATCGCATCATCAATAGAAGAAGTAGCAGAAGCGGAAAGAAGCAAACCTCCAAGCGAGAAATGGTTAAAATAGCATGAGCCGTGTTCTTGTAAGTTGGGAGATTCGATACTCGACCATCGTTAACTAGAATTAGTTCACCAACAACAGTAACAGCAACAAATCTAAATCAATAAAACAGAAACACTCTGCAATTTTTTATTTTTTTATTTTTATTTTTAAATCTGAATTCAATTATTGAACAACAAATAAATCAAGAAACAAACAAAAAAGGACCTTGGAACCTAGTACGGACGACGTCGAGGGGGTGCATAGCCGCGACGGTGGCGAAGCCTGCAATGGCGCCGGCAGTGGCGTTTTCCCATTGCCATTGTCCTGACTTTGACTCTGACATGATTCATTTAAGAAGAGATTGAAGTGAAGTCCGGAAGAGCAGGATTCATTTCACCAACTGGCGCTGAGCCTGAGGCTGAGGGCAGGGATTTGTCCGTTGCTCCTTCCCCTCCGAGGGGTTCCTTGTTTAAATTTGCCCAGTTATAGCTACCAAAACGCTGCCGTCTATTTGGAGAAATACCTTTTCTTTGGCCCCATTGTTGAGTCACTGTGCGCGGCTTTTAAAACGAAACCAAGTAAAATGTCAAAACTAAGAAATTTGCGAGTCTCAATATTGAATTATTGAGCGGAATTATTTGCTCTCTAATAAATATTTTGAACACCTTTTCCCTTTTAAATACTTTATATGTTAATTACATTTTATACTTTACGCACAGAAGTATTCAAGATACAGATGCTATGGTATAGGAGAAATAATGTAAAGAGGAATCGTGACATGCGTTTGTAAATGTGATACGTGCACAAAGTGAATATATTCTTAATGAATAGGTGTTTTCAGTGATTAAGTGTTCACTCTTAGTTGCTGCAAGGTAATATTTTTATGTTTACGCTAAGGCAATTCTATGCATTTAAAAAGACAAAAAATGGTCAACGTTTCTTAAAGACATGCTACATTCCTTATGCTGGGGTATAATGGTGCTTTTCTATATTTGAAACGTCATAAATTTTCTATCCCCCGGTCAATTACGCCATAAAAGTTCGGATGCAAATTGAAAAAAATGCACGTTGCAGTTGCTTCTGCGGCGGTTACACGCCGTCGTCTATTAAGTAAACAATCCCGATGTTATTTTAAGATGTCCAAAAGGTGATAACTGAACTACAAAATCGAACAATGCATAATGCACATTTAGAAGCTTTCAATTCGCAAATTACTACTTCAGAGTATCCATGCCTTCCACTCACGATGCTCAAAGAAGTAGACTCAAAACCGAAAAGCTGCAAAGGCTCCATCCAAAAGATTCTTTATAAACTGAAACCGTCATCAGAATTCAGCTCTACAGAAGTTGTATGAAATTTTAAAAATAAGAATTAAGGGGAAAAAAAATGAGAAAAGGCCAGTTTGTGTAAAATGATTCTATCTGGGAACATAACAAACTAGCTTTATCAATGAATGTTGTGTATTATGAAAGACGTGCGTTTATCACCCTCACATGCAGATACTCGAAGAATGATATAGATTGGAATTGGATACTTTTGATATTAACCAGCCGTAGCTCCAAAGTCTTGACTTCAAGTTCTTCATCATTCACTCCTCTGATAAAGTCAAGCTGAAGAAAAGACCAATTCTAATATGTAAATTAATTGCATAATTCTATTTCACATGGATCACAGGACAATAAAACTACAGAGATATGAACAATTGCCTTCACATAATACATATCCAGTCACATTAACTTGTACCATTTCACTAAACTACCAGCCAACTATCCCAAAAAAAAAAAAAAATGAACAAGCAACTATATAACTTGCATGTCTCTTAGACAGGTTGCCAACTACATAACTACCGGGCAAAATATTCACTTCCTTCATCTACATCAATATCATCCTCTTCTTAGTTTCCCCTAGTGTGCTCCAACTCTATTGTACAAGATGAATAGAGCTAAGGAAGATAGCTGCCTTCTCCCTCATGGCTTTTGTTTTATATTCTTCAATGTAAGCCAATTTTTTATTGGGGAAAAAACATAATATAAAAATATTTAGGTTCTGAAGAAAATAAAATCCAATCACTGAACACTGGGATCATCTACCTTCCTGTGTTCCCTCTCATGACTGTAATCAATATCATCAGTAAAGGACACACTTATTCTTTTTCCACACAAAAAAACGACATGCTTATTAAATGTAATTAACAAAGATTTGCTTCTTTACCATCCATCATCATAGAAAAACACCCAACTTGTCGCTAAACTGACAGCTACAACAGCCCTTGCTGATTTTCTCTCCAGCATAATGCCATCCAAGGAATAGTACTTCCCTTAGTTTTAATTATTAGATTACAAGATTCAGTCACAGGCATAGTAAAACTAAGTTGCAAGAGCAACTGATGTTATCTGACAGACTATTTTTTTATTGCTATCTCCATTCTTTCTCCTGAACAATATTAATTTTACCATCAGCTGTACATGTGATAATCTCCTGGCAAGACATAAAACATTAACCCACAAAGATTATCCCTTTCCAGGTGCAACAAAGTCTCCTTAACTCTTTAATAACAGGTCTCCTCATGAAGTAATCAAAGTAACTATCATCTTCTGAGTTGATACACTATTGGAAACGCCTACAGCAGAATATATTTCAGATAAATAATTTAGATCTTGTAGGCCACAGGTCGGAGAACACTTTCCATAGTAAATATCCAACAAGACAATCAAGATTCATCCTGTTCGGGGATATCACAAAGGAAACAGCAAACCATACATCAAGTCAACAACTATCAAATCCTAGAAACAACCCAATCATTCATAACCATAACAAACGAAGCAGCATAACGCCTTTCGGCCGAATAAAAGGAAGAAGAAAAAAGAAATGAACAAGCAGCTTCGAAAACATTATATCACGAATTAGTCAAGTAAAAGTACCTCACTCCATGGAGACTTGAGCGCCAACTTCCTTCAGTTTAGCAACAATGTTATCAGCCTCGTCTTTGGTAACGCCTCTTTTCAACCGAGTGGGAACTTTCTCCACCAACTCTTTAGACTCTTTCAGCCCCAAACCCGTAAACCCTCTAACTTCCTTAATCACCTTGAGCTTCGCCTCAGCACCATACCCTTCAAGCTTCAAATCAAACACCGTCTTCTCTACTTTCTCCTCAGCCTTTGCGGTCCCAGTTCCTCCTCTCGCGGTGGCGCCCTTCACGGAAAACCCCATTCCGGGCATCATTAGGCACATGTTCGGCATTTCTTTAATTCCCAATTTGTTCCGCACGACATCGGTCAGGTCCATAACTTCGACCAGACTGAGGCATGATATTTCGTCGACGATTGAGACAACCTTCTCCGACGGTTCTTGTGAAGGAGTGCAGAAATCACGTGCCGAAATTCGATTAAGGTGATGACTGTTCGTGGCACTTCTAGGGTTTTGAAGGGAGGATTTGAAATTTCGGGACACGTGTGGGGCAATGAACCTTAAATGTCTCATTTTCTCGGAGAGTTAAACGGAAAATGGAAATTGCTTTTCACGAGTTTATCAAATGAATGCATTCATCTGGATTCGAATTAGATGGTCATGGTGTGATCCTTTTTTGTTTTTTTCAAGACTCAAGACATTGCATAAACCCTACGAGGCTTGGAGCACGGCTTAGGAGAATTAGTTGGTATTTTACTTTTATGACCCTTTTCAAGTCCATGGATTTCATAGGCATGGGCCACCATTCGTTGTTCTATTTGCTTTTTGGCCCAGTGTATTTCGGCTGCCTCAGCCGGTCCTTCCTTCGTAGCCGGCTGATTCGTGAACGCATTATATAATTTATAGTGAAATTATGTTCTCATTTCACTTCTTTTCTCATAAAGAAAGTACGTAGTAACATGAAGTTTCAATAAGCACAAACTCAATTCCACAAATTTCCATTATTACAAGTCCAGATCCCAAAGGCTAGCAACTACAACAAGATACACAAACGAAAATTTTCAATCTTAAGTGGATGAAAAAAGCATAAGACAGAAGTTGATAAACACAATAATAATTTACTCCTTTTGGCGGTTTAAGAGTTAATTAATCCTCCTGCAGTTCCGTCTGATTTCTCCCCTGTTACCAGTTAATGGAGAGATGTTACCCATCTTAACCATGGACTTGGCAAATTGCTGATAGAAAAAGTCATTATTCTCGGCATATTTCTTCACCAGCTCCATTGATGCCTCGTTCTTTGTTGAGAGAACTTGGTCAGAGTTCAACAGGCCCTTTGAAGCTAATATATTCTTGAAGTAGCTGTTATCAAACTTCGTTGGGCTGACAAAGTCCAAGAAAAATAAGTTCTGGTCACCACCGGATCTCGGGCACCCCCTTCGCAATTGGGCAGCATATGATTGGTCAAGAGTGTTGTCTGGTTGACCGTTGCCGTATTGGTTGTATAGTCTCTGCCTGAAGCTAGTGCAACGAGAATTTCCGATTGTGTGGCTCCCTGTATGAAATAAATTGTAGAAGCTTTAACACACATGCCTAGTTTCTGAACAGTGATAACATATACAAATTAACTAGTCAAGTTTCGGTTATTAATACCAGATAGTGCTACAAGATCAACAATGTCAAGTCCTTGCAACTTGAACTTGGTTAGAATAGTTTGGAAAGTGTTGTTTGGAGCTGGAATGTCGTTGTTTGAGCCACTCAAGCTTGCACCTTTGGAGTCTCTTCTTCCCAATGGCACCTCCCAGCTTGGTCCACCAGTCTGCAGTTGCACAATTTGATTTGATTTAGATGGGAAAGGTCAAAGGTCATCTTGGTCTTGTGGCAAAGCACTTATTGTTATAGCACTACTTACCAAAACAGTGGAATCTCTAGCAGCCAGAGCCAAAATATCAGCGCAGGAAACCGTCTGAGGGCACTTCTTCTCTAAAGCAGACTTGATCTCATCAATGACTTCGAATCCTCTTGCAGAGTTCCGATTAGGATTCGACCTCTTCTCACTAATTATACTGCCACTGCTGTCTAGTAATACTGATGCATCACAACCCTGCACATCCCCCCCCCCCCCCAAAAAAAAAAAAGGAACGGGGTTTTACTTATAAGTTAAATGGAGTGTGATCGGAAGGAAGTTGTGTCAAGTAGCTAACCTTGACAAAACAGTCATGGAAATGGAGTCTAAGCAATGAAGCAGCCATGCGGGTTTCTTTTGCAACAGCCTGGGCTACAATGCACTTCACTATCTCTTGAGCTTCTGGGCAGGAATGGTCATAAAACTGTGGGTAGAGGTAACCACTGGACTTGCCACAGAAGCAAAGTGGGGCAAAGGCAAGGAGAGAAAAAGCAATGAGAAAGCTCATAAGCCGAGCCATCGATGTTTCCTAATATTTTGTTTTTCACTTTTAAAAGCAAGACTTGTATGGAAGAAGACTCGAAATATAAATGAAAACTGAATAAAGAAACTTCCTGCGATGAGATGAGAGTTAAAAGTGAGTTATGGGTATTTATAGAGGAGACTTGGTAGAATGTCTTGAGAAAGAGACAGTTGAAGGGAACAAAATGTTGGAGTTGGTGACTAACAGCTTCGCATCAATTTCAAGAAGATACGAAACCATCGCTAGTTGGTAGCTTTCTATATTTGTTGGTTGACTAGTTCACCACCATATTACCCGTACATGTCTTCTTAGCTGATAACAGTGAAGTACTTCATAAGGAAAAATTTACCTCATTTGATTTTGATCAGTCTATATAATATCAACTGCATCTGATTTGAACATCTTAAGCTTCCTTGTGTCCTTTGCAACTTCAAACCGAAGCTTAAATTATGCCGTGTGTTAATCTCCTTTTTTTTTTCCTGTCATGTTCAAAAAGTTCAACTGCGTAAACAACCGTTTCATGTACAAGTATGATTAAATCCATCTTTTCCTTTGTCAACTGGAGGTGCCAGTACAAGTTTCATACTGTACTACCAAGATATAAACCCTGAGCCAGGTCAACCTGGTACTATTTATTTTATCAGTTGAGTCTTCACCCAAAGACAAGCTTGAGAACAAAAGCAACAAAAGAGTTGGAGTAGACTCAACAGCTCTGTGGAAAAGCCAATCGTCTCGATCAATTATCACTTATTTAATTATTTTCTACCAAAAGTGGCGCTTGATAAAAAAGTCTGAAAGTGAAAGGAAGTCTAATTGCCAACTAGCTAGAAGCAGTCATATGATTTCGTATATTCATAACCATTGTGACTTAGTTTACTGAGTTTAATACTTTCATTCATCAAGTTACTTGGAAAAGACTCTGTTTCCCCTTTTTTTTTTTTTTTTTTTTTTTAAGTTTTCCCCTCTGCTACACACAATTGGCGCATATTAAACTCAACTCTTTTGTGAGTTTTTGACCTCATAATCTTTTAATTTTTATTTTTTTTTTTTGTATTCTCGGGTGTAGAAGGAATCAAATCTAAAGCATGATGTGAGAAGATTAGGTTAATCAAATTAAACAGAGTAGCATCATGATAAAAAATTGAAGACATAACTGGGGTTGGACAGCTACTCCTCGAAAAGCTTCAACAGTTTAATCCTTCGATCGCAAGCGACCTCTTCAATTAAAGTGCATGTGCATGCGGAAAATTAGGGATGGCAAAACCCTCCACGGGTTTGGAGCCCCATGAAGCCCCACCTCAAATGAGGAAAATTTTGAATAATTTTTGGGGAATAGGGTGAGGAGTGGAGGAAAAATAATCCCCAAATTCTTAATGGGGTGGGATTTAATTTTGCATTCTCCGCCCCACCCCCACCCCAATCCCCATTATATATAAATATATTTTTAATTCTTATTTAATAATTTTTATTTTATAAACTATAATGTCAATTAATATTTTTTTAATTTTTATGTAATATAAACATAATATGAATAAAAGAAAATCCTACAATATTTTTCAATTCTAAAACATTTTTATGTTTTATTTTCTCTTTTAAAGTGCTGTTTTCTTTAAATATTTTTCACTTTTAATATCATTTTAAGTTATTGTTTCAAACTTTTAAAATTTTTTTAAAATAATTTAAATATTTTATAATATCTAATTTTTAACTTACTGAAATCATGTATCTATACCTAATATAAAATAAATAAATGAGAAATGGGATGAGAATAGAAAAATCATTCCCCACATAGAGATTCCCCACCCCCACCCCACTAAATTTATTAGGGAATGAGATAAAGAATGGAGGCAAAAAATTTTAATAGAGTGAGAAATGGGGTAGGCCTCCCACCCCCATCCCGCCCCCATTGCCATCCCTATGCGTAATGAGAGTTAAGAGACAAAGCCAATATTTAAGATCTCATTGTCTGATTCTTTATATAAAAATCGTGATGACCGACCACGCGTCAACTCCATGAACTTGACGTAGACTTGGCATCCGATTTCTTATGTCACGAGTCCGGACTCGGGTCCATGCTTCATAACACGATGAACGAGCCACTACCCCACCCCCCCCTCCATTTCAATCATAATTAATCAATTAGTTAAAACATATCATTGATTTTGAAGCCAATACATCTGCCTTCCTAGTTCCTACTTTTTTTTTTTCCAAAGAGCCTTCCTAGTTCCTACTAATTCAGAAGATAAAAGAAATCAGAGGTGGCATGCTTTATGAGTTTGAAAGAACATTCGAATTCCTACTTTACAACCGACAAAGAAAAGTTTGTATCCCACCAACAAGTTACTCACAAGTAAATCTGACTGAGTAAAGCTTGGCGAGCACTAATTTCCCCCTCTTTGCACTATAGCAATGTGCTATAATTTTGAAAAGCGCGGATGTCAAATTGAACCATATTTTCTTTCCCTTGTTGTCCATGTTCCTTGAGCAGCAGCAGGCTGGTGCTCCCATGAGGCTTCATTTGTAAAGCCACCATTCAGATCTTCTGATAGCGAGTAGCTTTGTCCTGCTCCACTCACCTGTTATTACACCCCATAATTCAGCCCACTGTTAGAAGGAAAGCGAGTGAGAGAGAAATTGGTAAGTCACAATCAGCCTGCTGCAAATGGACTGAACTGAAATGCCTCACTCAGCAAGATCCCATAGACGAACCTTGAGGAAAACATGAAATTGTTCATTTGAGAGAAAAGGAAATAGAAACAATCTTCCGTCTGATTGACTAGGGTATGAGTACAATATAATTCTAGGCATGTATGTTATACCAATATCATCATATATCAGTGCTCTTGTGAAGAAGAGCATATTTTGCCAGTAAAGGCTATGGCAGACCTTGCCTCATTGCTGCAATCAGACAAGCCTATACCATTTAAACCTGATAATATCATCCTTAGGACAAATAGGCCAGTCCAAAACAGTCCCATCAGTGTCACATCTAAGCAACTTAACTAAGATTTGAACATTAAGTCCACAAACGCCAAAATTATAATTACTCACAGTTTCCAAACACGCTGAAAGAATTGTCATGCCTGGCAATGCATCAATCCCATGCTGTGTTCAATAAAAATTTTAGTAGATACATAATTAAAAAATATAAAGAAAAAAGAGGAAAAAAAGAAGAAATAAGAAAGAATATCTGTATAACACACCACTCGTTCCACTCGTGTCTTGTAAATGAAACCTCCACAACAAAATAGTGTTGATGCGACAATGAATCTGCTTCATGGCAATTCATTCAATTAAAAACAATTAAACAAGCACTGTTTTTATTTTAACTCAAGGGAAAAGTGATTATTTATTTAATAAAAACACGCTAAAGGTGTAGACTGGAATTTAGTTAGGTCTATGATTCAAATATTAACAATAAAAAAAGGGATAGAAATTTATTTCTATGGGGGAAAGATATAGAATTCCACGATTACCTTGTTAAACAATTAACCAGGTGAAAGCCTATTCCATTAACTAGTTAAGATATGTTTGTCCTTACAACAAATAGTGGGAACACCGCGGAAATTTTGAACGAGGAAAGGAAACTGGAACTTTTATTCATTAAGCCTTACACATCAAAATTCAAAAACATAAGAAAGTCAAATGATACAGATTTTTGTGACAAAAGAGTCAATGAGTCAAACTGAGTCACACTAACCATCTCCTACTATCTCTCGACATGATTGTCTCTCCTTCATCACTTTACGACTCTCCAAAATTCTCCTTGTTTCTCTCTCTTACAGGATATATTGTTTGGTCATTTATTTATTTTATATCCAAGACAATAAAAACAATTTACTAGTTGGCAATCATCTATGACATACAAGGTAGATTAAATCCATATCAAGCAGATGTTAGCATGACATGTAAATTTCTACAGTTTGCACAATCTAACAAATTCTCTTATTACTTCAATGACAGAAACTGAGTAGGAATTTCCGTACATGCAAGATATCACTCCAAATGTTGCCCATCCTCTTGCAGAGTCTCCTCCTTGATCCTGTCTATATTCTGCAAATTTAAAATAAACAAGGAAGAGATCAGTACAACACAAAAATTGGACTGAAACATCAACCTGTAGTTATTAGCTCAAATTGAAGCAAGGCCAGCTTTTGTTGATGTTTCACACTATCACACTACAATCATCACCACCACTAACCCAACAAATTTTCTCCCTCAGATCGCCTTCTATTATTGCCCTCTCATAGAAAAATGCATTTCTGACTAAATTCAGTGAACATATGTCATTGCATGGGGACCCAGTCACATTCAATATATTTTATGGATAGATTACAATTGGATATCCACAAACAAGTTCTATAGCAAAATTATGGTAGCAACATAGAGCAACAGACTCATCCCAATACAAAGGACACAGCTGTGGATAAAGCCCATCATAGGATGAGATAGAGCAATTTAGCTAAATGAAAAGAAATGAACTTACCACACATCTTGGTAAGAAAAAACTGAACGGGCTCATAACCCTCTATTGGTATAGTGATATTAACTTCAAATGGCATACTATGGGCCTTCTCACCTGAAAAGGATAAAAAATAAAAGTTTAGATTCAGAAGATAAAAAACAAAGAAATATCAATATCCCTGTAAGCAGTAAATCATACATCTCCAATCTACAATCAACACTGTGGGAGACAAAGTTGTAGGGGGGCTCCCAGTTGCTCCAGATCCAGACAACTTAACCCTGAGGCCTTTTTCTGGGGAAACCTGGAAAGGAACACAAATAAGCAAAGATCAATTATGAAGCAAAGTTTTTCATTACTAAAAAAAATTTTCTATCTGCCACACTAAAGAAATTTAGGCATACCTTGAAACTCGGTTTCCGCACCAAAGTGGAAACAGAAGCAATTGCAGATATATAAAGGGCCACGTTAATCTGTTCGGTCCTGAAGCTGCATGATGAAACAACATCAGAAACAAATCTTTTTGATGAATCAAATTATAAATAATACTAAAAATGAAAAAAGGTCAAATTCCAAACAAAATATATAATACTGATTGCATACCTAAAATCATGGTGAGACATTTCAAAACCTATTTGAGTCATGCCATTGTAAACCTTCAAATTGACAGAAAAATCTTTTCATTAAACATTGTCCTATCTCTATACACATTAGCATATCTCATTTGATGAGGTTTCTAAAGTTTCTTACAATTTCTGATGATCGCGGATTAAAACCAACAGTAAAGCCCTCAAAAACCCGCGGACCTGGTGTCTCACATGGAATGGCAAGTTCGACAAAAGCTCTGCAAGAGAAGAAATAGCCTAGAATAAGAGAATTCACTACAATTGATTTTAACAGATTGTTTCCCCAAAAACAAGGATAAATGGTCAGTTCTGGAAAGCAATTGTAACTCAGGTTTAGTATTTTTTATCCAATTTCTTTCCAAATCAGTGCATGTTCCATTTGGAATTAAAACCTAAGACTATGATTTGCGTTACTCTGCATTTCTAATATGCAAGTGTTCCCTTATCAAAGTAGAAGACCTTCCACCATGCAGTATTGTATGAGAGTTCTTTCCAGCAAGCTTTGGATTACCAATCATCGACATTGATCAGTCTAATTGGAATCTCTTACAAAACTTTGTATCTCCTATATTCATTAATCATAACCAATAGACATCATAATTTTTTTCTCTAGTTAACAATTTACCTTCTAGTTAAAAAGATTTTTACAGGCCCTTTACATAACTATTCTACCAAAACATAATTAAGAGGTTGCAGATTTTCTGTTTATTGCTGTCAAAAATTTAAATGCTAACAGGCCTCCATTTTGTAAACTAATGCATCTTCAGCACATTAAGTGCAAATTTCTAGTCTTGATATCACAGAAGTGACATACTTCAATTATATAATAAGTGAAGGAACTCAATATTACAGTAAATGGAAAAATTAATCCAAGATAAACTGGAACTCAAGGTGCTACAAATAAGACCTGCAACTTGAATCATAAGTAACACGGCAAATGCATCCGAATCCACCTGAGATAAGACAAGAAAAGAGGAATTAGGTCTTAAAAGTTATTTTGAGTTACAAAGACACCTCAGACATGGACAGTTAATATTGAAATAGGCAGCAAAGGAAAAGAAAATAGCATCCAAGATAGTAACCAAACAATCAGCGGTGCCCGTTCCAACCAAAAGGCACACTCGCAATCTATCTGAAAAATGCATGGCATGCAAATGATTAAGAACAAGGAAATCAAAAAAACCCAGATTATAGTAGATTTTCATCTCCTAATCTCACACAATACGATTCCAATTAAACAGTCCTCTCTCTTCAAATAGCAGGTCTCCAATCAAGGAGGCAGGATGATTGCATCAAGTTAATAGTTTGAAGCGACAAAGACATGAAATTATGTGGGAACCATCTAGTTGAGATGGTAAAATCTCATGTTGAAAACAAGAGATCCGGGGTTTGAACCCCACTCACATGGGTGGGAAGAGAATTGGGTTGACCAATAATAATAATAATAAGAAGAAGAAGAAGAAGACATGAAAACTACATTTCAAAAACATCAAAGCTAGCATTTCCTTAAAATGAAGATTGCATTAGAGCATAATCATAAAGGGAAAAGCATAAAGGTTAGGATACACTGGATATAATGCTTCTATGAACTTCTCATTAAATCAAATTACTTATTTAGTAATTTACTGTTTTTATCAAGACACTGTCTTCTCCGGTTAAGCATTTACAAACCTCCATAGAACTCCCTTGATTCATAAATTACTTAAATGAATCTCCTAATTTTGCTTATTAATTATTCTTCCAAATCTCAAAATAGAGGTCTCCCTGACATTGGAGATATTCACAAAATTCTACAACTTCAATGAGGGTACATATCAATTCCCAGAGCATGAAGGGACAGGATGTCGGAAGTCAAACATGAAAAGCTTACAAACCTTTGCATTGTCCATTTGAACAATTCCCGCAAATAATATTTACCTGAGATGTTGCCAGCAAAAAAATAATAATAAAAATAATAAAATCATTAATTGCAAATATGAGTACCTGTGGGATGATGATACAAGGACAAAGTAAGATCAACTCGCCAAAACCTGAAATTTTAAAAACAACAGTAATGTCAAGCAATTCCCGCATTTTGATATAACAGACCTGTGTTGTACGTCCCCTTTTATCGTAACTGTCTTCACACTTCAGAAGGTCACCATTGTAAAACCCCTGGAAATACAAAAGAAACTTCAACACATCAGGCCCTACCAAATCTGACAATACAGATCATGTACAAACTTTCAGATCGTAGTCTGCAATCTGGCATCAATTTAAAATTTTCTGATAACAAAAATAATAAATAATAAATAAAAATTTTGAACTCTTGGGACTGAGGGAGTTAGTCCTCTTATTGTAGAGAAAGAAAAATAAAGGGAGAGGGGGTGGCATGATATGTATGACTTAAGAAGAAAATTCCATTTCCGTTCCAAGATTGATGTTCATCTTTTAGCAATGATTTCTATTTCTTCATACTCCGGAAAAACAGATCTGACATAAGTCAACTGACAGATTTGCAACATTTTTTTTCTGAAAATAAAAGAAGGCAATTGTTTTTCAAAGAGGAGCGCGAAACAAGGACATCCCAAGAAGTCACTGATCTCAGTACTGCTCTCACGCAAGCATCCTTAACTATAAAGTTACTGTTCTTTTAGTCTCTCTTCTCTGCATATAATTTCTGTTTTTGACTGTTTCCGCTACAATGGCTTCACTTATTCTCATTATTATTTTGCTTCCCATCATGATGTTACTTACCCAGAGACAGCAAGTGAGACAGACAGAGATAAAGAGAAGGAGAGACACTACTCTGGCAGTCTACAACATCGCACTACAATGAAAGTTCCCCTGCTTGACTTATGATACTAAGTTCACAGGCAGTAATTAACAGAGCTTACTTGAACAAAGTCAACATGGCCTGAACCAGCCACAAAGTGGTTGAATCCATCAAATCGGCCAAAATCCACATATCCCTGCATATGTTTGAGCTTCTCAGCAGTGTATAAATTACATTTAAATCACCTGAGAGAACATGCATAATGTACACACAGAAACAAATTATTTCAGACCCCAAACGCAAACTTAGAAGTATCGTTCATTTGCTAGCAGCAGGATCAAATAGCACATTTTTCTTTCCTTTTTTTTTCACTAATGAAAATAGAAGTATTTGCAACAATGTTTGAGAATTTTAAGTATAGTAATGAAATTATTAGTCTAGCTAAGCAATTTCAATTAATTACAAGGCAAAAAAAAAAAAACCATAATGAGTTAGTACTTCAGTACATGGTGTTATGGACTACCATTTGAGATCTGCGCTCCACATCTTTGCAAAATCGAACCACCAAGTCCGAGTCCTGTATGATGACAAGCATAAGATGAAATCCATGGACACTAAAATCTATTACTATGAAAATTACAGCCGCACAAGGACATTACCTTATCTTCATACTCAAAAGGCAACCCAATCCAGCTACTCTGATTAGCAACTTAGGGAAAACAACCTCATTGCACAGTAGAGCCAAAATTTAAATGAAGCGGGATAGGGACAGAAAAGAAAGTCACTGAGGTGCATCTTGGAGTCCTTTCGGCATGTTTAAATCCGATTTTATGTCTACCGAATAGTGGTTAGTTGAAATACAGAAATAGATGAAAGTGTTTTATATATTTTTATTTTCTAATGCGCTTGTCAGCTAAGAAAAGTACTTCTTCAAGAAGCACTAGAAAAGCACTTTCCCCGAAGTGCTTTCAAAGAAGCCATCTTTGTGAAAAATGTGGAAATAATGGTGCGTTTGAGAGTGTTTTTTATAGAAATTTTTCTGTAAAAAACACTCTCAAATGCATCATTATAACCTCATCTTGCACAAAGATTGTAAATCATTGAAACATTGTTTAGAACATAAGTATCCTATTATTCTGTTATTTAAACATAAAATTGATTTCATGCAGAGTAATGCTGGATACGAAATCAACAATGCGACTGGAATTATCGAGAGCGTAGCAGTTAGATCTCGGAACTGCAACTGCGACAGTTCCAAGTCCCTGAAAAACAACAGCTGGAATGGAAAAAAGAAAAGAAAAGAAAATAGATTATATCGAGACTCAAAATCTACGCAATCTCAGCATAATCAAATGGCAACATTACCGGTGACTAAAATCAATAAGTAATCCAATAAGCTGGCCTTCAAATGGCATCCTTCACCTCTCATCGCTTCAATGCTCAACACAGAAGATGCAAAAACAGATACAGAATCTAGCTCCTCGAAAATGACGCTACCTGATTAAGATTACACGTAGTGCTGTAATACGCAGCAAAATTGCGCGCAAAATTGTTTTGAAAAAAAAAAAATTGAGCAAGCAGCGGAGTAAGAGATTTCGTAGGAAAAGAATTGCCTTGACTGTCGCAGCTGAAGTAAAATTTTTTTATGAGAATATTGTTTTTTAGAGTTTTAAATGACGTAACTAGCCTTGGGCGAAAGTGGAAGACTGTCCTTCAGTTTTTAGTGTGTTTGCTACGTCGTCCTGCTTGTGTAACCGGCAATCGACACGCCAGTCGCTGTCAAAGTTCTTGACTGCATTAGTTATTAAAAGCCTCTTTACGCACGTCATTTGTTTTAAGTATTTTATATTTTCATGTAATCCATAAATTTATACAACATCAATTTATATAAAATTAACTTACACAAAAATTTTATCAAAAAAAAATTACACAAAATTTTATTATTTTATTATTACTCAAAATTTTTTTTATTTATTGTTAAATAACAAGCTTTAAAGGGGACTGCAAACTTCATGGATTAACTACAAAATTAAATTTCTACAAGATTTTTAAGTTAAATCACTTTTTTTTTCATTAGTCCAAGGTAATCGATAGAAAAATGGAGTACATAAACTCTTCGGATTTTTACTTCTTATTATCAATGGAAAAAAGGACTATATAAACTTTTCAGATTTTTACTTCTTATAACTTAAATAAATTAGCCTACGTTTTAAAACAACAGTTAATTGCTTAAGTGATATCTCAATAATTAATTTCTTAAGTGTATCCCAACAGTCAATACTTTTTATCTTTTAGGGTTCATGTAGTATTGACAATTTATTAGATGATTAATTTTCATAATTTATTAAATTATTTATTATTTTTACACTATTTAATAATGAATGTCATACTTAAAATTGTAATAGTCAGATAATTTTTGAAACACGAAGAAGCATTATTTAATATTTAATGAAATTATATTAATTTGTGTGCATACCGTATTCCATTCAACTTGATATCGCGAGCTTCTCAAAAAAAAAAAATTTTTGATATTGACGAGCCCAATTTAGGCCGAGGCTATAGCACACTGTTTTAAATACTAGGCCTAAAAGTTTTGCAGTTGATTTTTTGCATGCACTTAGGTATTAGTGAAACTAAATGGTAGGGACAAGTAGAAGTCGATTCTGATGCTTCAAAATTCAAATAAAGCCAAAGCTCCTAATGCTAAAATCGAAGGTTATTGTACATGGTTTTGGACTTAAAGTAGAACAGGTGTTGGTGAAACTAAATCATAGGGGAAAAAAAAGTCAATTTGAAAGTCCAAAATAATTTTTACAAAGTTTCAAAATCAAAAAAATCTCAAAAGATTAGAATAACTTGTCAAATTAATGTGAAACTATAGGAGATGCCTTTTTATGCCTCTAATAGGATTTCAGTTGAAAAAGCCCTAGTAAAATAATGTTGAAGCCCTAGTTTATGCCTAGAACATAAGGGTATAAAATGCATGGTTTTAGGCCTAAACTAAGCATAGAAGTTTTACAATTGAATTTTGAGTTGATTTTTTGCATGCACATAAGTAGTGGTTAAATATAATTATATGAAAAAAAAAACAAGAAAAAGTAAAACAAAAGTCAATTTAGAGACTGAAGATAACTTTTACAATTTTTTAATATTTTTTAAAAAATAAAAAACTCAAAAAATAAAAGAACTTTTTGGGTTGATGTAAAACTCTAATGGATGCCTTCCTATAAGATTTTGTTATGGAAAAAAAAAAAAAAAAAAAAACTAAGAAAATAAAGTCTAGGCCCAGAGCTGAGGGATACAACACACGGTTTTAGGCCTAAACTAGGCCTGAGAGCTTTGCGATTGAATTTCGAATTAGCTTTTGTAGGCATATAGATACCAGTGAATCAAACCATAGAAAAAAAAAATGGAAGTCAATTCCAAGATCCAAAATAATTTTTGCGAATTTTTAAATATTTTTCTGAAATAAGAGAACTTGTTAGATTGATCTGAAACTCCATGGAAACTTTCTTATGACTCAAATAGAGTTTCAGTACAAAAAGCTATAGGAAAATAAAGCCGAAGCTCTCGAACCTAGTTTAAGCCCGTTATCAAAGGCTAGCACACAGTTTTGGGATTAAACTAGGAGGTTGTTTGTTAAATGTCTAAAGTTTGAAATTTTATTAATTTCAGACCTTTTCTAAAATTTACTTGTTTGTTTTTTGAAACTTATGTCTAATTTTCAGACATTTACATCTGAATAGAAAAAGTAAACTTTTGTGACTTTTATCTGAATGAGAAAATGTCTGAATGACAAGTAAATATTATATTCCAAAAATATCTCTATAAAATAACTTATTTCCTAAACTATAAAATCTAATCATCTTTTTTTGTTTTAATTTACAAGGATATAAATGTCAAATAACCAAGTTTAAGATGTTTTTTATTATAAAAACAAACAAGATGTCACTTATATTCAGATATTAAAAAAAGAAAAACAAACGTGTCATTTAGATTTTCAGATTCGCACTCATCTGCTTTAGAAAATTCAATTTAGATTTCGAAAAAACAAACGATACCTAGGTCTAAGAACTTTGCTGTTGAATCTCAAGCTTCTTCTTCTTCTTCTTTTTTTCTTTAACACACGCATGTATTAGTGAAATTAAACTATTAAAAAAAATGAAAGTCTGTTTAAATACTCGAAATAACTTCCAAGATTTTTTTGAGAAAAAAAAAATTCAAAAAATTAAGAGAACTTATTGAATTAATGTGAAACTATAGGGAATGTCTTCTTATGCCCCAAGTAAAAAGCTCTAAGAAAATACAGCTAAAGCTTCCTAACCCAATTTAAGCTTAGAATCGAAGGTTATACCGCACGATTTTGAACCTAAATAGGGGTCGAGAGCTTTGTGGCTGAATTTTAAGCTTTTTTCTTTTTACATAGGAAGAAATGAAAGTCAATTTTGATTCTCGAAATAATTTTTATGAATTTTTAAAATTTTAAATTGAATAAAATTCTTAAAAATTATGAGAACTTGTCAGATTGATGTGAAACTTTTGAGGAAGTCTTCTTATGCTCAAAGTAGGGTTTTGGTGAAAATAAAAAATTAAAAAAAAAATCCTACGAAAATAAAGCCCAAGCTCCTAGACCCAATTTTAGCACAAAACTAAAGATTATATCACACACCACACAGTTTTGGGCAAAAAACAGGCACATGGATCTTGCGATTGAATTTCGAGATTGTTTTTAGATGCATGTGGATGTAGTAATATATTTACTCTCGAGTATAAATTGTATGAACTGTTATTTACAACTTCATCATATAGATGACATCTTGTGAAATTTAAAAAATTTGTATGACATGTCGTTTACAATTGTCGACACTTATATGAAACGCGTTAAAACTGTCATTTCAGAATATACAATGTATGATCAGTCATTTATAACTTTATCACATAGATAACTTGTTGGAAATATTTATAAAACTGTATAATATGTTATTTATATTTTCAGCATATAGATGACGTATCATATTATTAACTAAATAAATAATTTAATTTAATTTAATTTCATAAAATAGAAAAAAATAGAAGAACTGAGGGGAAAATATTTAAAGAAAGACTATTAGTAGAATGATAATTAGGTTGTTGCAAGTGAAAGAAGGGTTATTTTAGATTTTTGAAGGGTGTATCAAGTGAAAGTTTTACTAATTTACACTTGATGAGTTTCTTAAGTAAATAGGAGTAAAGAGGGATAATTATAAGTTCAAAATATTCTCATTATTTTGTAAATAATGTCACAATTTATGCCAGCGCATTTAGTTAAGGGATTAGGATTCAGTGCTGAGCACTGAATTAATGATCAAAATTTATTTTAAGTTTTTATTTTTTTTATCTCACCTAACATACTTATCAATTTCTTTAACTAAAAAAAAATGTATCATTTGACTTATAATTATTGGGCAAACTCTAAGTTACAAGTGTGGTACCTTACACCTACACACATAAATAGTGTATGGTGTGGGACTCACACACTATTTATGTGTGTGGATGTAAGGTACCACACTTGTAACTTAAGGGGATCTTAATTATTGAGATGATAATTTTCTATCAAATGGTTTTTTTTTTTTCAATAGATTGATTGCTCATGAATTTTAGGATGGAGGATCAATGTCAATAAATCCCATCAAAATAAAAAACAAAGTATTATTTATGCTACAATATCAATGTAGCACACAACATGTTAATTCTATTTATAATAAAGCTTTATAATTTCTGTCAAAATAATATTTTATTAGTGGCAAAATATCATTTCTCATAATTATTAATTATTTCCTTCCAATGGCCTATGTAACCGTGCCCTCAAAAACCATCTCAACATTATTACTATAATTTTCCTTGATTTAACTACGAAAAGAAAAATTTAGATTTGGTGTTTTTCTTGCTATTGTTAGAAACATAAAAGCTGTAATTACGTAAGTATAATATGAGTTCATAAAATAAAAAATAAAAAAAACTGATTTCAATTCGTCAAACACTAATTTCATCTCATTTAATGTAACAAGTTGTTAGCTCACACGCTGCACGAGAGAAGAGAAGAAACAAAACCAACCCACTTGAAACAAGTCAATTCAAATCCATCGACGTACAACCATAACACAAACATCGAGAACAAACTTTCAATTAACAAGTGTCAAAGCTCTGAAAGCCAAATGTACACCGTTCAGCGAGTTGAGTCAGAGACACAAATCGGAACCCTAAAATGCCGGGACTGGTAAAGCTTTCAATATCGTTGAGCCTCTCAAACTATAATAAAAGGGTACGAGAGGGGAGGAGAAGATATGGCGAAGCACTCGGTGGCCGGGTGGTGGGTCCCACTGACGAAACGGTGGATATTGGCTCTGCTGATCATGCTGTCCATCTCGACAGCGATTGCTTTCTTCATTAGAGCTGCCTTGGATCCCTGTGATCGTCATCTGGAACTTTCCGAGAAGAAGCGAGTTCAATCACAATCAGTTCCGCGTATCGCGACCAAATCAAGTCCCCTCAGTTTCATGAAGTCCAAGCTCGTTCTCTTGGTCTCACACGAGCTCTCTCTTTCTGGTATTTATTTTTTAATTTTATTTTACTAGTCAGTTCAGTCGTGCAGGTTGCATTAGTGCTGTGATTTGTTCAATTGAAGTAATTACTAATTAAGGAGAAGTTGTATTAAGGGATATGCATTAATTATCATCTGACTCCTTAGAAACACAAGATTTTAAGATGAGTTAAGGCTCTGCGGTGTTTGTAGTTCGGCGTACAAAAGACACTTTTCTGGGTCTTCCTATCATGTCGAGTTCAATTTTTGCTTAAATTAGGAAAATACAATGCTCGTATGCCTGCTATTCAGACCATTATATTTGGATCCTTATTTTTTGTTAATTGTGTGGCTGTATAGAATGTAATTCATATAATCTTTAGTGTTCGTTAACAAATGCTGGTCTGCCCGAGCCTTAGTTCTTGAAAGGGAAATAATCTGTGCTACAGATGAGCTGATATTAACAGTTAGAATGATGAATATAACACCTGGTAGTTGTAGCAACCTGCGGCTGTCCCTGTATTCTGCTTATGAAGTATTAGCTTTCCAGATTGTGCCTCCCGAGGATTGACTATATTATGCATGCATGAAGGACCTTAGACTGCTACCGTGGTAGCTCATGTCATTTAAAGCTTTTCGTTTGTCCTTATCATTATTTGTTATCCTTGCATGAAACGCGAGTGAATTATCTGGCAGGTATTGATGTATAAAACAGCATTTTTTTCCAAACATCAGCTGGTGGTTCATTTCCTTCCATTTAGTTGTAATATGATGGAATGATAACTCAGCACAAACATGTTTGGTTGGGAGAGGGGTGATTGGCCAGTTGATCTTAACTCTTGAATTTTCTTGTCTTTCACTATAAAAGAATATGTGGCTGAATATTTGTTTTATTAATTAGAAATTATGGCCGAATACTTATTTCGTCTAATTGATTATATGAATTCTTTTATAATTGTTTTGTATATTCATCATTCTACATGTAAGGTATTTAAGTATAGTTCTACCCCCCCTCCCCTCTTTTAATTTCTAATTTTTTTTTTATTGTTGGCATACTTCTTCTCTGTAACATTTCTCAGGTGGTCCATTGCTGCTGATGGAGCTAGCATTTCTATTAAGGGGTGTTGGTACTAAGGTTAATTGGATCACCATCCAGAAGCCATCTGAAGAAGATCAAGTGATATACAGTTTGGAGCATAAGATGTTGGACAGAGGAGTAAAGGTTATATAAGATCTCTGGATTATAGGACCTGAATGTATATCATCTTGTGTCATGTGTTCAACACCTGCATTTGCTGGTTTTTCACCTTTTAGGATTTTACTTTCCTAGCATCTGTATTATCTTCCATTATCAAGTGGTTCATGATAATTTGTTTTCATTGAATGCTTGGGTGCCTATTATCATTTCCAATGTTAATGCAAAAGTAAACAGTTTCCTGTATTTGGACTATTATATTTACTTCGAGCAATTTTCCCATGCTTTCTCATTAATATTTTTGAAATGGTAAGAACTAGGAAATATTGTAAAATTCTGTTATCTCATTGATCAGCATGCGTAAATCCCCCTTCTAAAGTGGGCTGTGATTTTCCAAAAGAGACCATCTTGCTAAGCTATAGACCATGGTCCCTTAGCCTGCTAGTTTAAGTATAATCTATGTATATAGACCATGGTCCCTTAGCCTGCTAGTTTAAGTATAATCTATGTATATAGACCATCGTCCCTTAGCCTGTTAGTTTAAGTATAATCTGTGTATCTTTAAAATAAGAAAAATTGTTAATGAGGATAGAAATGAGGATCTTAGATTTGAGCCCATATATGACGGAATCTGCTGACAGTCTGCTGTTCATGAGAGATTGAAATGATTTAAAATTCTTTACCTAGCTTCTAATTATGATATTTTTTTTCTTTGTTAGGTTATTTCTGCTAAAGGTCAAGAAACTATAAACACAGCTCTTAAAGCAGATTTGATTGTCTTGAACACTGCGGTTGCTGGGAAATGGCTGGATGCTGTTCTCAAGGAAGATGTTCCTCGTGTTCTACCAAATGTATTGTGGTGGATCCACGAAATGCGAGGGCATTACTTCAAATTGGACTATGTTAAGCACCTTCCTTTGGTTGCTGGTGCTATTATTGATTCACATGTGACAGCAGAATACTGGAAGAATAGGACTCGAGAGCGTTTAAGGCAAACTTCTAAAGTTTTCACAATTGCTTTTTATTATTATTATAGCTCGGTTCTCAGTTACTCCATAAGATCAATTTTTATTTTGTTTCCTTTTAAGGCATTTCCAAACTATTGACTCAAACTTGAATTTAGGTTAGGTTTGGGAGTAACAAATTTCCTTGCCTAAAAATATTAAGACATGGCATCTTGGATACGTGGTCACACCCTGTGCTTGGACTGCATTGAATAGAATAACAAGACTAAGACTATATATTTATATTGTACTTATTTCCTGCCTGCATGCTTGATTCATAATCTATTCCAACATTATGTTTCAATGTAGGAATCAGCTCTTGAATATCATATACTGGTCAGAAATCTATAGTTCATCTGAAACAAATGATTGACAAGTTCGGTGGACTATACTTTTGGTCAGAAATTATAATCTAAAATGGACAGAACTGAATCACATTGTTTACTCAAATATTGGATTGTCATTCTCAATGTTTACTCTCTGCAGGATTAAAATGCCTGATACCTATGTTGTTCACCTTGGAAATAGCAAGGAACTTATGGAAGTTGCTGAGGACAATGTAGCAAAGAGAGTCCTGCGTGAACACGTGCGGGAATCTCTTGGAGTGCGAAATGAAGATTTACTCTTTGCCATAATAAATAGTATGAATTTCTTGCTGATAAGATCTTGTGTTGCAAATTTTCTGACTGCATCTGCTTTTATTTAGATGCAGTTACTTCTTTGCTTAGGTTACTCCAGTCTGATTAAGTTCAAAAAAGTTGCTACCACTGCAATGCATCAGTTGTATTGATTAGTGTGTGCTTCTTGGTTTCCCCCAACTAAAAAGAAATGCTAAGAACCTTTTGTTCTATTCTTTTGAACACTTTTTGGTTCTGATTTGTTATCTCCTTTCTCATTGAAGAGGCCACCATGCCCCATCATCTTCCCTTTGGTCCATACAAGAAACTGAAAGAGAAATAGGGAAAACTTCTTCCAAGTAAATGCTATTGTTTAATTTATATTTCAAGTGTACTGAATTACTATTTAACTTCAGGTGTCTCACGTGGAAAGGGGCAGGATCTGTTTCTTCGCTCATTCTATGAGAGCTTGGAATTGATCAAAGAAAAAAAGCTAGAAGTGCCTTCAGTGCATGCAGTGATTATAGGAAGTGACATGAATGCTCAAACCAAGTTTGAGTCAGAATTACGGAACTATGTGATGCAGAAGAAAATTCAAGATCATGTTCATTTTGTAAATAAAACTCTGACCGTGGCCCCTTATCTAGCAGCAATCGATGTTCTTGTGCAGAATTCCCAGGTAGTTTTTGTTCATGCCTGCAAAGTTATTATTTGTTCCACCCAGAAATTATTGGTATGTTTAGATAAACGTGCTCTAATATGGCCTGTGTTATATATTTGAAAATTATATTACCTGAGAAGAATTGGAAGGAATTAGCCAATGATGTGAACATGCAAGCACACCATGACTGTGTCTGATTAGCAGACTTTATTTTTCAAAGAAAGGAAAAATGAAAGAGACATGGTTGATAGTTCCATCAGGGTTGAACATTTCATGGTGGAATTCTGAATTTAGGCCACAGGATAGTTCATGTCAGCAAAATAGATGAAAAGGACCTAGGATTTCGAGTTTCTCCTGTTAGGCTCACCGAAATTCACCTTAAGTTTCTTATCAATCTGTTGTCCCTCTGGTTTTTGTACTGTTACAATCATTGTTGTTATTATTTTTCCGTTTTCCCTTGTGGACATGTAATTTTCCACAAAAGGATTAATTGAATGGAAAAGTTCTGATAAATCTGCTTCCTGTTTTTACTCCATGCAGGCTCGGGGAGAATGCTTTGGGAGGATAACCATCGAAGCCATGGCGTTTCAGTTACCTGTACTGGTATTAAGTGAACTTCACCCTTCTATTTGGTAATGTTTCCAGCATTCAAGCCGGTTTTGATACTATTTGTTAACTTAGCTCCACAAATGTCTATATCAGGGAACTGCAGCTGGAGGCACCACAGAGATTGTAGTAAATGGGACCACGGGGTTGTTACATCCTGTTGGGAAAGAAGGGATTACTCCTCTTGCAAAAAACATTGTGAAGCTAGCTACACACGTTGAGAGGAGGCTTACAATGGGAAAGAGAGGCTATGAGAGGGTCAAAGAAATCTTTCAAGAGCACCACATGGCGGAGAGAATAGCTGTAGTACTGAAAGAAGTGTTGAAGAAGTCCAAGAGCCACTTATATTAGTTCAGCTGGGCTGTGATGGCTGAAATGGGTGTATACACTAAATTTAGGGCTTAGTTTTCTGGAATGTAGTGACATTTTTTTATTCATGGATGGATGTATGGGTGTTGTTTCCTAGCCATAACCGAAACTGCTGTAAATTATCTACATACTGAGGCATTCATCTTAGTGGCCTTTTTCGTAGTTCTAATCAGCGCAAAAAAAATTTCATAGATTGTGGACAAATTTATGGTTAACAACAGTCTTACATATGGTTTCATGGAGCGAGCAAACTTTAAAAGTTGAAAGCAGTATCGTTTTTCTTTTTCAGTGATGTATTATGGTATTGGTGGCATCTGCCGTATCTCTGATTCCTGGCAAACGAGATTGGGATGTCATAAGGCTAGACTTCAAATATCATCACCTCATATTAGAGCCAGAAACACAACTAAACTAAGCTTTATGCCATTAGATAATTCAATTCTTATTTTAACAAGCACTCACCAACTTTATGCCATCAGATAACCTCTTATTTTAACAGGCAATCATCACTTCTCTAAAAAGTAATTGACAGAGAAGCAGCCTTCTTACTCTTCAACTGAAAATCAGAAATACAAGGTTAAGGCAGCTTGGTTGGTTAAGGAGAAAGATCTTTCCCTGATTTTGCCTCCTTCAAGTTGTTGTGTTTGGTGAACCAAGTTGTGTACAGGAATTGCTTGTGAGGGCCCACATGGTTGCAGATGAGCCTGAGCTTTTGTCTCTCCCTCATCCATCTCAACACAATCTTCATGTGGCTTTTGCCCGTCAGTCCACTCACGCCAGCTTGCTGAAAATGTAAAACCACCAGGTTTGGCATTATGATAAGTGATCGCTGTCAGATCGATTGTATTGATTATTAATTATAGATGAAACAGGTGAAATTGAGTTTAATAGAAACACACACCTGGACGCGTTCCCAAGTTTCAGCAACAGTGAGAGGACCGTGTTCCTTGACTATCTCAAATATAACCCTCGTAATTGTCTGAGTTTGCTCCGGTGGAGTTTTGAGCTCTATGGGCTTCATCTTTGGTTTCGGCTTCGTCGACAAATATCTCACAAACATTCTGCCTTCAAAATATTGCTCAAACAGTCAAACCACAACAAAAGTACACAACTACCACGCCAGTAAATGTATTTTATACACTCTCAAACGCACCGTTTTGATTTCTGTTATTAACCTCACGCCACCATTATTTTTTAACAGCCATATACCTTTTCCGCCGGGACAATGTGTCAATGTTAAGTCTGGCACGCACATTCTCTACGGCGAGTTCTCTGGGTTATATTCCGAAACAGTTTACTCAACAACTAAAACCTAGTGAAACTTTCGAGTTATTGTCTGAACTTCAACGACAAAAGAGACTTCTAGAGACACAATTGATATCCACACTCGATGGCTGCAACGACCTTCTTCAAATCAAACAAGTACACGCTCACATTCTCCGCAGAGGCCTTGACCAGTCCTGCTATGTCCTCACGAAGGTCATTCGCACGCTTACTAAAATTAATGTCCCCATGGATTCCTACCCTCGTCTAGTTTTTGAACAGGTGAAATACAAAAACCCGTTTCTTTGGACTGCTCTTATTCGTGGGTATATTTTACAAGGGCACTTAAAAGACTCGATTTCATTGTATTGCTCTATGAGAAGAGAAGGCATTGGCCCTGTTTCTTTTACCTTGTCCGCACTTTTTAAAGCTTGTACCGAGGTTCTTGATATGAGTTTGGGTCAGCAAATACATGCCCAGACGATCCTGCTTGGCGGTTTTACGTCTGATTTATATGTTGGCAATACAATGATTGGCATGTATGTGAAATGCGGGTTTTTGCGATGTAGCCGGAAGGTGTTCGATGAAATGCCTGAGAGAGACGTGGTTTCCTGGACCGAGTTGATTGTGGCGTACTCCAATAACGGGGATATGGAATCTGCTGGTGGGTTGTTTAATGAGTTGCCTTTGAAGGATAAGGTGGCCTGGACTGCTATGGTCACGGGTTATGTGCAGAATGCTAAGCCTAGAGAGGCAATAGAGTACTTTGAGAGAATGCAATATGCAGGAGTTGAAACAGACTATGTCACGTTGGTTGGTGTTATTTCAGCATGTGCTCAATTGGGTGCGATTAAGTACGCTAATTGGGTTTGTGAAATAGCCGAAGGATCAGGATTCGGACCTATCAATAATGTTGTTGTCGGTTCAGCGCTTATTGACATGTACTCCAAGTGCGGGAGCATAGATGATGCATATAGAATTTTTGTGGGCATGAAGCAGAGGAATGTGTTTTCTTATAGTTCAATGATTCTTGGGTTTGCAATGCATGGTCGTGCTCATGCTGCAATACAGTTGTTCGGTGACATGGTAAAGACAGAGACAAAACCTAATGGGGTTACATTTATAGGAGTGCTTACAGCTTGTAGCCATGTGGGGCTGGTAGAACAGGGCCAAAAGTTTTTCGCAAGCATGGAGAACTGTTATGGTGTTTCTCCATCTACAGATCACTACGCTTGTATGGTTGACCTTTTAGGTCGAGCTGGACGCTTGGAAGAAGCTCTGAAGATGGCTGAAAAAATCCCAGTAGAGCCCAACGGTGGGGTATGGGGAGCACTTCTTGGAGCATGTCAGATCCATCGGAATCCAAAAATTGCACAGATTGCTGCAAACCATTTATTCGAGCTGGAGCCTGATAAAATAGGAAATTACATCATCCTTTCTCACATATATGCGTCAGCTGGAATGTGGGATGATGTTTCAAGGGTTAGGAGGCTGTTGAAAATGACAGGTCTGAAAAAGAATCCTGGATACAGCTGGTTGGAAGGAGACAGAGGAGTTATTCATGAATTCCGTGCCGGTGACTTAACCCATCCAAACTCTACTGAGATTCAGCAGGCACTGGGGGACCTTCTGGATAGATTGCAGGCTGATGGATACCAGCCAAATCTCCGCTCTGTGCTTTATGATGTGAGCGATGAGGAGAAGAAGCGAATACTGATGACTCATAGTGAGAAGCTAGCTTTGGCATTTGGGTTGCTGATTACAAGCGCTGGTGCCACTGTAAGGATTATGAAGAACCTGAGAATATGTGAAGATTGTCACTTGTTTATGTGTGGTGCATCTCAAGTCATAGGGAGGGAGATTGTTGTGAGAGATAACATGAGATTCCATCACTTCCGAGATGGGAAATGTTCTTGCGGTAATTACTGGTGATTAGACATTTGATTTGACTGTCCATGGAAGTCTGATCCCTGCACCATTTTAGTACTTGCCCATCAAGAAAAGTTGGATATAATGTAGTTGTTTGGCAAAACACTCCCATCTCAATATCATGCCATGTCCCACCTTGGAGGTACTGTGAAATGGTCTCAATTTCTGTGAACTGCCATTTGCTCGAGCTTGCTGCTCTTACGTAATTTTGAAGAACTTAAGAAAATGAGTCCTGCACACTCCCCACAAATCAAGACTGCCCTCTCAAGTAGATTTGACCTTAAATGAGCGTGTTGCTAAAGGATGTGGTTCTTAATGCCAGTTGCCAGTGCTCAGATCCTGCCGTGCTTTTTTAACAGATGTGATTTATTTGTAACTCGTCAAGCACATAAATTTATCACCGTCTCCCCTTGAGAGGATACTGAGTTCAGCACTGGGAAGACTGAAGCAATTCATAAATATTTGTTTTAGCACTCAATTTGTTACCACAAAGCAGTGGGAGATGAACATTTGCAGAAGCCAGAAACAGAAGCGTACTGTTAGCCAAAGTGGAAGCATGAAATCATTCTCTATGTTAAATTTTTCATGTCTGATGCCTTTCAATCCCAAGAGTAATACCATCTATTTTAGACTTTCATGTCTAATGCCTATCGGGTTCAGAGTAGTGCTGCTTGATGCAGTTTCATGTCACTCATTCATTCGAGTCATTTGGCCAATACCAAAAGTTGATCCGAGTGAAAATAGATAGAGCGCAGAAGTCCGCTCAATTTGAAAGAGAAAATGGACATTCACATGCATTATCTGTGTCTCATCATGCGCAGATTTGAGTATTGTCCAAGATCAAATATTATTTCTCTACGCTTTTGCAAATGTTAGAAATTTGAAGTACTCTTCATCTTGGTCGTGACAATTTCTGCTCTATTATCATGTTTCGTGGCAACCCTCATGCGATAAGCTGAAAGTATGGACTCGTGCCGCAGACAATGCTTCCGTAGCAATGCCAAGGAAATTGGTTTCATCAAGTACCGCTTATGATTAAAATGTTGTCAACGTCGGAAAGGGTACCGCTACCATACTGATGGCTTTCTATTTCTCGACATCGGATTGTTAAAATGTGTTTTGTGTTAAATTGGTTAAATGTTTAACAAAGCTATTGTTGGACGAAGAATATTATTGATCATTATTACTGAGGTTTAATCAATTTCGCACATCAGATGCTGAGTTCTCTACTTTTTTTTTTTTTTTCACCATTTTTAATCAGTCCGCGGCGGCTTGGGGGGGAGGGGGGGGGGTGACAGGCACCCGATATGAGAGGTGTCCGCCACTGTTTCTCCTCCAGTACGTCATTTAATTTGAAACGAGCGAACGTACCGACGAGCCGTCCGTTGGCACGTCTTGCATGCTGTAAGAATCGGGATACCATTTAGTTTCAGAAATGAAAATTTGTTATACGAATAAGCAGGCTTAAGGTGCGGAGAATTCGATACAAAAACGTTCTGCAAAAGAACTGTTATTAATTAGTTCAAAAAATTAAGAAAATATAAAAAACAAAGTACAATAGAAAGCTGTATTAATACACAAACTGAAGGAACAGCCCACCCACGAGTACAGATAGCTTGTTGTATGTGTTACATAATGCAATCCCTGGATGGCTAGTAAAAAGAGATGGACATATATAAAGCTAGGTAGGTTATCGGACATTTCACACAACAAAAAATAAAAAGCACTAGTATATATGGTATTGTGTGTGTCGTCGACGACTCAACGAAAGACACGTACAGGCAGGTAGTCTAGTGACGGTGTCCAGGAAGCTTGTCTTTGATCTTCTCCATCATTCCTTTCTCCTCGTGGTGGCGCACCTGCCCCTCCCCGGCAACACTATAACCACCAGGAGTGGTGGTTGCAGCAGCGGATGATGATCTGTCGTCTTTGTGTCCCAGCGGCAGCTTCTCCTTTATCTTCCCCTTCAATCCCTTCTTCTTCCTCCTACCACCTTGCCCATCATCCTCAGACTGCGTGCACATCATTGTCATATATTCATGGAAACAGTAAATAACATAAGTACGTCCTCATGGTGAATTAATGATTTTGCTTCATCATAATAAAGAGAGAAGTATTAAGTATATCTAGAGATCATGTTCATGTAGATGGGTATTTAATTAATTAATGAAACAACTTACAGAGCTGGAGCTTGACGAGCTTCCAGAACGATGAAGGCCATGAACATGATGCCTTCCACCTATGCCGGTGCCAGCCGCTGGTGCGGCACCGTGACCCGTGGAATCGAACCCTCCGCCTCCAGTGTGATGAACTGGGTTCCCATACTCATCAGTACTTTTAACCACCGGGTTCCCATACGCGTCCACTTGGCGATTTGGGTCGTCATACCCGCTTGTTTTCTGAACTGCACCGTATTGGTTCTGAAAATGTGCCATTTTGAAGCTAACCAAAATGAATAACTGAGTTAGCCATGTACACATAATAAAATAATTGCGATAGCTATAAAAATATAATACCAGAACTTGCAAGTGTCGTTTTGTGACTGAAATTTTTACTTACAATAAAAGAAGGTTACTCTCTACGGTGATGTTTTAAAGAAGGCGAGATTGGTTCGAGTTATATAGAGAATCAAAGACCAACGTGCATGTCACCTTGGTCGCTCTACACATGCCACGTTTCAGTTCCGGCCATTGCCACATTATCGTTGAAGGCTTGCGTTGTGATGTCCGGAAGCTCACAAGTGTCTGCCGATGGTAATGTTTACATAGATTCAATGCTGACACTTCACCGCACCGCCTGCCGTACATGCGGTCCTTTAGTTGAAATTCGGATTGGGTTTTGCATGCTTTATCTGAGAATTTCTGAGCGAGTTGACCACGTTTGTTTAAAGAAAGGCATGCTGGCTTATTATTGATCCGATAATATGAGGAGTCATTCCTTGTTTTGACACAACCCCCCTCCCCCGGTGGCTTTTTTCTTTCTAGTGAAAGAATTACCTCAATTTTAATAATAGCAAAAAAAATAAATACAAAATTTCATCTTAACTGCTGATTAAATGAAAAGAGATAAAAGAGACAGAGAAAAATTACAATGTTTGATCCATGGTGCAACAAATTTTGATTACTAATTGGT
This sequence comes from Citropsis articulata, assembly GCA_030449925.1. Classification (NCBI taxonomy): domain Eukaryota; kingdom Viridiplantae; phylum Streptophyta; class Magnoliopsida; order Sapindales; family Rutaceae; genus Citropsis; species Citropsis articulata. Next base: position 389,851 of record JASUUH010000100.1, on the reverse strand, counting down.
TTGTAGATAGGTACGAAACACTGGAGTTTACCATTTCCACCTGACGTGGTTTTCGGAAATATGAGTCAATATTAATTTTTTTTAAAAAAAATTTCAAAATCAGAAGAAACGGCAACTTCAACAAACAAGCATTGATTATCACTCGATTGAGATGGATATAAAACATAAAGAATAGAATTGCATCATATACAAACGCTGAATAGTAGTTGTTGGTACTGTTCACATTATTATTCTCTAATACTGTTCATATGATACTATTTACAGTAGTGTTCATCTAGCAACAGCTATAAATTCGTTAAAGTATGCGCGAAACACAGTCCTAAAGGTCAATTCCCACTCCTCCAAATAAGATTTTCCATTGAAAAAATGACATAAATAAAGGTTTTCACTATAAATAATTCTTATTGATTTGTGGTCATTTTTAAATATTTTGAGTTAAGAGGAAAAGATGTCGAATTAATCTTGTGCTGTTAAATGGGTGTCAACTACAAAATGTGATTTCCTAAAGGCCCATATCATAGCTGCAATTTGAATACCAACCATTAAAACTCTTTTTGGTATTGTAGATAAACATCTTAAACCTTGATTATAAGTATTTGATAAATACTTATAAATGTAAGTGAAAATGACTTTTTTTTACAATTATTTTAATATACTTTTATTATTTTATTAAAATTATTATTTAAAAATCATATTTATTAAACATGATTAATTTCATATCAACACTATAACTTTTACTTTTCTAATAACTGTAAGTTGGTTAATTACGGTTATATCTTACATGCAGATTTTATTGGTTAATTACGGTTATATCTTACATGCAGATTTTACCTTGTTTGAAGTATATTTACGTCTTGGGCCCGAATTGAAATTTACCCATAGAACAGTTAACTTCTTTCTTTCGAATTGTAAACCTTTGGAAATTCATGATGTGGCTTAAGCGAACACATTATTGCAAAGACAGGGGAACCCCTGAGCCGTACAAAAGATATCAGATAAGATTTACGGGCTACTATAGTGAAACAATTACGATAGTCACCGCAGAGAACAAGACAGAGATTATGTGTTTGTGCGTCATCTCTTGGTTTTCTCGAACAACGATCATATAAAATCAAAATGAGTAGAAGACAATTATAATATATGAGTCATCATATAGTACGCCGCTGTATCTCATACAGCTTTTTTTTTTTTTTTTCGTTGTACTTTCTCAAGTTTTGGGTCATGTGTTTCAACTTTTTTTTCACCGATTTTATGTTTGATATTCTCTTAAATTAAGTAAAATCTAATTTTGGGTTATGTTCCAAAGTAAACTTTTATTTTCCGTTAGATCGATTCACCAATTTTCGTTGCACTTTCTCTCTTATTGGTTCATGTGTTTCAACTTATTTTTCACCGATTTTATGTTTGATATTCCTACTAAATTCGTAAAATACCGGAATTTTGGGTTATATTCCAATAGTACCGGTGCTTAAAAAAAAAAAAAAAGTGACTGTATCTTATACAGCCACTGTATTCTAAGCCAACCCATAATATATATATATATTTGGAATTCAGATCCTCTACTTATCATCCATTCTACTTACCTTCTCTCCCCTTTTACTTACCTTCTTTAGATGCATTGAGATGCCTCTTATTAATTTGGATAACCGGGATTTACTTATTTGTTTCTAAATTAAACCACCACCAAAAAGACAAAACATTCAAAAGGATAAGCAAAACAAAAGATGCGTTTTAAGACTAATTTGGTAATGCTATAATTTTAAAATAATTATTGTTATCTATGTTGTAAATATAATCACCTACGAAAAAAATTAATTAAACGTTTAATATAATTTATTTTTAAAAGTATTATAAGTTTTGAAATTGTATGTTTTAGTAAATTTACTGTTAAAATACCGTAAATACAACTAACTTAATTGAACATTATGCCGAATAAAATAAAATATTCTTTTATCATGTATATATAAAGTTATCTCAATATAATTAGTAATAATCACAGTTTCTCTAAAGTTAATGATTTTATTTCTTAATTAATAAAAATAATTTTTGCTTTCAAAAAAATAATAATGAGGATAATTTTAAATTTCTATATATATATATATATTTGCTCTGTAGAGCACAGTCTTTCTCTAGCTCTTCTTCCGAGAAGACTAGTGTTTCAAAGAATGTCGTGAATTCAGAGGAATTCATTATTGAAAATTTTGATAAAGCAATTGACAATTGGGATTTACCAAAAATTTCTAAAGACAAAATTTACAATATGAAAATCACAGATTTTCTAAAGACAAATTGTGTTATAAAAACGGAAGAAAGAGATATTACTCTTTTAAAACCATTTCAAACTATTCACCTTTTAACAAAAGAATCTTTAACAAAATTAAAGAAAAAGAATTTTAATTATATTCATATCGGCTTGATTCAAGTTGATATAAAAGCCATTAACTAAAGAAGGATTGAATACTTCAATTCTTGCTGTCCTCAGAGATGGGAGGTTTATCTCTTTTGATGATTCCTTACTCAGTAGTATCGAATCTAGTCTCTGTAAAGGACCCATCTCATTTGATTGTTATCCAAACATAACACTCTCTCTTAAAGACGAAAATATTTTGAAAAGCATGATTTTACAAATCAAGACGCACAATTACAAAATGCTAGAAGGATCTATTCCTGTAGCCTTAATCTTCAAAATATCCTATAAGGCTATGATCTCTGCGTTCAACACGCAACATAAATTCCAGTCAAAAAGAGATGAAACTCTTTTATTGCAGACTGACTTGTCCAAAGCAAACACTGTTATTCCTAGACCAATCCAATGGAAAGATATCAATCTTCCAGAAGAATGGATTCTTGAAGGAGCCACTGAACCAGTGATTCCAAAACAATTTGAGCCAAATACAGAGTTGCAAAACATAACTCAGTATTCTGATGGCAAAGTTAAGCTATCATTTAAGAGATCTGTGTCATCCAGATTCTCCGCATTTTCTGATAAAGAGCCAAGTTCCAGTAATCCTATATTGCAAAAAAGATTCTCGAAAGTCCCTTCAGTCATAAATCTACCTTTTCAAAGCCAACCTAGGTTTTCTACTTCAGATATACCTAGTTCTTCTATACGTTCTGTTGATTACGCTACTAGTATTCCTCATCCTATCTATACTAGTAGTCAACAAGAACAAAAACAGGAAGAGAAGGAACCTTCTCCTCCAACCTCTCCTACGTTTTCTGCAGTAACAGAAAATGTTATAAATACCCTTGAAAAAGATTTTGAGCTTGATAAAACTCTTTTACATAAAGATTTTTATTCAGACATTAATAAAGAAAAGAGACTTTGGTTTTTTAAACGATTTTTAAACCAAAGAAAAGAAATTCAAGAGGTCTACTATGAATTTGTAAAATTGCATAAAGTTCATATCATGTTTTTTGATTGGTTTGAAATTTATGCGAAAGAAAGAGACATTTCTTATCCTTTTAAAGAGTCAAATCCAATCACGATTCGAAAAAAGATCACTGAATGGAGTCTATTAGATACAGATAGAACCATTGAATCTGAGCATCCTCCCCTCAGGAGTATTACCATAAATCATGGTGAGCCTCCGATTCAAATCAAAGCATCTCCTTACAAAGTTCAAAAGCCAAATGATTCAGAAAAGAATTTAGATAACATTATTCAATGACAATTTACGTAATGCTAATCTACATTAGGAAAGTTGACTAGGATGAAGTCGGATCCAAAGTCAACTATCCAAATCCCGATTCATCAAAATCGATTCTTAAACCGGATCCCTTGAAAAAGCTTAAGAACCTGTTTTCAAACCTTTTGACGTTTCAAACATACCAAAAGCCAATTCAATCGAAATCGATTTTGTCAAAGCTATTAAAACGACTGACGGGATAGATGCATCCTCTACCTCTATTCCAGAGTTATGATTGCTCCCGACACTCCATGATCTAGCGGGGTTCACGCTAGAGCGGGATCAATCTTCCACGCCTTCTTCGATATGTGCCCAAGAACCAACCCTAAAGTCAATAAAGTCCATCGAATTGGCACTCCCAAACATCCATAGTCCACCGGATCTACAATAGATAATAAGTCTTTAAATCAATCTGCGCTTTAATGCATCTTGATCTATGAGTGGAATATAGATGGAATGTCCGAAAGTATAATATAATGTGATTGTTGCAACAAATGACTATGGCTAATGGCTACAAAACCCAATCGGGAACTTGAGAGCCATTGCGAAATCCTTATTACGGGTTTCTTGGTCAATTAAAAGGATGGTGGGATCACCTCCTCACCAACCAGCAACAGTTAGAAATTCTAAATTCCATCCAAAGTGATCAAGATGGATTACCCATCCTTGATGAGCACAGTAATCCTATTCAGGACGCTGTAGCTACCCTAATAATTACTGTATCCCTCCATTTTATCGAAGATCCGTCTCATCTCAGAGACAAAAATGCTGAGTTACTACATAACTTAAGATGTAGAAAACTTAGTGAATTCCAAATTTACAAAACCACTTTCTTCTCCAGACTTTTCTTAAGAGATGATGCAAACCATACCACATGGAAAGAAAAATTCCTTGCTGGTTTACCTACTCTCTTAGGTGAAAAGGTCAGGAATTCCATTAAAGCTCTTTATGACAATCGTATTCCTTATGATGAACTCACCTATGGTGAATTAGTCAGTTTTGTCAATAAAGAGGGTTTAAAGATCTGCCAAGATATCAAATTACAGAAATGCCTAAAAATAGAGCTTAGACAGTCTAAGCGAGAATTGGGTAGTTTTTGTAAACAATTTGGTCATGATCCTTTAAAACCATCCACTTCCAAAGATTGTAATGGTAAGTGCCCTACAAAGCCTTACAAGAAACATTACAAATCCAATAAAAGATTCAAATCTGATTTTAGAGAACAACGTTTTCATAAGAAACCTTCAAGGCCTTATAGAAAACCAAATTTCTCTAAAAAGAAAGATTTCAAAACCAAGCCAAAAGCTCCTTTGGAAGACTTCATACAAATGTCATCGAAAGGACATCAAGATTTTGCAAGGTGAATAAAAGGCTTCAAAGCTGACCGATGAAGAATCCTTTCAAAAAATTGCCCTCTTATCGATTGATTGATTCGATTTCTCCAACGAGACGGTGATCCTTCTGAGTTGATGAATTAAATGATTTTGATTCTGACACTTCTGTTTCAAGCAATAGTGATTCTGACTCAGAATCCTATTTAAAGAAAATCAATGTTTTAACAAAAGAACAAGAAACTTTCCTTGAGCTTGTTAAGCATATTTCAGATCCAATTCTTCAAAAGGACTATCTTGATAAACTCCTAAAGACTCTGGAACCAAAACCAGAAACTTCTAAAGTACCAACCATAAAAAAGAATACTTATGATCTCACTGAAATCTTGAATAAAAAGAAAACAAAGAAAACAGTTCCTAATATCCAAGATCTTCAAAAAGAGATTAAAGATATTAAATCTGAGATAAAAGACTTAAAAGAAAAACAGAAAAATGATTCAGAAGCCATCCAAATTTTAATACAAAAATCTTTATTACAGGATGACTCTGAAAAAGAATCAAACTCAGATGGTGATAATGAAAACAACCAACTTGAAAACATTGAATCCATACCCAATGATTTTCTTTTTGTATTAAAACAAGTCACCACGAGAAAATACTTAGTTAAAATAACTTTAAATTTCTCTAATGAACTCGAAATTGACACCATTGCCCTTTTCGACACTGGTGCTGATTTAAATTGCATTAAAGCTGATATTGTTCCAAAAAAATTTTACAAAGATACTAGAGAAAAGCTCTCTACCGCCAATAATTCAAAATTAAAAATCATTTCAAAAGTTGATGCGTCTATTCGCAACAACAATTTTGATTTTAAAACTTCTTTCCTTTTAACAAATGACATTCATCATATTGTTATTCTTGGAACTCCTTTTATAAACCTTATTACTCCATACACTGTAAATCATGACAATATATCTTTCAAAGCAAACAATAAAATACTAAATTTTCCTTTTATTGAAAAACCTAGAACAAGAAATTTAAACATGATAAAAGCTTGTTCTATTCACCAAAATAAGATCAATGTTTTGATAAAAACAAAACAAAATGACTTAAAGAAAGATTTAAACCTACAAAGAATCGATAACCAACTTCAAAACGATTTTATAAAAAAGAAAATTTCTGATTATCACAAACTCATTGAAAAAGAAATATGTGCAAATTTACCATCTGCTTTCTGGAGCAGAAAACAGCATATGGTAGATTTACCATATGAAAATTCTTTTGATGAAAAGAAGATTCCTACAAAAGCACGTCCTATCCAGATGAACATGGATCTAGAACGACATTGTAGGGATGAGATTAAAGATTTAGAATCTAAAGGTTTAATTGTCAAATCTAGGTCACCATGGTCTTGTGCCGCTTTCTATGTCAATAAAAATTCCAAAATAGAAGGAACACCAGATTGATTAATTATAAACCTTTGAATAAAACTTTAAAATGGATAAGATATCATCCCATAAAAAGATTTTTGAAAAACTTCATTCTGCATTCATATTTCAAAATTTGATATGAAATCGGTTTTGGCAAATTCAAATTCATCCAAAGTTATAAAAGCCTTTCCATTGGTTAATTGATATGAATGGACAGTAATGCCTTTTGGATTAAAAAATGCACCTTCAGAATTTCAAAGAAAATATGAATGCAGAATGAAGTTTTTGAAGCAAATCTTTTTTATTGGGTATTGGATATCTTATCCATTTTAAAGTTTTATTCAAAGGTTTATAATTAATCACCAATCTGTTCTCTTCTATTTTAATTTTTATCATAGACGACATGCGACTTGATTCGACAATTAAACCTTAGATTCTAAATCTTAATCTCATCCCTACAATCGTTTCGATCCAAGATCTTGCAATGGCTTTGCTCTGAAGCTTGTCATCCCATTGTTTTATCACAAACAAAGCTCAAAGAAACCCGGAATGGTTTGATAAAACCTATTTTCAAAACATTTTATCAATGGAAGATGGGTTTTACCACTCTGATCCTTTTCAAGCAATTACAAAACTTTTTCCCAAAGGCTGGTTTTTTAAACCATGGGATTTATCAAAACCCCAGCCTTATTATCAAAGCATTTTGGAAAAATTCCCTGGTTAGAAAATCAGGGAGAGAATTTGTATCTCCTTTAATGAATTCTATCTCAAAGTCAAAAACACTTAAAATAGCTTGCCATCATGCAAAAATCTGTTTTGATGCAATGTTTTGAACATCTTTTTCTAAAACAATCTGGGATGAAACAGAAGTGTCAGAATCAAAATCATTTAATTCATCAACTTGTAAAGGATCACCGTCTGTTGAGAAATCAATCAATCAAGACTCGATAAGAAGAGGCAATTTTGAAAGGATTTGTTTATTTCGCAAATCTCAGACACTAAAATTGTTGATCACGATCGATTTGGGTTATGGAGGAATATTAAAACAAATGACAATAATAAAACGTGTAGTTCAATATGTTTACGCACATTGGAACGATTGTCGAAAAATTATTCTACCATCAAAAAGAAATTACGTATTGTTTATGCATTTCAAAGTTTAGTGGGCTTTGAAAGCTCGACACAGGTGGTGGGCTCCATTACTTTGAAATGTCAATTACCCCAGCTTTTCTGTTACAAATTTTTGGTAAATCCCAATTGTCAATTGCTTTATCAGAAATGTCTCTTTCTTTCGCATAAATTTCAAACCAATCAAAAAACATGATATGAACTTTATGCAATTTTACAAATTCATAGTAGACCTCTTGAATTTCTTTTCTTTGGTTTAAAAATCGTTTAAAAAACCAAAGTCTCTTTTCTTTATTAATGTCTCAATAAAATCTTTATGTAAAGTTTTATCAATCAAAATCTTTTCACAGATTTATAACATTTTACATCGCAAACGTAGGAGAGGTTGGAGGAGGTTCCTTCTTCCTGTTTTCTTGTTGACTACTAGTATAGATGGGATGAGGAATCTTGAGTAAGCGTAATCAATGAACGAGATATAAACTAGGTATATGTCAAGTAGAAAACCAGGTTGGCTTTGAAAAGGTAGATTTATGACTGAAGGGACTTTCGAGAATCTTTTTTGCAATATAGGATTACTGGAACTTGGCTCTTTATCAGAAAATGCGGAGAATCTGGATGACACAGATCTCTTAAATGATAAACAACTTTGCCATCGAAGTTATGTTTTGCAACTCAGATTTGGCTCAAATTGTTTGGAATCATTTTGGTTCGAATCCATTCATCTGGAAGATTTATATCTTTACATTGGATTGGTCTAGGAATAACAATTGCTTTGACAGTCGATCGCAATAAAAGAGTTTCATCTCTTTTTGTTGGAATTTATTTAATGTTGACGCAGATCATAAAATAGGATATTTTGAAGATTAAAGAATAGATCCTTCTAGCATTTTGTGTGCGTCTTGATTTGTAAAATCACGCTTTTCAAAATATTTTCGTCTTTAGAGAGTGTTATGTTTGGATAACAATCAAATGAGATGGTCATTTCAGATTGATCTTCTTGAGTAAGGAATCATCAAAAGAGATAAACCTCCATCTGGGGACAAGAATCAAGTATTCAATCCTTCTTTAGAGCTTTTATATCAACTTGAATCGATATGAATATAATTAAAATTCTTTTCTTTAATTTTGTTAAAGATTCTTTTGTTAAAAGGTGAATAGTTTGAAATGGTTTAAAAGTAATCTCTTTCTTCCGCTTTATAACACAATTTTGCCTTTTAGAAAATCTGTGATTTTCATCAGAATTTTGTCTTTAAATTTTTTGAAATCCCAATTGTCAATCGCTTTATCAAAATTTTCAATAATTCCTCCTGAATTCACGTTCTTTTGAAACACTAGTCTTCTCAAGAAAGCTGAGAAAGACCTGCTCTACGAGCAAATATATATATATATAGAAATTGAAAATTATCCTCATTATTATTTTTTTGAAAGAAAAAATTATTTTTATTAATTAAGAAAAAATCATTAACTTTAGAGAAACCGTGATCACATTAATTATATTGAGATAACTTTATATATACATGATAAAAGTATTCCGTTTTGGAGTAAGAGAATACAACGAAAGTTACGTAGATCCTGCCTTTCGCTTTCGAGGAACGCATAGTTTTGGCAGATCTCGATATATAGATCACCGCCAGACGCTTTAAAAGAAATAAACGTAACTTTAAACATTCATATAAACATAAAATAAATTACAACGCTTTTAAACAAATTACAAGTAAGAACTTACATGTAAACTCGAATCCAAACGCTTTAAAGATAAAATTACAAGAAAAGGAATATGATCTTAAGGCGGAAGCACTCTCAAGCCTCTGGATCTCGATTCCAGGCGAGGAGAATTCTTGTAGAGAGAGAGGTTCAAAAACAACTTCGCCTTGAGCCAAGCCTACTTCCTCTTTAAATAGCAGGAAAATGAGAGGGGGTCCTCTTTCAATCACTGAATCACGGGGTCGGGACCTGCAGCTTTAGACAGACGCGCCAGAGAAAAGATCTCAGACTCAATGTACACAGCGCCCACCCAAGACTGAATACAAAATTAGGGGACCCAAACAGTGAAGAGACATGGCTCTCACTTGTGTCCAAAGGACCACCGTTAAATACTTTAAGAGACATACACTCTCACTCAGGTCCGCAGGACCACCCAAAAGATGTAAATAGATAAAATTTACCCTTTTTTTTTATATATATATAACGGATCACCGATAAACACAATTTACAATAGCGGATCACCGACAAATTGAAAACGGTTCTCCGATAACATACTAACGGATCACCAATACAACAAACATAAATAGTTTTAATGCTTAGTTGAGGATTCCGTTAGCTGCCTTCATTGTCATCTCCAACGAAATAAACTACCAAGCAGACTGATCCGACGAAATGGAGCCAATGTACGCCCGACCCTGCAAGAAATTGCTCCATTACTTTGAAATATTCTTATTCGCCACCGCCAAAAGTGATTGGCTTTGACTTTGGGATAAAGGTTCCATGGCTTTGATGTCTTTAATAGTGTCATTTTAGAATAACCAATTCGAATTATGTGAATAGCTTTGAACGTTCATCAAATTTCGACCACCATTTAATTTTAAAGCGTTCAAGGATAAGATGGTCATCTTGCACCAAGGTGCCCACATCCGCACCCAAGGTAAAAGAAATTGCATGTAAATGCAGAAATGAGAAAACGTTCGATTCTATACTCATAACGGCTTTGAAAAGATTTAAACAGGTGGCATTTGAGTTAAGATATCCGGGTCGCCCAAAGAATTCCACCATCGTTGAAACCAATTGAAGGCTTTGAACGTTATTTTGAATTAAAGAAAAATAACCACGAATGATTTCTTTGAATAAAGAAAGTTAAAACTGCGTCACTGGTAGTCCCACAAGAAAAGGATCAATGGTTTAAACGCTTTTGGAAATTTAATGGAAAAGCTTTAGTTTTGGGAGAAGATCTCCCATTGCTTGGGCCAAGGACTTTAAGGATAACATAAACAGAACGAGCATCACTTAAAGAAATGTTTGAATTTCACAGATTCCGAATTCCAAAACGCTTGATAATAAGGGTGGGGTTTTGATAAATCCCATGGTTTAAAAAACCAAATTGGGAAAAGTTTCAGAATTGCTTGAAAAGGATCGAGGTAAATCCATCTTCCATCGATAAAATGTTTAAAATAGGTTTTATCAAACCATTCCGAGGTTTTCGTTTGTCAGGATAAAACAATCCTGACGATGTTTTCCCGTAAAGGATCACATTTTCTCAAGATGCTTTGAAATTTGTTTTGAACTTTCTCCTTTTATAAGATCGGCCATGGAAAACTTTGTAGAAGAAAGCATAAGCTCAGTGATTTGTATACATGGATTTAATCCATTTACTTACCGATCTTGGGAGGCTGGCTTTATCATCTTCCTCATCATGTCGATCCATGATTTTACGGCCGAGATAATAATTTTTCTTGCGCATGAGGCTTTTGAGGTGTCCGACATGCGGGAGATCCCTTTCCTTTGTCTTTTTCTTTGCCAAGATTATCTGTTAAGAAATTCCCTGGTTAGAAAATCGTGAGAGAATTTCAGATCTCCTTTAATGAATTCTATCTCAAAGTCAAAACACTTAAAATAGCTTGCCATCGCAAAAAAAACTTTGATGCAACGTTTTGAACATCTTTTTCTAAAACATGTTTGCATTTTGCAATCAATTCTAAGTAAAAATTTTGATTTAACAGTCACTTTGAAACTTTGAAATGCATAAAACAATAGACAAAATTTCTTTTGATGGTAGAATAATTTTTCTCGACAATCATTCCAATGTAAACATATCAACTACCCGCTTTTATTATTGTCTATTTGTTTTAATATTCCTCCATAACCCAAATCATGCATCGCCTCAACAATTTTAGGTAATATGTGATTTGCAAGAAATAAACATGGAATTTCTTTAACAATATTCTTTAAGTGCTTTACTACGTCTCAGATGTTCTTCGACCATGCAATGTGATTTTCTTAAGCCTATCATGAATGGCTTGCTATCCTAATAAGCATTTGGACAAAAATCAAGAACATAATTTAAACTTCCTAAAAATCTGCAATTGGGTTTTATCAAGGATTTTATCGTGAAACTTGTCGTGAAGCGGATCTTCATCAGTGATAGTTCCCTTGAAATATAATGACCAAGAACTCGATCTTTGTTTGAAATAATGAAATCTTTGAACTAGAAATGGCTAAACCAAATTTTCTAGTTATCAAATAAAAAGTCATTAAATGTTTGAGTGTTGATCTATAATGGAAAAGATCAAAACATCATCAATATAAACTAATGCAGAATCTGTAATAAGGATTATAAATATCATCATAATTTTAATTCAAGTATATATATATATATATATATATATATATATATATATATATATATATATATATATATATTGAGTATAAAATTAATTCTCAAAATTAAATATTAAAAAGATATCTGCTTTTCAAAATATACCCTATAATGAGGTACAATGATGTTATTTTGTCAAAAGTAATTTCTAAAAAAATTTACTAGATACTAAAATTAATTTTTAATTTTTCAAAATTACTTTTGGGCCTATAGGAGCTCATCCTCAAATAAAAGTAAAGACAATTGAAGTTTGATTTCAAGGATAAATCTTTCCTCTTGAGTGAGCAGTTCAAACAATGGCACACTATCAGAGGCGCACTATAGAGGGTAGTGCAACATAAGAGATCCCAAACTCATAAAAAGCCCATTTTTCCCAGTAAAATAGAAAAACAATGTTCATTCTTCAAGTAGAATGAATATTCTTGCTTTGCATGGTAAGCATAATATCCCTTCCATTTATAAAATTGAAATTCCATGAATATCCAAGCTAAGCCAAAGGATCATATTTTCATTTTTTTACCTCTGCAAGCATGACAAACGAAAATCCTCAATTGAAGTATATGAAGGTGGAAGTGTATCCTTTGCTGACACCAGCAACTTAATCAACTCTTCTATTTGACGTTTCAACATGAAAACATCATCAGCTAGATTCTTTGTTTGCCAATCATCTAATATCCTGCAGAAAATCTCAAGTCTATTAGGCTAATTAATAGAACAGATTCTGGTATCACTCAACTGGCACATACAACACTTATTAAATAATGTTAGTAGAAAAATAAAATAAAGAAATCTTTCCAAAGATCTTTCTACAATAAAGGAGTTCAGTGGCAATCTTGAGCCTAAAATGAAAAGTGCAAACAAGTAGTTTATAAAAAAAGAGTGATGATACAGTCACAAATTCTTGTACAAACTAATTTGGTATTAACTCATTGATTAAATAAAAATACAAAATAATAAAATCAAATCACATGGATCAAGAGGTATATAATTCAACCAATTTAATCATACCACCATTTGTAGCCCTAAAAAAAAAAAAAATTGTACTCGAGTTTGTAATTATATTATTACTCATAAAGAAGACTAACCTTGATTGAGATTCTGAATTATTCCCACAATCAGAAAACAGAACCTTAATAATAGGCTGTAGATCCAACTTTGGAATTGGCCCCATAGTGCTGTCCATGCCCGAACAATAACCAGTACAGCACCAAGCATTTGGATTCAAGAGAACAATTTTTAGCATGGGAGATTTGGTTTTCAAATCCCTTAACAGAGTCCGAAATGATAATTCGTCTTTGGCGCTTTCCAGAAGCTGATTCGTGAACATTCTCTCTAAAGTATATTTCCTGCCAATGATTAGAAAAGTTAGTTTACCAGCCAGCAACAAAAATAAAAGTCAAGCTCTATTAAGAGGTCCTTGTCCAAAATTAACATCGCATATGTTGGTAAGAAAATTTTACATAACATTTGCTTACCGGAATATGTCATCTGATCCACTGATAGGTAAACAAGTGGAAATGTAACACTTAAAGAGTCGAACCCCACCATCTATAGGGGCATCACTGGTACTAGAAGGGTATGCTCCAAGAAAAGTTAAACAGCAGGGACATAGAAATTCAATCCACTCAATATCCTTTGAGAGATTATAGGATCTAGCCATGAAAATGTTTCCGAGAAAGCCATTACGAAAAGATCTCTGATCTGCCGTGTTTCTCTCAGTTTTTTGGTCCAGAGAAGAAGATTCAGACAGAGAAGGTTTACAACCTTCACCAACATGATCTTGAATTTCCTGAGTTGCATGAACACAGCATCCAGGGTCAGAAGCCACATTTTCAGATGAACCAGGTACTGGTAATGTGCAAAACAAGCTGTCTCTGTTAGTTTCTTTCTCATTAACATCAAATTGCTGGGTTAAAATAAAGTTTTCATCCTTAGGACCCATAAAACTTAATTTTCCACTAAAATCATGCACTAGCTCATTCTGGTCATCACAGCCAGCAGTTTGTCTGTTAATAATTCCAGGATCTAGTGTAGATCCACATGTAACATCTTCAACAGTTGAGGCCAGTTCAGCCTGGCACTTTCCGCCACCATCCCGCTCAGGAAAATTCCATCCCACAAGATCATCCTTGAAAAGAGTAACAGTTGTACAATTTAACAGGCATATACTCGTTACACATGTGTAGCAATTTGCATACCTAGTCACCAACTTCTCACTTATGCCCCCAAATGAACAACAACAAGCTCCAAACCAGTTGTCGGCAGCCTCTTGCCAGTTGACAGATGGCATCTCCACAAAATTTCTACATTTACGCATTAAAAGAAATTTAAAAAAAAAAGGAGAGAAACAAACCATCAGATTGATTTCCAATGCATAGCATAGCTCATAAAATGGCTATACAAAAAAAAATAAAAAATTCTCACCTAATAGGTGTTTTAGTCAACTTAGTCGAGCAATTTCTGCAAAAAAAATGTACACCTTCCTTCTTCAATGATAACCTCTTTATATCTAATTCATGTTGAATGTGCATAACACACATGTTAGTGCACAATGGCTGCCATGTGCTTATAGTTTATGATCTCGGAGCACAAATGACAAAACAAAAGAGAAATAAGTACAAGAAATGCGAGTCACCAGAATCCATCAGCAGTGGTGTTGACAAGTGAGAGTCAGCAATTTGAGTCAATCGAAGCACGGAATCAGAGCTTGCGACAATCGGATGATCAACGGGAAGAAGCAAGACGAGCTTAACTTCAATGTGGTCAGCCAAAGCTCGGTAACTAACCGGGGACTCCGAGTCGATCAAAACTTTTGGAATGGGAACTAGCAGCGAGATTTGATTTTGCAAGTCTTGTTGCTGAATCCAGGTAATGGAAACGTGATGTTTGGGTAGATTGAGATTGACTTCGAGATTTTGACATTGGTTTGAGGTGTTTGTGTGAGTATGCAAATCGAAGACAAATAATTTGAGAGTTGGAGAGTGAGACTGAGCTTCCCACGTGAACCGCCATTTTCTAGGGTTTTTGATTGCCATGGTTTTTGTTTATATTTCTGCAAATTTACCAAACCGCGTCAATCAAAATGGATGGTAGACAAAGAATTGGGCTAAATAGTGGTCATCAGGCCCAATTATCGGTCTAGTTTTCATGGGCCTTCAAATATGTTTCTCAGCCCATTGATAATTGGATGGTGAAGTTGTCATCCTCAACGCCCAAGTCTATGACTGTCATATCGTAAGATGATGATCTATTGATCTCCCTGTATTTTTCAGATTACGGCATTATTATCGATTTGGTTAACAAAAGGGAAATTAATCATTTTCTGCCTTACCCTTTTGATAGGATCGTAACAGGTGAATCACACCAGCAAGCATTCACCGGTCAAAATCATACTACAAGCTTTAGTCAACCATCCGGCAGACTGACTGCGGGCGTCTGACAGGCTCCGCGATACGCGCACGGGGGCGAAATCGCACAAGGCAATCTGACAGGCAAGACCGTCGTGGGCGCCCGTCGCACTTATCCGTGCCTGTATCAATGCGGCGGCTATCAGTGTCTGTGACGCCGTCCTTTTGATCGAAGCTATGTTAGTGCGGCGGGCTGTAAATCGCCTCGCTAATCGCACAAGGTGAGTGCGGCCGGACTACCGTCGCCGCCGCACCGCATTCGTACAAAACATCGTATGGGAATTACAACAACAATTCTGTGTAATGCGAAGCAGGGCTGTATGCGACAGCGTTAGGGTCGCCGTCGCACGCTGGCAGGCGTCCGGCTGGTCGCCGCTGCTGCGCCGGCCATGGGCGTCGTTGACGGGGGCGTCGCGACTGGGCCGCGCGGCTGTGGCGCCGGTACACTGTATGTTATTTCTTAGCTGCCGCTGCGTCGCGACGCTGGTCGCACAACGCCGCGAGGTCTGACGCGCTACCGGCCTCTGCGGCTTATTTTTATGGCCCCACGCGCAATATGTGGCCCCCGGTGCGGCCTGCTACCGTCTCGCACACAGGCTATACCGCCTCGCTGCACGCCAGCCATGGCGTCACAATACCTTAAGAGTACGTGCGACGACTCCCCAAACGCTTCACTATCTCCACCACATCATACACACACCACTAATTTCCACAACTCCGCACGCCGATATTTACGGGCCTGGCACAGCCGCATAACACACAAACTATGGAAAAAATACGCCACCGGAAGCAAATGATACTGGCAAGCAGGTCATAATGGAAGCATCTGAGAATCAATTCAGTTGATTGGATTTTCATCCAATACAATACACTAATTTAACGCTAATTTGGTAACGATTGGAAATTTGATGAAGTACGGTAGGAATAAGCCGAGTCGGCGTTACCTGGTCTCGAGGTTATGGGGTTATGAAGCGAAATTGGAACCATCGGGTGAAAGCGAGAGAGAGAGAGAGAGAGAGGGAAGAGAGAGAGGAGAGGATGCATGAAGGGTGAGGAAAATGAGAGGGTGAGGGCCTCAGTGGGAGGTGAGTTGATCGGCTTGGTAATGTTGGCTAGAAATTTTGTTGGGGGTTGATTGTGAAAATTTTGTTGAGTTGGTTGTGAAAAGTGAAAAGTTTTTGTTAATATTGTAAATTTCCCTATTTGACCAAGCAAACCAATAATGGGACTTTCAAATTCTAACTTCTTTTGTCCACGTGCAGGATAATAGAGGTGATGATCATTGATTAGTCACAAAAGCCAGTAGGATCCAATATGATCAAATAATTTTTATGCACCTACTAAACTGATCAAATATTGGGATACATAGATGTTTGCGCAAGCTTAAATGTAAAACAAATAAGCAAGAGAAAATTCAGTTTTGAAAATCTATATGTATATATCTCGGTTCTGATTACTAAGTAAAAACAACCATATATACCACATAACATAAAAAAACTCACTAAGATTCAAACCTTTTGAACATCATCAGTGATAATAATAGATGGCTCATAGATGAAGACATATTACATATCCTACGACGAAATCTCACATAATACTATTTTGTCTTAATCGATCAAAAACTAAACACAATCACTTTACACCCACTGGATGGCAGTAATTGACCCGGATTAGATTAGTTAACATGATCAGTACCTGAAACTAGAGCATAAACAAGCCATTATGAAATGGAGGCACGGTGATGGTGGGCTGCCTCACATAGGGTTAATTGAAATTGTTGCTGTTCCCCAGGTAATCATCAACAATGAGGTCGTTAGATGTGCAATTAGCCTCAAATTGAGGAGTAGCAGGCTGATCAAAATAAACTGCGTTGGTTGAAGCAATGAGTCCATTTAGAGAATGGAGCCTGTGTTGGAGCTGAGCGAGCTGAGGCCTGAGAACAGCGTTTTCAGTCATAAGGTTCGAGTAAGCTTGAGTGAGAAGGCTGATCATGGCACGAATCTGGGCATTTTCCTTCTGGTAACGGCTAATATCAGCAATTCAATGATGGAAATATCCCTGCTTTCGCATCCTGGAACGGCGTGCAGCTTCACGATTGGCCTTCATTCTCCTCTCACGATAATCATCAGAGGTTGAGTTTGGAAGCATGTCTGACCTATTAGAGTAGTTTCCACTAGAAGAAGCCATCAGATGACTGTGAGAGTCTGTGGACTTTGCTTGATCCAATCCAATAGTATAGTAAAAGCACGTATATATATAGAACCCAGCTGAACCTGGTGCTATTAATAATGCTTAATTATAATGAAGTGACTGTTCATGAAAACATATAAAACCAGTATAAGAAAACAACAGACAAGGACTGAACTATGCAGGTCCGGGGCTTGTTACTACTTTTTATTGCAAAACATGAGAAAATTGTTTTACTTAGTAAAGGAAACATGGCAGAAAACATGATCAAGAACAAGTTATTGAGAATAAACCGAAACAAAAAAACATTAATAGAGGGAGATGTATTACGGAGGTAGTAGTTACCGGGACTGAGATCAATTCAAGGATTTTTGAAAAGAAATGAAAAGAGCTAAAGAAAGAGAGACACACACACAAAAAGTTCAAAGCAAAAAAGATGACAAAAGGAAAGCCGTTTTGACGATAACTTAAAATTGGATTTTATTTACGGCTATAAAGTTAATTAATGAGGGTGTTCATAAGTGTTTTAGTTTAGAACGGGCTATTTTCAATCTTTAAAAAAGAAAAAAAAATTTAAACACCCTTATGTTAAAATTTGTATCAAATATATATTCGGGAAAAGAATACTTTCATTCCCAAGATTTGAGAACATGGTCAAAAGGACTCCCAAATCCTTAAAAAGGGTACCAAGACTCTTCTTTTTTTTTTTTTCTCCACAATATCCTTTAAATATAGTATTTAGAAAATGGAATTTAAAGATTTTTTCAATTAATACAAATTTAATATAAATAATATAATCTATCTGTTAAACTAATAATATTAAATTATTTTTAACATTTAAAATAATATTAAAATTTTAAAGTATTAATATCATTTTAATACTTTGGTTTAAATGGATTTTACAATTAGCAAAATTCCTCCCAATTAATAATACTAAAATTATTTTTATGTAATATTTAAAATAATTTTAATTTATTTATTTTAATATTATGTTTCTATTTGTTATTAAAAATTACGTTAATATAATAAATTAGGTCTAATAGATTATAAAATATTAAAATAATTTTAAAATTTGTATATTATTACATTTATTATAATACCGTGTCTCTATTTATTATAAAATTTTGAAGCCAATTCTTTTTGGGTTTATAGAGTGAAAGGGTATTATAATTAAAAGAGAATTTTGGTTTTTTATTGTGACTATTTCCCTAAACTTTGAGGGTGTTACTGTCCTTTTCCCTATATATTATAATATTCATTTTGAAACATTTAGTAGGTTTAAAAAAAACTAGTTTATGAGGTACATGAGATAGAAAATGTATTTTACATGGTTATGTAAACATTACATTAATACATACCTGCAGTTCTACTTTTCAAGAGAAAAAAAAAATAGTTGATTAAGCATTTAAATTATTTCATTTAAAGAATTTGAAATATATGGCCCCTTATTTATCTTTTTCTTTTTTAATAACCTTTATGCAACAATAATGGATTCCCATTTGATCATTTGAAAGAAAGAGACTACTGGGAAAGCCTAAAAGCTCTATAACTTTCTTTTTTTTTCCTTAAGCATGAACCTCACTCTCATATCCTCAAATTTAAACATATATGTCATTGGATTTAAACCATTATCCTGTTACCTTCAATACAAAAGCCGACTGACTAACTATTCTTTAGGAAAGAAAAGTTTTCTAACTTTAGATTATAATCATTTGAATAAAAAGAATTATTAACTTCTGTGTTCTTACACTAAAAAAGATTATCGTAAACTTAAACTTAGCCTAGAAAGTATATTCTCCGCAGATATGAGATTTTCTCCCTCAGCTTTGGCATGCCTTCAGGTGTTGCCACAACTTTTTTTTTTTTTAAATTATTTATTTGCGGGATTCATGACTGTTATTGTTATTATTGAGCAGGCAACCGCTAGCAGCCGATATAGCCTTTGGGTGGCCAATGATTCCATATTGGTTTGTTAATCTTTTAAAGAACTTTGCGATCAGACTCAATGGAGTTCACATCATAGATGATTAAATTGCCACCATATTCTCTAGTTTCCGGTTCTTTTCCGGTTCAGTGAAAATAACGACATTGTCTATAAATTATAATTGGCTAATTTCGGTAGTGGTTTTCAAGCAATACATTCTTCTGATAGTATATATATGTTTTTTCACTTTTTTTTTTTAGTTTCCCTGCATTGTTGTATAATAAATATGATTCTTTTAAATGGTAAAAGCTGATTATCTATGCTTTCGTGAGTGTTTTATGATTTTATTTTGAAGTATGTTATACATGCTTATAAATTTATGGACAATATAAAATTTGCCAATCAACGATGGCTATTTACTAAGTTAAAACGATTGAACAATCCTTTGAAGATTACGGAACAAGAACTAAATTATAGTAAATGTGAGGAGTAAAGCACGATCCAAATTAACCATACTGTAAACTGAAAAGAAAAAACAAACACGCAAACACGTTCGCTAGCTTTCTCTGGAAGGAAGTGACTGAAGAAGCTTTTACTTTTTTAACTTTTTGTTTATTTAATCCTCATGAATTATTGTGGTCAGCAACGTAGTAGATAGTAGTAGCGATACTTCGTTCGGAAGCAATAACTTACAATTGGTGAGGGGTATTGCACAATGTTCCAATACTCGTTCAGCTTTGTCTTGATTTATCATAGAGTTTTTACCCTTGCAATTGTACGTACAACGACACAATCTTCCTAGTGGCGGTTTCCTCTGCTCTTTGGCCATTGCTTATTTGCTATGTATGCTCGCAGTGCGCTCTAGAGTCCCATAGCATTAATTTTGTCGGTCTTATCTGATCATCAAAGTTTCTCAGGGTTGCTTTTTTTCACATGTAAATTAATCTCGCGCTGTTGCGTTGAATTCTTGGTATTACTATTAGTCGTAATTACTCTTCACTGAAGAATAGAAACATGGCCTGGTTACACTTCTAGTAGAAGCCTTCATAGAGCAACGGCTTAATTTAAGTATAAGCCAGAACTGAAGAGTGATTAATGCATTAAATGGTATGGTATCAACAATTGACTAAGCATGTTTTGTAATATATATGGTGAAATCATTACTCATCATGAAAAATAACAGCCAACTGGATAAAATATTCTCGCTCATATTTATCTTTTGGTGGGCAATTGTTGGGAAGATAATTCAATAGACTGATCAATGCAGTTGTTAATAGTCGCATAAACTCACCATGTGTTTACAGTAATCGAATTTGGAACAAGCCTGGCTAGATGTTAAAGCTATGCCCATGCCTCCCTTTCGATAAATATATGAATTAAGATGGGGCTTAATTCTGTAGCTAAGCGGAGCTTTGTTTCAGTTTTGACATAAGGGTTATATATATAGGTTTTATACTTTTTTATTTTGTGTTAAGTTTTTTCGTTTACTAATAGAGGTTCTAACTAATAGGTGAAATAAATAACCAGATAACATCATAGAAGTGCGAACTTTCTGAACCCCGGTAGTACGTAGTTAGATAGACATGCAGACCAAGACCTAGACACTTCCATCTTCCATCTTATCCAGATCAACACCAAAAACACAATGTATGTGTGCTAGCTAGGGCCTATGAAGAAACAAAACATACCAGCTAGGTGCTTATAATTAAGAAAAGAGCATACATTAATTGTAAAATTCTAGAAATTAGAACACACGGGTATAAAATAAAAATGGCATTAGCTGGAGGGATAGTGCGTTGATTCATTTAGGGGAGACTAGGGGGGTTCCCAAAGTTGTCTTTAATCAGATGGTCAGATAGAACTGGAAGCAGCATTAATCTTTTCACAGAGAAGGGGAAGGGGAAGCCTTGGCCTAGGGTTTTGCTTAGCCCTAAGAGTACCATTCTCAGTTGCAAGTTGGCAGCAAGACTGATCTCACGCGTTCGAGCGAGCGCGCAACTGTGTGTTTTCCTCCTTGAGATGGTTGATGAGAGCCTTAAACTCATGCATGCAACTTCTCAATCTCATGCAACTTGTCCAGCTTCCTGAACCTGGAGGGATTTTTAATCATTGTTTTCCGCCTTTGTTCCATAACTTGAAGACGGTTCAAGTCTTCGTCACTACTGCTTCTGTTTGGAATCATCACTACTGAGTCTGACCTAAGGCCAAGAGTGTTTCTGTTTCCACCAACGCCAAGCATGCATAACCCAAAAATAATATGCTATATATAAATATACAAGGATTAATAATATCCTAAACTCTTCGTACCAGTAAATGTGGTATGTCAGTATTTGATGAATGTAAACATCATAAAATCACATGATTAATAATAATTTTCGTTATTATTTTTATTCAATCAATTATGTTTCATCATCTTTTATTCAACCGATTATGTTAAGCTGTTTCAGTTGCAGAAAATAGTCACCATAAAAATAATTTGTGGCTATCATTATTATTATACAAACCCAAACAGTTAGATTTACACCAATTCAAGAACGTTTAGATTTTATTTTGTTAATTAATTCACATTGCAGTCAAACCAATAATATTTTGACTTTATTCTAAAGCCAGTTTGATAATACTGTATCTTTGAAAATAATTGTTATTAGTTGTACTGTAAAAACAGTAAGCTATAAAGAGAATTAATTAAATGTTTAGTGAAATTTATTTTTT
The DNA here is from genome assembly GCA_030449925.1 of Citropsis articulata. Taxonomy (NCBI): domain Eukaryota; kingdom Viridiplantae; phylum Streptophyta; class Magnoliopsida; order Sapindales; family Rutaceae; genus Citropsis; species Citropsis articulata. The sequence goes on along the minus strand of JASUUH010000100.1, from coordinate 367,674 downwards.
AGAATTGTTTGTGAGTTTTGAAAGTAATTGTATTTGTAATTTGATAAATCTTACTGTTAAATTGCTATAAAAATACAAATGGTTGAAATGAACATGATGTATAAATAATATTATTTATTGTGTATATATAATAATTAATAACTATCTTTTATTTTGTTATCTGAATATAATTGGTAATAATAATAAATTCTTTAAATTTAATGATTTATTTCCTAATTTAATAAGGACAATTTTAAATTTTTATATCATATATGAGGACATATACAAAATTTTATTAAATATAAAACTGATAAGTATTTCTTAAAATCAGATTCTGACAAGCTTGCATAAGTATTTTTATATTTAGATAATTAATTTGTATACAATTTTTTTTTGCCTTATTTTGAATAAGTTTACTTGAGTATTTTTTGAAAGGCGAAAAATGTTTTTTTGTGAGAATTCAAGTGTATCGGGCGAACTCAGATTTGATATGCTGGGTTTATATTATGAAATTGATGAATATATGGAATCCTCTCTTAGCCTATTTTATCTCCCCAGATGTATCCTCGCTTGAGAGATCCAGAGACGTAAATTCACATTTCCTTCCTCTTCAAAGTTCGGATGGAACCATTGGCGGCGGAGCCAAACGACAAATTATAAAGAAGATGGGGGAGAGAGCATATGTCCCAGCTGGGTTTTCTTTTTTTTTTTTTTAATTTACAAAATCAAAATAGTCTTTGTTATCTTATAATTTAAAAAAGTGCTCATTTTCAGTCGTGTTTGAATTTACCTCACTGACTAAACTTCTTTTAATGGATGGGATTACTTATCTGAGCAATTTAAACTCTTGTTGAGCGAGCATAACTGATCTTCGAAATCTCACTGCAGGAAGAGTATATAAGCCACAACTATAAAAATAACTTGAACGTATAATTTAGTGAGTTAACAGTAGTGGAAAGACAGAATTGAAGAATCAACTAACAGGCCTAGGCAAACGTTTATAACATACATGACTCATATTCAACACAAAAATTACACCCGATTAACTCAGACCAATTAATTAAACAAACAATACTTGAAGTTTTTGATACTATTTTTCAAATTTTTCATGTCATATCATGTACCTTAACATGACCCCTTAGCAATTTAGCATGACTTAATTACAGTTAACAAAATAGGTGGAATGGGAAAAAAGGGGCCACTCGAATTTGTCATGATTTACGTGGGGATGGGGGTTTTCTTTTTCTCATCTTCATTTTTAGGCTTTAGCTTTGCAGCAGGAGTTTCAGACTTTCACATGATGCTAATAATCTTACCAAATCCCCATCAAGTGGAGTCCAATCAGTTCGAAAGCAAAGCAGCATCCTTTTGTCTGTTCTTCTCCCATCTCAAAGTTTTTTTTTTTTTTTTTGGTGAGAAGCTCCAAAGTCCAATCTCAAAGTTAATTCTTCATTGGGAACAATTTTTACCCTCTGATTGACAAAAGTAAAGATAAGGCTATGAGCGTAGGTAATCGGCTAGAAAGCCGACGTCGAGATTCCCTCAACTTTGAATTCAATCATTCGACCTTTCAATTTTCAAGAGCCATGTTTTTAGGTTTCCCAACGGAAGTGGGTTAGTGTTTAACGCATACGGATGCAGATTAGTAATAGTAGCCTTAAATAATATAAATGCGACTCTTAACATAATAGAGCCGATTGATACGATCAGTTTCTAATTTAATTGTACTGTAAATTTACGGCCCTAAAATAATTTGATCAAGAATCGTCTATGTTTCTTTGTTCATGAATCTTGAAGCATATGGAAAGAAAATGCTGGCTGATGGGGAAGTGGGTGGTTGCAATGTACAAATTATAAGGGACATGATCAAATATTTTAAAATTCTATAAAAATTTAGATTTATTAAGCAATCCACGCCTTACGCTTCATCAGTATAATTTTTCCTCCTAATGATGATTAAAAGTATCAAATTTTCACTCATTGTGTAAAGTACACTTTGAAGTCATAATATAGAAGCTCATTAGAATACCAACTTAAATAACCAAATAACCAATATATAGAAATGGTAATTCAAAGGGTTAGGTCTTTACCTTCACACATGTCTATAGCTTATGAGAACTTGTAACGATCGACTGGCCTTTAATCTAGCGAGTTGAATACTTGAAAAATACACTTTGACTTCTAAATTAGTATTTTATTAAAATTAAGGAAAGAATAAGAAAATGAGTTTCTTTTTCTAGATGTGAACAATGTTCTCAAAGGCTAAAGACCTTTTATCTTAAAGATAGGTCTCTATTTATAGATGACAAGTGATGTGAAATTAAAGTTTTGCCTTGAACCCCACTCCTAAGGACACGTGTCATATGTCATTACTATATAGGTGATGTAAATTTAGTTGTGGGAAAACATATATATTTATTTCGTATATGCCTGTTTTTCTATCTTTATGATTTTGACCATAATTTCCTTAGGCGTGGATTTTGAATAAGCATGACTCCAATTCATCTTCTTTATCATTTTTTAAAAGTTCTTTGGAAAATTTTATCACGAATGTTATTTCTTTGGAATAACCCTTTTTTGCGGTGCCAGGCAGCCCGCTCCGAATGTATAAGATGGGGGCTCCTAAAGAACGTTAATGGGTGCAATTAGTATTGCTCGCAATGAATCCACGCCTGGGCTTTACTTACTCCCTATAGGTTGGGCTTTACCGCTTTTCTTACTCCCTATAGGTTGGAGACTTTATTCGAAATTCCTTCCCTTTATCAAATAAAAATCCTTTTGCCTACACCCTATTACTTTTGGTGTCAAAGCTGGTAAGGACGTCTGCTAACTGTCGGGAAATTGCACTGGACAAATGAAGAAAGCACTGCGTCCGGTTTTACTTATCAAATGCACATTCGAAAGAAATTTATCCTTTTGGAATTGTAAACTCCAAAATTGAGTTGTGGAGAAAATATGTATTGCTCGATAGGTGGGTAAACAAGCACACACTTTTGCCTGGGAGTATTCACAGTTCTGGAAAGAAAGAATAACCTCTTGCGAATAATATTTGCACAATAAGAACCTTCGAAGATTACTTAGAGACAATATATCGTACACCCATCATAAATAATACAACAGCCAATCAGCCATTTATTCATAAACTGTTAACACAAACTAAATATTTACAAGCTTCGAGAATGCATGTCCCTTGATCAAAGTATCAAATTAATGAAAAAGATGCCAGACAAAAATCTTGTTGGAAGAACTTTGCCAACACAATTCTCAGTAGAATCCTCCCAAGTAGAAATGTAAAGCCTTAACATAGCAAAGAAGCAGCAGAAACAGAGAAAGCTTTTATGGCATTACCTAGGCAATGGCCAATGCAGCTTCTGGGTGGTAATGTAGCATCTCATTCCACATCATCTGCCTGATTATCTGTTCTCCAATGTTCTCATCAATGTCAAGACTAAGAGGAACCTGAGCAGGTGGGTTTCCCTGGGGATCATAGAGCCCTGACATGTAAGGGTGTTGAAGTGCCTCTGTGACTGTGATTCTCTTAGAGGGTTCAAAAACAAGCATTTTCTGCAACAAGTCTAGGGCTAATGGATCAGCCTGGGGATAAAGACTGGAAAAGTGGGCCCCCGTGGAGTGAGGGAGTGATTTGATGAATCTCCTGGCTTTTGGATTATCGATGAACTCCAGATCTGCTTCCTGTTGGGTTCCGAGGACACTGATAATTAGTTTTAGCTGGTTAAGGCACTCTGTTCCAGGGAAGATAGGTTTCCTTCCAAGAATCTCGGCAAATATGCATCCGACAGACCACACGTCGATGGAGGTTCCATAATTGTCGCAGCAGAGTAGGAGCTCAGGTGCACGGTACCAGCGGGTAACAACATATTCAGTCATGAACTGTTCATTGCCCCTGCTGGTTCGTGCCAATCCAAAATCACATATCTTCAAGTCACAGTTTGCATTGACTAGAAGGTTCCCAGGCTTCAAGTCCCGGTGAAGGATGTTTGCTGAGTGAAGATACTTCAGCCCTCGTAGCAACTAAAACATAGAATTAAAATTTATCACTATCAGACCAAATACCAAACACAATAAAATGCTTGAGAGTCATCCACAGTTTTGTTTTAAAAAAAAAAAAAAACACAGTTTCTATGCCACTAAATCAAACTCCATTTAGCATAGTCTGATAGTCATTAGTGCTAAGACAAGAGAGGCATGAGGGTTCTTGTAACCATCAGGTACTAGCAGGCAGCACAGCTTTTAACTACCCGTAGTGTAGATTAAACTCCCATCACGGAGAGCACAAGAGGGGACAGAGGGACATATTTCAAACAACATCACAAAAGGACCTTGACATGATAATCCACTCTGCGATTGAACAAAAGGCTGAATCAGAAGAATGTTCAAGGTATAAGCATCACTTGGTCGAGGACTGCAGGATATACACCTTTATAGCACATTTTTGGCAGGACTAATAGATTATCAAATTTTCCCTTCATTGAAGTTATCAAAAGCAAACAAATTTCAACTAAAGGACTGAAAGTAAATTACGTCAAGAAGAACCAACCAATACTAGATTTTGATGCAAGATTTCCATTTGGAGTATCAAAATTCCAAAATTACAAATATAACGACCAACAACATAGTTCTGAGTTGATTGTTTCAATTTCTCAAATACCCATCTAACGTTAAGCAAACAAGTTTTCTACATAAACTTATAAATTCTCAGCTAAACAAAGTCCAATCATAAGCCAGCTAATACATTTCCTATTCTCACTAAAAATTAATGTCAAGAAATACTCTACAAATCTACATTGGAAATAAAAGCAGTAAAAAACATGAAGTTATGTAGCAGATTCACACAGTTTAACCCCATTAAAAAACCCCTCTTATAAATGCTACTAAAGATGTGATATAATACCTGAAAGACAAAATACTTGCAATGATCATTGGACAGGGACTGAGAAGATTTGACAATCTGATGCAAGTCTGTGTCCATGAGCTCATAAACCAAATACACATCCTTGAAACTCATCCTATGGGTAGGCATCATAACATCCTTCAAAGCAATAACGTTGTCATGCTTAATATGTCTGAGCAGCACCAACTCCCTCAAAGTTCTTAATGCATCAATTCGATTCTCAAACACATTGTTGATCTTCTTGATCGCAACTTTCTCATTCGTCTCCCTATTGATCGAAGAACAGACAACCCCGTATGCTCCCCGACCAATTGGTTTGATTGGAACGTACTTTGTATCAATTTCAAACAATGTTTGCCACATCGTGTAATAATGCTTCCCTCTTGACCTCATCCCATTTGGAGGTTCAACCAGAGTGGCCATCTCCCTGAAAATAACAAGAATTCAATCTAAATAATCCATTTATGACTACTTTTGACTAACACAGCAGCTCAATTAAACATAAAAAGAAGGGGGGGGGGGCAAAAAAGAAACTTACATATGACAATCAATTTGAAAACGAAAAAACGCGGACAATAGTATGAAGTTTAAGCTGAACGAAGAGATATGTTTATATACCGAAGAAAAGGACTTTCAGAATCGATACTTACTTGCCGCTACGATTTCTTTGCTTTGATGTTTCGCGATCGCTGATTCTCTTCTCACCTACTTTTCCAAGTAGTAAACTTTTGCACTTTTCAGCGAATTTACAATCCCCAAAGCAGCTCAATTGAATACAAGATACGCTTTTATTGAAGCTTCTTCGCTGATTATTCAAAAACAAAAATTCGGAATTCAAAGCGGAGCAGCGAGTTCGTCGCTTAAATACAAATTACATTGCATCTATATTCTGAATTTCTGATCTGATGTGATCTAAATGGTTTATCCGATCTCTGAGATTCCTTATCTCGTCGCGATCGGATTCAGAGCCGAGCCTGAGCCTGGGCCCTGAACCTGAGAGAGAGGGCGAATAATTTATGCTTACATATGCATAGGAGAGTAAAGAGGAGGCGACGCCCACATCCACATGGCAATTTTTTAAAAACTACACAAAACGACACCACAGTCGACGTATTTCTTTGAGTAATTATCATGTTTCAGCTTTCGGCTTGCTGCAGTCTTCACTCTTCACTCATGCACACACAATTACGTCTGTATTTTTATTGTTAGCAAATAAGCAATTAGCAGCCGTATCTTCCTTAGTGTTGACCTTTGGCTGGCTCTCCAGCCCCGCTTCCCCGTTTATCCTTTGCTTTCTGCCTTGGTGTTTCCAATATCAGGGGAACTTTCTTCTAAAAATTAGAAATTTTTTAAAAATTCAAAAAAGAAAAAAAAAAATTATTTTGACTTCCACAGGGGTCTTGTATGTGCACAAAATACAAATTTATAAGGTGAAAATAAAATTACAATTAATTTAATTTTTTTAATATTATTAGTTACTTTAATTCAATTGGTCAGTATATGTTTATCCAATTGAATGCATGGAGATAACAACTAATTAAAATTTACTGACTTACATAGCCTTTCATTTTAATATTTATGAGAGAGCAAGACAGATAAGGTATAATAAAAATTTATTAGTAAGGTAAATTGTATTTTCTTTTTCTTTTTCTTTTTCAGTAATTATTAAATGTATAAAACTGAAATGTTTTGACGAAATCTTGAGCTGGTGGGGAATGCATGTGCCAGGATTGGACCAGGCAGGCGAGGTAGCGCGACGGCAAGAGGAGTGGTTAAAACTTAAAAGGGCCTGCGCTGGCTGGCTTTCCTGCATTTGGTTAAACGCGAAAAAGGACTGAAAAGCTGTGAGAATACTCCTCCCACTCCCAAACGATTAGGCCTTTGCTTTTCCTTCAATCCATCCATCATTAATCTCGTGAACGGCAATATATTTCAAAGAAACATTCGGTAGTAGTCTCCCTCACTCTACGGCGCGCCACGTGGAAAGACGGATTTTACCGGCTGGCTTGCGTTAATTTGTCGAATTTTCTCTACTCCTTTGGGATGGCCAATACAACTTTTGGTCCTGTCACTGGAGGCCAGGTCCACATTTGGAATCCATTGATGTACATCAGTAAAATTTAAATATTTTAATTAGAAACGTTTGTTTGATGTTGATTTTGATTTTGATGCTATTTTTTGTCTGATGAGAATAATAGTCTAATTTTCTGCTTAGCTTATCCTGTTACATCACTTCCTACGTAATTTTACTTTTTCTCAATTTGGAAACGGTTAGGGATGATTGCTATTCTGAACGTAAACGAAATTCTTTTCAGTCCTATAATAAAAGAGGAATTTGATTAGTACTGTATTTGAAAAATATAACAAACAGGGGCCGTAGCCATCCATTTCTTAATGAATACATGCATCCTTTACACGACTGTGGCTACAGAACCTATTGTCAAAGCAATAGCGATGTATAGATCTTCCACTTATATATGCATGCATATTGGTAGGTACGGTGGTGTACAATCGCCTTAAAAGCTATCTTTCTGCCAATATTTTTTAGTTCTACAATGTGATTTGTGATTTGTGATTTGTGGAGATAAAAAGAATTTGTTTGAACTGAATTTGGAGGGATAGAAATTTCGATATAAAATTTTTGGAATTATTTTTTTATTCTATTTTATAATTCCCTAAATCATTTGTACAACACGACGTATGTGGTGTGAAAATTTCTTAGTTAAAAAAAAATATAATGTGTTGATTTAAACTAATTATACGATTTTTTTATCTTTTGCTGTGATTTTCATTAAGGTTAAATTTGTAAACTCAATAGAGGGGTTTTATCAGGCCTTTTGAGGGGCGTGGGACGCTCCACTCTAATAAAAAAAGAAAAAGAAAAAAAAGAGGGCTAAGCCTAAAAGATGTGAAATCTACTACCGAGATCCAAAAAGAGGCTGTGCGTCCCCATGAAACCCCAAATTAAAAGTAGCCCAAGTCAATTATCACCCCTCAGAAAACTATTATTAGGGTAGGCATACTTTCTCTCCACTACTTTTTATAATTTACCCCACTAACAAAAAAAATAATTATGATAAATTCTTATTCTTTCTTAAATATACAAATCAATAAAAAAATTTTACAATTAATCAATTAATTTTGTATTATAATATTTTTACATCGGTTTCTTTGACTATCAAGTTTGTTTTAAGATAAGTCTTACATGATTATTTTATCTTAATAATATAAAACGACTAATTATGAATACTTTAGGAGTTTATTTTATTTGATTAAGTCTCCAAACTTCTTTATTTGTATTTTTTAAAATATTGTGAATTTATTGCAATTATTTTTTAGGAATGGTGGGTTTAAAAAAAATTATGAAGTGGAAACATCACCACCCTTTAAATATAGAAATGATTAATTTATGTGGGCGAAGAAATAAAAAAATTAACAAGTAATTATTTTAAACGTTGCAAATCAAAATCATGTGGCTGCTGGGATTCGAGCCCAGGTCTCCACGGCCACAACGTGGAATTCTTACCACTAAACTACAGCCACCTTGCCGTTTAAATTTTCCTCGTAAATTTACATAATATATGATAGAATAGGTGGAGTGAAAATCAGCACGATGACTGGAATCTCGAAATGATAGTAGTAACGAATGACGTCTCTCTCACGTAATGGGATCCCCGTGAGTGCGCGTGCATGTCGTTGACTGCCGAAATCTGAAGATTGCGCTATTAATTTCATCATAAATTTAATATGTGTTTAATTTATTCTTTTCCAAAGGATTTTAATTTCACTTTTAAAAATTTAATCTTTTTTATAACATTTCTAAATTTTCAATTTTTTACTTAAAATCAAAAGACAAAACCACGATTTCTCTCACGATTTCTCTCTAACTAAACCTAAAATTCTTCGATTTTCTTCCATTTTGATTCAGACGATAGATTCATCTCAAATAAGAAGAACAAGACGAAAATCGTAAATTATCGATTCAAGTCAATTGTAATCGATCTGCTTTGTTTGTGGGTTTACAATTCTTTGGTTGCTGAGAAAATTATGGATTGATTATTTTTGTTTCATTTGTTGTATCGAACTAGCTTTGATTAATTTATTTTCTGGCTACTTCACCTTCATCTTACATACAATTGTTTTCTGCCCAGTAGCATGGCTAAATAGCTAAACTGATTTGGGATTTTGCCAGAAGGGTAGCAGTCGGTCTTTGTCATTCTTCCGCCTCCTTTTTATCAGGTTTGTTTGTTTCTTCTTTTCTTTTCTTTTGTTTTTCTTTGCTTTCTTCAATTTTCGATTGCTATTATTATCTGCTGCTGAATTTATATTTTTCTTTCCAAATCACACATTTGGCTTGTGCAAAAATCACCAAACTTTTACTGAACGTGTATTCGATTTGTCAAACGCCCAGCAATTTTTTTTTTGTAATAGCTGTTGATTTTATCCTACAACTGCTGCTATTAAAAAGCCGCAATACTTCAATCTAAACAAGAACCTACGTAGACGAGACCGTACACGGACATATCTTGCAATTTCGCCTTAATTTCCAAGTGTGAAAATGGGTTGCTTTTTCACAGCTCACAATTGCAACTAAGCCAGGTAAATGGCTCCTCCTAGCTCACAATTGCTTTTCCATGTATTGGATCAATTCTTTGCGGCATTGACTACCCTTGTATCGTTTAAACTCAACTTAAAAAAAATTGAATTTTTTAAACTCAGCATCTGAGTTTAATTTTCTGCAGAATCTCAGTTTAATTTGTTCTTTGTTAACTTGTTGAGTTTAATTTGTTCCTTGTATCAACTTAAAAAACTCAGAATCTCAGTTTAATTTGTTCTTTGTTAACTTGTTGAGTTTAATTTGTTCCTTGTATCAACTTAAAAAACTCAGAATCTCAGTTTAATTTTTCTGCAGGATGTGAATGAGTTACCAAACTTTGTTCCTTGTAGCAGTTCAATTCAATTTTCTGCAGAATCTCAGTTTAATTTTCCATAAATCGTTTCATTTCTTCAACCTTCAACAAAATCGAAAAAGAGAAATGTTTGCATTAGGGATGATCATGGTTTGGCTTTTATTTAATTTAGTATGTAAAGCAAAGGCATGATCATGAGCTCCTCTGATTTTATATTTGTGGTGGGCTCTGTTTTATAATAATTGTGTTTGGGTATTATAATAATAATAATCATCATGAATTTTATTTAACTATGAGAAAACTTATGTTCCAGCACATAACCATATAGGGGTGTGTGTGTGCATAATAATAATAAAAAAATAAATAAATAATCATGAATTTTTTTAAGACATCCTGACATTTAAAAAAAATATTTGTAAGTTGACAAAAGTTTAATATTGACATTAAATCATATTTAATTACTAATATTTATAGTGTAGTATTTACAGTAAAGGGTAAATTTGTCTAAAAATAAAAATTATAATTCCTTTCCCCATGAAATTCTATGTTAAATCAAACACTTCAATTTAATTTCCTTACTCCACTCCTCTCCTTTCTTCTCCCTTCCTTTCCATTTCTCTCCTCTCCTCTCCTCCCCTTTCTTCAAACCAAACATGACCTGAACGAAATTTTACAAGCTGAATGTACATTACTTTACGTGTAACGCAGGCGGACCCATTACAAAAATTCAAGTTTGCTTAAATTTACACTTATCGTATGCTAAGTGTATTGTCCATTTTACCGCTAACGATATTAGAATCTTTTAAGGAATCTTAGTAAATTAACCAGTTTACGTTACTCCTTATGTATAATTTAATATGTAGCGCATCTTTCTGTAATGGTTAGTTAGGATAAATTACAATAATTTTTTATTTATAACATATCGTTTTGAAACTCTCAATGAGCGGAGTAAAATCATAACTTATTTATTTGTCATATTTCGATATTTAATATCTATATTTTTAACTTTTGAGAAACTTATTAAATTTTTATTTTTTCAATAAGTCGGTTTAAAATGTATTTTTCTTTTTTCTTTTTCTTTTTAATTTCAGCAAGTATAAGTTTATTGAGTAATAATACATCAACAAATGTTTATACAAATTATTTTTATATTAGCTCTTGTAACATAACATACTTGATTGAATGAAACCAACATATGACACGTGATTTATTACTTTATATTAACTAATGATATTATACAACATCAATTTGTGCAAAAATAGTTTTTATAAGAACTTGTAGCTTTATTATTACTCAATTTTATTATGTAAAATTAACTTGACTTTACCTATTTTTATTATTAATAATAAAATATTCTCTTCGAGAAGGGTATGAATTTTCTATTGCTTTCATTTTGTGTCTACTAAAGATACATTTACTGAAAAAATTAATTATTCAATATATGCTGTGAGGTAGTTGTACCCTTTGTTTTTATACACTTGTAATTTAAAACACAAAATTTGAAGAAAAAAGGAAAAAAGAAAAAAAGAAAAAAAAATGGGTTGTATTAGTCAATAGTGGAAAATTGATATTTTTGCAAGAAAATTTACACGGTTAATTGAAAATTTAATCATTTTTTTTGATAAAAAATGTTAGGTCGAATTTTAAAATGCGGAAAAATCATGGTGGTTTAAAAGGCTTAAATTGTAAGCCTTTAAAGCCGTGCGGTTTTAAAGCTTTCCCGGACTTTTCCCGCACTTTAAGATCCTGGACCAGAAAACTACTGATGTTTGCAATTATTGGGTGGAAAATGAATATTTTTTGCGATGAGTACGGGGTCATCATATTAACTGATAATATTACCTCGTGATGTTATTAAACATTCACGTTTGTTAGCTGTAAAGTGGACATATGATACATTTTGCATATATATACAATGGGTGCAAATTCAAACAAATTTAAATTTTTGTAGTGTTTTGAATAATTGAGTAATCTTCAGGTGGACCATGTGTGTGTGTAATCATTCTTAAGGGTGGTTGTCCTCATTTTTTTTTTAAATATAGACATGTTGTTAAGTCGTTCAGCTTAATAAAATTAAAATCTTACTCTATTAAATCCCACGACTTAAAAATATGTTTGTTTTAAAAAAAATAAAAATAGAAGTATCTGCACTAGAGAATAAGTATATATATATACACTCACCAATGTTTAAACAACTTTGGCTAAACTTGCTTTACTTAAGTTGATTTGCTTGAGCTTTGACGCATGAGTAATTTGTAGAATAGCATATTTCTTGTCTTATCAAAGGGTATATATTGAGAAAATTAAAATTCTTCGTGAAGAACTTGAGACAATGATCGCGCCTATGAATTCATCAGATTGAGAGCTCAGAGTAACAGTTCACGAGGTAAGGAAATTCTTCTAATATTTTAGATTGAGGCTTGATTAACTGACAAAGTGTCTATTATTAAAAAATGTATAATTAATGTCTTTATAGGGTTCAAGTTTTGCTCAGAGTAATAGACCATGCCTTGCGCCCTTACCTTGTTCATAATATTTTCTTAATGATTACAATGAGTACTACAAGACAGCCTTTCACTTATCATATCAAATATCGAGAAGACACTTAATAGATTGTATACACAAGCTTAGATCCCTTGTGGACATTGTGTCCCCTCATTTGTCACACATGGAAATAAATAAAGAAAAGTTACATAAAATGTTCATCTAGCTACTTGCATCCGCAAGTAAGTTACAATAAGAAGCCCTTTCTTTAGTTAAAAAATATACACGAGTGAAAAAACGGCCACATTGTACATCTGAGCAAAACTTTTAAATGTATTTTACAATCAATCGACAAATTAGTCTGCATTTGGGTGGCCTCAAAAGAGATAATTTCACCACGCACAGCACCATCTTCCTACGAATCTCTTAGTATCCAGCTTTTCTTTGTTTACCAGTTGAACTGCAGTGCAAGATAAAAGAATTTTGAAAATGATACAGCATACTCCAAATGAATAATAAACTCATATTTTTATAATAAAGAAATTATTAGCTAGTCTTATTAGCATACCAACTTCTTCTTCTTCTTCTTCTTATCAATATATGCTAACAATTCCTCCTGTCGAGCAAGTGAATCCTCCAGAGCCTGGGCAATCAAACATGAGTGCATTAATGGCACTGTATGTCTATCAAGTATGAACATCGAATTATCACTCATACAAATCCCTAAGACATGAATCACAGCTTTTCAGTAAGAAATTCATATTACCCTCCTAGTTGACATCAGCTCTTGCTCCAAAGCATCAACCCTACTAACAGCAGCATTTAACATTTCCTCCTTCTCGGCTAGCATAGCTGCAGGTTTTGCGCTCAAAATGGTTACTGCATCTTCCAATTCAGCCATGCGCTTCATGACAGCAATATACTCTGCACCATAAATTCCAGGTGCAGACTTATGCCGGTCTACCTCGTCAACAATGTAACCGGGATTGGAGTAGATGGTGGCATCTGTTAGCTTTTTAGGCATATTTTTTGTCACTCTGATCATCGTTACGATGCCCATAACGAAGGCCATCACTCCAGTGAAAAGCTGAGAGCTAATATTCCCTTCAGGAACCTTATCCCGCATGTTGTAATCTTCAGCTCCAACTGACAGACAATTCAGTTCAAATATATAGTTGTTTCCTCTTTTATCTAGAAGACACATAAACTCTCTATTTCACAGGCACAAGCACGGAGTGATACCTTTCTGATAGAATTTTTCATTCTCAACTACTTTTTGCCAGCTTGCATCCACAGGTTTATCGACCATTGGCACAAAACGATCATCGTACTTGAAGGACTTGTGGAAATTTTGCTTCATAATCTGTGGGGTTCAATTTCGTTAAAAAAAAAAAAAAGGAAAAGAAAAATTAGCAATGGATACCAGTGAATCATTCACAATGACCAGATAGGGAAATTGAGAGTAAGGAGGAACTGGAAGAACTTGTACATTAAACTCTTCCTGAATAGGAGAGAGCTTCGGACTCTGTTCCTTGGGGGTCTCCGCATTGGAATTCTCAATTTTCTGGGTAAAATTGTATATACTTGATCAATGACAAGAACAAGGACTCAAAAACAATAGGTAAAGACAAGTACGTTTCAGAGAAAAGTGAAACCTTGAAGCTTATTGTCTCGTCCTCAGAAATTGTCTTCTCCTCAGGTTTCTGAGCCCCACTCATCTTTTTACATTTGTGGCCTCCGTTTTGAACCATCTACAAGTCCATGGATCAACGTTTTTAGATAGCTAATTCAAGAGCAGCTATGAACAAGAAAATCAATCTTGTTATTGAAAGCAGAGTTATAGGGTTACCTTCAAGATATCTGGGTCTTTCCATGGGCCCTTGTCAGACCGCATACAACCCCCTTGATCAGCACAAGTACAGCTGCCTCCCAAAAACTCCGGCAACTCACTGGTGCAAGAGCCAAACTACCGATAAATTTAAATGGCAGAAGTACCCAATGAAGCCAAGTTGTGCATTATAAATTTACCTAGCGTCGATAATTTCTAGCAACTTGCTCTGATATTTGTTCCCTAGCACCTGGTCAATAGTATTTTTCACTGATCAGATATATTCCCTTGATCAAAATAATCAGCGAATGACATGCCATCAACTTTCAAGACAACGTGAGCAATATGACGTGTGTGTATCCTTACATGAATTTTTGCCGTGGTCTTGGGATCAAGGAAGGACTTAATTGTATTCCACAACATTCTAAATCCTGAACCAGCATTAATGATGAACATCCGATTCAAGGTCTGTAGTAAGGAAAAGAAATTACTCATCAGAATTCTGTCAGCTAGTATAGAGAGGCCAACCAATGACTTGGATGGCTGCTAAGTAAGACCAGAGATGAATTAGAACCTCAGGATAATTGTCGCCATCAATTTTCTGAATCTGAGAAATTAGTTCCCTGGCAGCCTTATTAAAACTTTTAAGACCCTGTAGCATAACATCGTGTTAAAATCAAAACAATGTGCTTTACTTGCGATTAACTGTTGATCCGGAGAACTAATTTGTAAGTTATTTTCACATACCACTCCTTGCACATCAAGGATTGTTGTACTTTGGTCAATGTGCTTCTTTGCTGCAATCGAACATGCTGGAAACTTGATATCAAATGTCCTCTCAAATTCCCGCACATGGTAGTTGAGATAACGCTCCATATTCGTTACTTGCATGAGCGTGGTAGCATCAACTAAGCCTAACCTCTCAATATATACAGGTCGTCCTTCCTTGTCTACTCCATGATGACCATGGGGATAATATTCCAAGACTTGGCTCAATTCCTTAAATTCAAAATCCTTAAAGAAAGATGAATCTAGTTAAACTTCTGGTCCAAAAATTCTAGATTAAACTAGCAACACCGTAGCAGAATTAATTCGAAAGCCTCCAAAGCCTGGTTGTTTATCTTTTATGAATGATTAATACCTGCATAATATCATCAGTACCAAACTCCTTTCTCCACTGGAGCATATCTGACCACATTTGTTTTGTTTTTTCTATATCGAACTTCCTGGCCTTCAAGAATCTGTATGCGTAGATTCAAATTCGAAAGTAAAAGATTTAGAGGTTTACAAAGGAATATAGGGATGTTATATGTAGCAGCTAGGCTGTAGAAGAAGAGGAAAGGGAAGAAGCAAATAAACCTGAGCATCATATGATAATCATCGTGTCTTGAGGGCAACAATTCCTCTAATATAAGAGCTTGACGAAGCGCATCAACGGCCTTAATTTCTTCGGCGTCATGCACATCCTCAATCTCAACCACGGACATCACCTTACTACTTCTCCTTCCCCTTTTCAAAGAATGCCTGAACTTGTTTGAAGCACTAATTGCTACCTTCTTCAATGACCCAATCCTGGTCTTCTTCTCATCCTCAAAAATCTCAGTTTCTGGTGTTACAAAACCGACAACCATATTAATTACAATCGATAGTACTAATTAATACAGAAACGAACTAACGAACCTAGAAAAATAGTACTAATAATAATATTCAAAGAGTCTGATACCTTGTCTGGGAGAGAGGATTCCAGATGCGGCCATGAGATTTAACACTCGTTTAGGTATTTACTTTGCTTTAAACGGGTTGGTGACGCAGCAAAGGGCAGAAGAATCAAGCACTCATATCACGAGATGCCAGAACTATATATTTGCATCAAATGCCTGCCAACGTTTGAACAAAATGTACGTCAGAGAAAAAAAAAATCAAACACGAACAAAAAGAATATCAAAGACTGATTGAGAGTGAGAAAAAAGGTTTAAAAAAGAGTAGTTACCCTCTGCCGGAGAGCAAAAGAGGTGAAGTTGGGAGATTTAAGTACAAAAGACCGAAGAATTCTCAGTAAATGCAGCGTCCTTAGGAATTGGCGGAGAGATACGATGAGCTAATAAGTGGCTTTGTTTACTTTTTTTGGGCTTCCCTAAAACAAACAATGTTCACGGCCTTGTTGAGTTGAGGTGAGGTTCTATGGCCGTTGGCTGTAACTGACTGTGTGTGGCGAAATGTAAGGCCACTCCATTCATAATCTTGACTGTATCTTTTAACCTCTTTTCCCGCCACTTTCGTAGATTATTCAGTTACCCGGGCCTGAAAAGGAAAAACTTTGCTTAATGGGACACTGGACTTACATGTCCAATATTATTCTGCCACGTGGCATCTCTTGCCCGAAAATCCGCCCAGGTCTGAGATTTTAAGAATCAAGATCTTGGTTGTACGCATGCTCTCTCTCTCTCTCTCTCTATATATATATGGTTTAGATCAATTGTTAATTACAACTATGTCCATAGCAACTAGAAACTGTGATGAAAATTAAGCGTGACCAGAGTTTATACGACCCTTTAACGGGACACAGAACCGGACCAGAAAAATGAGTATCGTAAACCTAAAATTTCTATGTACTTGAGCAATATTATTTTGCCTTTATTAACATTTCTTAAACCCCCCAAAAAAAAACTTAAACAATTCAGTCAATATTTCTTTTTCTTCTATTTTTATCCTCAAGCTCCACTTGGGTGCAAAATGCAATAAAACATCCTTCAAGTTCAAGTCATTTATAAACTTCCATATATATTAAAAAAATTAAAAAAGAAGAAGAGGAAAAAGGAAAAAAAAAAAAAGTAAAATAAAATAAAACCTTCAAACAGAACTAGAATTGCTTTCTTTTCGAGTACTAAACAAGCTCCAATGTAGCTATCAATGATCTGAACTAACCATCACACTAGCAATGGTTGTATCCCCTGATCTAATGGCAGAAGCACTTGCCGTCAACGACATTGCTAGAATAATAAATTTATAACTCTTTTTTCATCACAAAAATGATTTTCTTGGGTCAATAGAAAAAACTTGAATGTGAAAATAGTTATACAAGCTCACATTTATTAAGTCAATTGACATTCCAGGCAAGAAACCTCATTTTCATTTTCAGATTTCAGATCAGTCAGAATCAGAGTCTGGATCCACAGAGCATCTCACCGTCCTGTGCCTATTCTCCTGATATTCATCCTCTTCATCATCTTCATTCTCTTTCTTCTCGCTAATTATACCTATAAAATAAAGGGTTTCAGACACAAGTTTAAGCTACGAGTTGAACTACATCAGGGCAGAGGCAATACCTTTCTTTACTAGTAGAACCTCAAGTGTCTTTGTGGTGAAATCATCTTTTCCTCCCAGATCTTGAAATCCAACCAGCCTATCTATAGCAATTCCTTTTCTGAATGCAAACAGTGTTATAATTTAGTATTAATATTTGATTAGAAAACATTATTAGTTTCTACATTCGACATGTGATGCAAAACAAGTATTCCATTGGGCATAGGGTATATCATTTCAGCTGGACATTCACTTTTGTCATGTCCAGAAAGATAATGGGAATCACAAGGGAGTAGATTACCACTACCCATGCGTCATTACTGCTCTGGTTATGACAATTAGAATGAATTTTGCATACTCCAATTTCTTAGTTGTTCTCGAAGCCAACAAACCTCAACTAATATGCCATAAAAGATAGCAAAATGTGCATAAAAATAGAAAAATTAAAAAGGCATCACACATTGTCTGACCTGAATATTATGACACAAGGCAAAGTTTTAATTCCAAGTTTGGTCACGAAGAAGGGTGCGTTCTGCAATATAACAATGATGATATTCCATAAGGCATTATGAGCAGCTTAACATTTTGAATGAATTAAGATGAAATTTCAATTTACAATCTAACAGCATAAGCCTCAATTGATGAAAAATCTCAATTCAACTGGAGAACGAGATTGCTTGTGAATACTAACCTCTGCATCCAGCTTGATAAACTTCGTAGCAATATGCTTTGGTGCAAGGGCCTTCAAATGTTTATCCATTATCCTTAACATATTCCATCAACATGGTCAGATACATAAATCTTGATACATTTATGCGTGCAAACCAATGTATCTGTGAGCATGTGTATGGGAGCAAGATTTTAAACAGAGGGTTTACTTGCATCGGTAGAACTCCTTATGGTAGAAGTGGCAAATCGCTTTCTCACTTCCAGTGACTTCACCCAAGAACTCCCCTTCGCCTATCTCCCTGTATTCTCCATGTCCTTTCATTTGCAAGACTTGTCGCTTCTCAGCTTCTTTCTATCCAAATAACTTTTTTATGGTGAATGACAAATTCAGAAATCTCTACCCAGGCCAAAGCTAGCTATCAAATCGCACAGCAGTTCACCAAGGCGTTAAAAGGGGAAAAAAAAGAATCTAACCTTGAGAGCTGCAATCCTGTCCGCATGCAATTTTTCCAGCTCAGGATCCTGCAAAGGCATTGCGATTCCATATGAGACGAAATGACCAGACAAGTTCATAAGTTTACACTGTATATATGCATACTAACTTACATCCATTAGTTCATCAAGGTCAACTTCGCCGTTAGAACTCGAAGCCTGAGCCTTCTCTTTATCAAGCAGTTCCTGTAAGACCAGTATATATATACCCTTTATACATCATAATAGCCGTCATTGATGTTATGCTGCTAACTTCAACAATTCATCGAGGAATGGAACTTCTGGGTATTAAAATATTGGAGTACAAATATAGCGAAAGTCACTCTCTCAACTAAAGATCATCACATAACCGAAAGGGTTCTAAAAGTATCGCCGTATTGAGTAAACCCTTACGAATGAGTTTTACTGGTTATTGAATTATCAAGTCAAGATTTGCGTGATGGTTCGCTATTATAAGCCAGTTATTTGTTCGCATCCATGAAATTAAAAGAATAAAAGAGATAGAAATAGAGAATGGAACCTTTTGATAATCACGAGCAGCTGCCGCCATTACATTCCCAAATGCCAAGTTAGACAGAGTCGATTTCACAGCATTGGGATCCATTTCTCCTTAATAACTAAGAGATTGCTTAACTGAAGGGAGCAGATCTAAAATACAACGTAACTTTGGTAGAAAGATCAGAGGAGTGACAGAGTGACAGTTTCGAGTTTCAGAGATTTTGGAATAGAGAAATGGGATCTTTAATTCTTTTTAATACAATAACCGGGTTGTGGTTTCCGATCGAACCGGGTAAAGAGACAGCTTCGCCGTGAGACGCCCTCTCGCTCTCAGGGCTCAAGGCTCTCTCAATCTCTTTTGCTTCCAGTATCCTGGCGTGGTGTCTGCTTAGTTGTTAATTTGATACATTTTCATTCGACCCCCTTGAAATCGTGAAAATTATGATTGAACCTCTTTACAAAATTATTAGTTTGTACGGATGAAGTTTGTAGGATTAATAGTTTTAGGTGTGCCTTACACTTTTGAATTCCAATTAGTGAGACAAAGTTGAATAACGAAGCTGCATGGTTCACTTCAAAGAGAGATACATACAACTACTAATTTAGAACACCACACAAGCTAGTGAAGCATAGCAAACGCACAGTCACTAGTGGAATATATAACAGAGAAAAGAAATCATTTCACAGTGATATTGTTTGCCATAAAGACAACAATCAAGTTTTGACATGAATCAAAAAAATGAATATTAATATAACATGAACTAGTTAAAAAATTGTCTTGGTTGTTTAGTTTAGATATGGTGGCTAACGGCTATGCTCTTCCTTAATCCAGACACCACCTCTGAATCCAACATCTTCAATTGGGAAAGAGTCCAACTCCGGACACCAACTAGCATTCACAATATGTAAGGATGGCATAACCCCTTGCAACCTCGTCCATTCGATTCCCAAATCTGATAGAGATTCAAACAATAGGGCCTCGATTTTCCAGACAGTATTATTCTCCCCCCAAAAGCTGTCATGCATCTTTGCAAGGTTTCCTGAACAGACAGAAAGATATCTTAACATAGGAAGCGAGGCAGGATTGAGCCAGACAGGACTTGTCTTCCCGGGATAAAAATTCAGAGAGAGCTCATCCAGTTGCTCTGGAGGATAAAGCTCATCAATTTTGGCAACAAGGTCGCTGCCATGGCTGTCAAAGCAACTTATTGACAGAAACTGCAGCTCTCTCAGGTTAACCAATGCATCTTCTCCAAGCTCATCACCGCAGGTAAGCTGCAATCCAAGTTTCCTAAGTCTAGTCAAATTCTTCAACTCAGAAATCCGACAGCCTTCTGGTTGGCTTGATCTAGCAGGTCTAAATCCCAACAGAACTTCAAGGTTCAAAAGCTTTCCGAAGCCTTTTGGTAAGTACTGAAGGGAACCACAATGAGTTACATCTAATGCTCTGAGTTGGATGAATGACTGAACATAAGAGGGCAGCATCTTAAGGTTTTGACAGTAACTGACATCCAAAATTTGAAGGTTCTTAAGTTTCTTCAAAGAAGGGGGAAGATGTATCAAAGGGTGGGTGTTGCTTAAGCAAAGATAACTTAGGTGTTGTAGAGAACCAGTCTGAGATAATAAACCTTTGAGAGGCATTTCAAAGATAGATCTGGATATATCTAGAACTCGCAAATAACGACATTCACTAAACTTTGTTGCAAGATTTGATGCAATGTTATTCACTTCAGCAGTTTTGGTGGTGGACATCAAAGCTCGCAACTTTAGATTAGATATAAGCTGCTTGCTTTCCACATCGCTTGTCACCCCCAGATGACGACAATTCAAACCATTTGGTTTCGAAAATGCATCATCCTCTGCCACTCTGATCACCAAGTCACGGACCATGTCATGAATTTTGCAAGTGCTAATCATTTTATTGTAAGCCTTGTCAACCACTTCTACCAAGCATCTATTTGTTAACCCTGAGAAACAATCTTCTCCAGCTTCAATTGATGATCTACCATTTCTCTGAGGGACAAATCCCTCGCCGATCCACCAGTAAACTAATTGCTCTTTCCTTATGACACAGTCCTCAGGATAAACAGAGAAACTCAGAAAGCATGATTTCAAGTAAGGGGGGAGCTCATCGTAACTAAGCTGCAGTGAAGCCATCACAGAGTTGTCATTTTCTGCCAGTTCATCCCGAAAATTATCTGCAGTTCGCCTCCATTCATTATAAGTTGGTGGTTTATAGAGCATCATGCCTCCAACTGCCTTGATTGCTAATGGAAGCCCCTTGCACTTCTCTACAATCTCCTTTCCAACACCCTCTAGCGAAGGGTACTGACACTCTCCTCCAGTTGCTGCAAATGCTATTTTTCTGAACAACAACCAGCTATCAGCCTCACTGAGGAATTTGGGAAAATGCATCCTTGCTTTCTGCACTCCCATTTTCTGGGAGACTTTCCCGTTTCTTGTGGTGATGATGATACTACTTCCTTTTCCCTTAGGTAATCCTTCATAGATTCTACGCCACCAAGCAAGGTCTTCTCCCCAGACATCATCCATTACAATCAAATACCTCTTGCCTAATAGATATTGGTTAATTTTCCTTAACAGCTCCCCTCTGTCATCTCCAGCACTTGCATCACCCAAATTCCTCAACATGCTTCTCATAATTTGTTCTTCAGTAAATGTTTGAGAAACAGAAACCCACATTCTCCTTTCAAACCAATTCTCTATTTCTCTGTCATTGAATACCTTCTGAGCAATTGTGGTCTTTCCCAATCCACCCATACCAACAACGCCAATTGCTAGTATCCCTTCCTCTGCTTCGAATAGCCAATCTTCAATCTTCCTTGTGTCGCCTTCCAATCCAACCACTAAGGTATGGTCATATACAGGGCAGCTCCATCTGCTCATTTGGTCATTGCGTGCATCCATTGTGTCTGTCTGGGTGAAAAGTGGGACATTAAGAAAAGACGCTATGTTTTGTTTAATGCAGGTGATTTTGTCATTGATTTCTCTGAGGCGCTTTCCAGTTTGATACCGAAATGAAATATTTGGAGGATAAAGACAAGTCAACCAACCATTGGAATGTTGATCCTCATCCCTTGATTGGAGATGACAGTCTGCCAGAATGTCTTCAGCTTCATAAATCAGCTCCCGCAGCTCAGCCATGAACGTGCGTAGAGTTTGGTAATTTCTCTTCCTCTTAAGCCTGTCTGCATCTGCCAGGAAGCTCTGCATGAACTGGAGCTCACTCTGTAACCTCTCAAACTGGTCCCTGAATTCATTCACATAGCCAGTCTGTTCCGTAAGAGTGTTAAGTAGCCTTTCCAAGAATATCTGCACCACTGCATCCGCCATGCTTTCTCCCCCACAAATCTGAAGCAAGGGAAAAACTGAAAATATTGAACATTAAGCCGGGGGCTAAAATAGAAATGAGCTGCTTGAATGTAAGTACCATCACTTGCGAGGAAATTCCATTGGCAATTCATTTGATAAAAAGACTACATGAAACATATAGATAATATTCTCGGGTTGAACTCTTATTAACTATGAATTAAAACAGGTAGGATGTGAATTATTTCTAATCTCAGAATATACAACAGTAATCATTTATAAATTTAAACGTTAGTTAATGCTCTTAATAAAAAAAAAAAAATTTCCTGGTTCCTTCCCCGGCTTCAGCATCCAGAAATAACAAGGGAAGTACTAACTTGGAGAATTGTTGGTTATGAGCTAACTAAGCATAAACACCTAGCGGGAATTCAATGGCAGTCTGATTCAATACAAGAATAACAACATAAACGACTTTCGTTTTCTTTTGATTTCTGTCATAAGTAGCTCAAATCTGATGTTAAAAAAGAAAGAAAGTAAATTTTAAATATGCGTTACTTCAAATTCTAAATCCGACTGCAACTGGGTTATCTGCACAGTTAACCTTCATGCTAGTAGGCTTCCTTTTTCATACAAATTACTAATCAAGACAATTGGAAGAACAAGATTTATTAACAAATAGAAGAAAAACAAAAGATCAAGAAAAATGTACTTACAATCAAATTCTTGGAAGCCTTTAGTAATCTCTAGGAGAAAATGGCGGAAATATAATGATGATATAAGCACAGGTTTTAGCGGTCAAACCATATGAAAAGATTTGAGTTACAAGGGAGGTTCGACTTTTATTTTGCTTCTCTGATCCTCTATCTGTACAATTTACATTCATGAATTTCAAAAACATCCTTCTTTGCTGATGGGATTAGAATTGCAAAGCTGACCTGGGGAAGGTCAATAGGGTAATTTGGTCATCGACCTAACGCCAAGCTCATGAAACTCTAGTCAACTGCACGGTAAATGGACCGCTTCAAAACCGACGCTCATACGCGGTTCCAGCCAATTGAATTGCTGTGGTCTAGAACGCCTTTTTAAAATAAAAAATGAAAAAAAAAAAAAACTTTACTCTATCTCGGATTGCCACAAAATTAGGTTAGGTGTGTTTGGGATTGTAGGGTTATAATTTTTAAGATATTATTATTGTAAAAAAAAAATATAATTATTAAATAATATATAATAAATATAAATTTTAAATAATAATTTTAAAAAAAGTATTAAAGATATAATATATTTTTTATTATACAAGTAAAAAATTATGTCAATATATTTTAAAAAATACAGTAGCTAGTATTTATCATATACTTTAATATTATATATTTTAAACTATAACTGTCCAACCTCAATTACAAATACACTCTTATTAATGTTTGAATTTTGCTAAGCAGATAAAACTCAAAACGGTGTGATTCGGCTTCTATCCTCTAGGGCGTAATTCAGATGTGAATTTTCGGATAAACCGATTAAGCAGCACTTTCTTCATGCTTTCGTGCGTGTATTGAAAATATTAAAAGTGAACAGGATAAAGGTCAAAGTATAGCGATGGTAAATTATATTACTACTAACTAATTAATAAAGAAAAAGGTCTACAATACAACTAAAGGTTTCATGTCATAATCTAATATATAACCATCAACTAATTATAATTGAACATGTAGCAGTATACATTTAAAAAAATGTAGAACGCAAATTTTAAATTTCCCTCTTCTCATTATCCTTTAATATTTTTGAATATCTTAGAATTCCAGAAAAGCATTAATGTTTCTCTCTTTCTTCATTACCTCATTTCAGTTCGAATTCTTTTCTCTTTTCAATTTTTATCTTTATTTTGTTGGCTTTTTTTTTGAAACCTAGTAAAGAAGAAGATTTTTGATGGTGAAGATGATATTGGCCCCTTTGCACGTAAAGGTTAAGGCAAGAACCTTTTTTTTTTTTTAACGAAAAGCAAGAACGATTTTGGGTAAGCGAAAAGGAATTTTTTTTTTAATAAAGAAGATGAAACATTTGTGGCTGCCATTGTTTAAATTTTATTATTTTTTTTATAGTGGCTGTCGACAGTTCTGTTTATTTTACTTTTGGTTAGTCAATTATTTATTGGCATTAAGAAAGAACTTATTTTAATAAGCATTTATCAATTAATTTGAGGAGATTTGTTTCCAATACTCGAATGGCTTTTGAATCGGTGCCATTTTTTTTTTTTCAATTGTCAATTAGTACGATCCAAGGTACATTTGATAATATAACTAAAGTTTTGAACAAATTGGTAAATCTTATTTGATTTGTTTTATATCATCGGCATCATTGAATCTTTATATTTTATTAAGTAGTGATGAAATTAAATCACTTAAAAGGATTTTCAAGAAATAGACTACATACAAAGATGAGAGACAACATAATTAAAGAAAGGTTGAATCGAAGATAGACCGAGCAAGACTAATTAAATAAACCATTTGCAAAGATATAACCTCCTTAATAGAATTCTGATGGAGATAAAATATTGACAACTCACTTAAAAAAAAAAAAGTCATCTTTTATCATTGGTGAGTATTGGTGATGCAGCAAAGGAATTGGTGTAGTTCCGTAAAAAAAAAAGATAATGAAGAGAGAGAGTAGCATTAATGTTTTTTCTCTTGCTTTTTTGAAAATTTAAAATATTCTAAAACGTTAAAGGACAATGAGAAGATGGAAATTTAAAATTTGTGTTTTAAAATTTTTTCAACATATATCGCCATGTGTCCAACCATAATTAGTTGGTGATTTTATATCAGATTTTGACATGAAACCTCAAATGTGTTGTAGAATTAACCCAAAACAAAAGTTATGTTATTACAAAGGTGAAAGTTGAATCATGTTTCTAATTTGATTGGTATACTATTTAGCCTATCATGAGAGGCCGAGGAGACTTTGATAATCCATGTTCTAAAAGACATAAAGAGGGTTGAGAATCGGGGCGCCTAAGAACAAAAGCCAAGCGGGAAATGAACCATTGCCACATTAGTCATTACTGGGTTCTAAATTCCAATGTAATTATTAATTAATGGCCTAAAGCTGCAAGAGCTCGTTATAAAGTGCGAACACAAAGCTTTGAATTTGTCCTAAATTGCCACTGCCCCTAAAGGAGAGCAAATGCAGATCATATTTGATAATACATAAACTAGTAAAAATATAAAAACTGCCCATAATGTATCATTCAAAACAAATTTTATTACACTAGTTGGCCCATGGCCGCATATGATGCTACTGTATTCTTCTTTTTCCCCATTCTATTGTTTTCAACAGATTTTTACTTTTTCTTTTTTCTCGTCATCATCATCCAATCTTCAACTGCTTTTCTTTTTTATGCTCAACTTCATTAGCCTCTTCGCCCTTCACATCATTATTCTTGGATTCATCGGCTTCAACCCTTTTACGTTTAAGAAAATTAACAAGCCCTTCTAGAGCAACATCAGCATCGTCAGCCTTCATAAGTTCCTCTGCTACCTCTGCCGGAGTGACATCTGTACTCTGTATTAGCCCTTCGATTTCTCCGAACAACGAGTGAGATTTGCCTTTAATTCCAAGATAGTTTGAGGCCAAAACCTTGAACCCATGAACCGTGCAATAAGACATGTTCATGTGCACGTCCATTCGACCAGGCCGCAACAATGCAGGGTCAATCCTCTCCTTATGGTTGGTCGTGAACACGATGATCCTCTCATCGCCACAACTGGACCATAAACCATCAACGAAGTTGAGTATACCAGAGAGTGTCAACTGAAATAAGTAAATGAGTGAGTAGTGAACATCAATTGGCTGTCACGTTTATCAATTACTTTAGCAGCCTAAAATTAAAGAAACAGAGAAGATGCTGACCTTTGTATTAGAGCCTACACCATCACTTTCTCTATCTTTCATCTCAACACTGCAATCAACATCTTCGATTACCAAAATAGACCGGTTTGTAGTGGACAACAAAATCCTCCTCAAATCAGAATTAGAATATATACTAGTAAGCTCCAAATCATATATATCAAACCTCAAATAATTAGCCATGGCGGCAATCAAACTCGATTTCCCTGTCCCAGGAGGGCCATATAACAAAATACCCACGTTTCCAAGCCTTGCCAACTCGCCTATAAAACTCTTTTCTCCTCAGAAACCGATCAAGATCATCAAGAATCATCTGCTTCAACTCTGGGTCCATCGCCAGAGTATCAAAAGTAGACGGATGCTCAAGATTGATAGAACCCCACATGCCGCCGCCTCCTCCGTCATCGTCATCATCGTAAGGACACTCACGGTTGTAAAGCTTCACCACTTTTTCTTCTTGTTTTATCTCGTTAGCCCTTTCTACAACATGAGGCAAGTAATAACACATCACTTTTTGTTTATGCTTCTTGTGAAAACTAAGCTCGAAATACCGCTTTTCGCCAGAATGATTGTTCTGAGGCTCCTTACAAACAAATTTCCACTTGAGTTGAACATTCTCAAACAAGTCAGTAACCTCTTCGCCCTTTTCAATTGACACAGCGAAATTCTTTTGTCTTGAGGTTTTGCTGACTTTTAAACGTTCAGTGTCGGGGCTGATCTTGGTACGCAGGTAAAGTTCAGCTGCATCAAAGACTTGGTTCCGCGACATGCCACTCCACTCATCGAACACTAGAGTAAGATTGTTAGAGAGAGGATTGAAGAAGTAATAATAAAATGTTGTGCAGAAGTAAGAGCGAAGCTGCGGGGGAATTAGCTCGTTGGCGAAAGACCGCAGCAGCATCATTGATCCTGCTAACGTGGAGTAAGCAGAGAACAGCGTGGACGCTGTTTGTGGAATTTCTGAAAGAGAGAACATGATTGCCAGATGGAATGGCGGGTTAGTTCTGAATTTCGTGATGATTATGTTGGTAAAGCTCCTGGGTTTTAAAGATTAATGGGGCGACGATTAAAGAAAGAAGAATCTGTTGCTTGCTAGCCAAGAAACTTTTATTAGATCTGCGTTGAAATCACGCCGAATGCTTACCTAGCGGTGAGAATTAACAACAAGGTAGAAGAATTTTTTTATTCATCTAAACGTGCTACTTGATAAAAGATTGACAAAGCGGGACCCGTTAATTTTGGACCTACAGTGTTTTGATTGATGGACTTTCTGTTAAATTTTCAGGGTCAGTGACCTTTTGAAATTTTCGAAATAAAAATAACTAAAAATGGTCCCGGCGGGGCTCGAACCCGCGACCTTCGGCTCATAAGACCAACGCTCTAACCAACTGAGCTACGGGACCATGTTGTTTCGTCTGCTTAATTAAATTAACATCTTTTCTGATCCTACAGGGGGCAACTTCTCGGAATTTAAAATAACAAACATCTCTCATGGACATCAGACAAGCCGTTCTATCCTTTCTTTTTCTTTTTTCTTTTTTTTAATGTTTTTACAACATTACAAGCCATCTAGTGTTATGATTGGCAGATTGCGGGTATATGACTGGCTCTAAAGATTTCTTCAGCACCATATAACTGGCTGTCTGGCTCCATAGCAATAGGACGGAATAAATTGGAAACAAAAATGATAAAGAGACAAAGTGTTTAAAAAAAAAAAACAACGTTAGATTAGACTTGATTTATTGTGTTAGTAATTTTAGGAGTCCATCAGGCCTGATTTACAGCTGATTTTTACCAATATTTTATTTTAATTTTTTATTCAAATATCAGTGCTTAATTATTTTTTTTAAAAAAGTGATCCTTTGTAAACAGAGAAACATATTGATCCATAAACTTCTTGGCCTTATTTGCCACTAATGTCATTGTGGACTAAAGTGAAATGAATCCAAAACTCGCAGCTGCAAAACGACTTCGTTTTGAATAAATGAAATCAGTTCAAGTCAAGTGCTAGCATGCAACACTTAAGTCATAAGGCTAAACGGCGTATCTTACAGTCGTTTCAGGGAACTTAAGTGAAGCACGTGATTGAGCATGCGAGGAAGGAATCTAGTCTGATATTTACCGTTACACACGTGTCTAGAAGCTGTACGATCTAGGTTTTCAACATCAGAAGTATAAAGGCAGGTTGTTGAAGGTAGAAATGGCAGATTGAAGAGAAAGTTTCTTTGGAGAAATTAAAGAGTGAAAGAACTTCCTTCTTGTTGCTTGTAGTCTCTAGTATAAGAGCTCTGTAATTGTCATCTTGATTCATCATCAATAAAGCTCTTTCTGATTGATTCTTCCGTGGATGTAGAGTGTGTAATTCATGCACATTCGAACCACGTTAAAACTTTGTTCTTTGTGTGATTGTGAGTGCTTCTTGTTTGTGTGTGTTTTATTCTGTGATAATCATCATTAACCTAGAACAGGATCAGAATTGCATTGGGGTCTTGATTTCGATATTATGTTTATTCTGCAACTAACTGTGTTCTTGGCAATAGTTCTTGGGCAATGGTTTATTGCTTTGAGAGTTAAAGGCAATTAAATCATTACACGTGGTATTAGAGCCAAGGTCTTGAGTTCAAGATCCAAGTATAGCTACCACCAAGATTGATCTCGAGAAATTCAATGGAAAAAATGACTTCAACATGTGGAAGGTTAAGATGGAAGCAATGTTGATAACTTAAGGTCTTGGAGATGCCCTGCAACCAGTATTCAAAAAGGAAGGGAAAGATGTCTCTACATCAAAAACTCCAGAACAGTTAGCAGAAATAGATAGGAAGGTAAAAGGAACCATAAACTTGAGTCTTACAGATTCTGTGATAAGGGAAGTGGCAAAAGAACCCACAATTGCTGACCTATATGCAAAATTAGAGAGCATATACATGACAAAATCCCTTGCAAATAGATTGTATATCAAGAAGAGAATGTTCACGCTGAAAATGCTTGAAGGCTCATCCCTTGATGAACATTTTGATGAGTTTAATAAAATGTGTGATACACTTGAAACCATAGATGCAGCACTAAGTGATAAGGACAAAGCATTGCTGTTAATAAGTTCTCTGCCCAAGTCTTATGAGCATTTTGTTGATGCCTTGATGTATGGGAGGCAGACATTGACTCTTGATGAAGTTAAGTCAGCACTTAGCATTAAAGAATTACAAGGGATGCAAGAAAGCCTTGGAAATGGCTCTGGTGAAGGGTTATCTGTAAAAGCAAGGCTAGAAGGGAAGAAAAAAAAGCAAGGAAAGAATAAAGAAAAATCCAAGAATCTGAAATGTTTCTTGTGTCACAAAGAGGGGCATTTCAAAAAAGATTGTCCAGAAAAAAGGTTTATGAAGAAGGGTCAGAATGGTGATGCAGCTGTTGTAAAAGAGGAAGGATATGAATCTGCTAGTGTTTGTGTTACAACAGATAGTAGGGAAAGAGGTAAGTGGGTGCTTGACTCAGGCTGTACTTTCCATATGTGTCCAAATAAAATTTATTTTACTAAGTATCAAGATTTTGATGGGAGTATAGTGATGTCGGGTAACATGCTATGTGTAGAATCATAAGTATTGGTACTGTTAGGCTTAAGTTCAATGATGGATCCATGAGGGAGTTAAAACAGGTGAGGTTTGCGCCTGACCTTAAAAGGAATCTAATTTCCTTGGGGATGCTTGACCAAATGGGGTATAGTGTTAAGATTGGATCTAGGGAGATGATGATAATCAAAGGCACAGAAACCATCATGAGGGGTTTAAGGAGAAATGATGTACTTGTCTTAGATGGGGAAGTAGTTACTGGTGAAGTTGGGATGTCAGTTAATGCCAATACTAACAAGACCAGACTATGACATTTAAGGCTAGGGCACATTGGGATGAGAGGGCTGAAAGAGTTAGATAAACAAGGCTTACTAGAAGGTGATAAGATTGGTGATAGGGAATTCTGTAAGAGTTGTGTCTTAGGAAAGGTCACACGAGCTACATTTAATAGGTCAGTTCACAAGTCTAAAGACAAGCTGGAATATGTTCATTCTGACTTGTGGAGACATGCACAACAAACTTCACTAGGAGGTAACAACTACTTCTTGTCTATAATTGATGACTACTCCAGAAGGGTGTGGGTGTATAGTCTAAAGAATAAAGATCAAGTTTTTGAGAAGTTTGTGGAATGGAAGAACTTGGTTGAAAATTAATATGGAAAGAATGTTAAAAAACTCAGGACTGATAATGGCTTAGAATTCTGCAATCAAATGTTTGACAGTTTCTATGCAAAAGAGGGAATCTTAAGACATAGAACAGTCATGCTAACTCCTTAACAAAATGGCTTGGCTGAAAGGATGAACAGAACTCTTATAAAGAGAGTGAGAAGCATGCTAGCTCAATCACAGCTTCCCAAAACTTTGTGGGCAGAAATTCTTTTGACTGCTTGTTATCTGGTTAACCTAAGCCCCTCTACAGCCATTGATTTTAAAACACCATATGAGAAATAGACAGGACAACGAGCAAACTATGGGAATCTTAGAACATTTGGATGTCCAGCTTATGCTCACACAAGCCAAGGAAAGCTAGCTTCAAGGGCTTTGAAAGGGTTTTTCATAGCGTATCTAGAGGGTGTAAAGCGTTATAAAGTCTGGTGTACAGACCTGAATCCTCCCAAATGCATTATAAGTAGGGATGTAATCTTTAATGAAGCAGAGTTAGTGAGCCAAAAGTCAGTTCAGAAGTCAGCTGAGGAAGTTTTTGAATATACTGATAGGCAACAGTTTGAGGTGGAGCCTCAAAAGTGTGATGATTCACTTGAAACTGCAGATTCAGGTGGAGTCATTGACAGATCAGGGGATTCAAAAACTTCTCAACAAGAATAAGAATCTCAGGGACAACAACAAGGTTACCAATTAACTAGGAACAGGGCCAAGAGACACATTAAGCAGACGATGAGGTATGGATATGCTGATCTTATCTCATATACTCTAGCAGCTGCACATGAGATTGATAAACAGGAACCAAAAACTTTCAAAGAGGCAGTACAAAGCAAGTTCAGCAAAGAATGGCAAGAAACCATGAAAGAGGAAATTATGTCTCTCTATAAAAACAACACATGGGAGCTGGTTAAGAGACCTGAAAATAGAAGGATTGTAGACTGCAAATGGATCTTCAAGGTCAAAGAATGGCTGACAGGTTCTGAACCAAGAAGATTTAAAACAAGGCTAGTGGCTAAGGGGTATACTTAGAAGGAAGAGATTGATTTCAAGGAAGTTTTTTCACCAGTTGTCAAGCATGCCTCCATTCGAGTGATCCTAGCTCTAACAGCAGTACAAGACATGGAACTTGATCAACTCGATGTCAAGACTGCATTCTTGCATGGAAGACTTCAAGAAGAAATTTTCATGATTCAACCAGAGGGGTATGTGGATTCCCAGAAGCCTAGACATGTATGCCTACTTAATAAATCACTCTATGGCCTCAAACAATCCATAAGATAGTGGTATCTCAAGTT
This sequence comes from Citropsis articulata, assembly GCA_030449925.1. Lineage (NCBI taxonomy): Eukaryota > Viridiplantae > Streptophyta > Magnoliopsida > Sapindales > Rutaceae > Citropsis > Citropsis articulata. Next base: position 335,852 of record JASUUH010000100.1, on the reverse strand, counting down.
TGATGAGTTCATGATAACTCATGGGTTCCTGAGATGCAACTATGACTGCTGTGTATATTTCAAGCCATTAAAGTATGATCACTACATATATCTCTTTCTCTATGTAGATGACATGCTGATAGCTTGCAAATGGAGAGATGAAATAAAGAAGCTGAAGGTAATGCTGAATTCAAAATTTGATATGAAGGATCTGGGGTCTGCCAAGAAGATTTGGGGGTGGAAATCAAGAGAAACAGAACTAAGGGAGAAATATTTCTCAGTCAGCAGAGATATTTGACCAAAGTTCTAGAAACCTATAAGATGCTGGATTCCAAACCTGTTGTAACTCCTTTGGCAGCACATTTCAAGCTAAGTAATCAGCTCAGCCCAAAAACTGATGAAAAGAAGCTTGATATGGAGAATGTTCCCTATGCTAATGCAGTAGGGTTCCTTATGTATACCATGGTGCTAACCAGGCCTGACATAGCACACTCAGTAAGTGTAGTAAGCAGATATATGGCACAACTAGGAAGGGAACATTGGAGATCTGTAAGATGGATTATGAGATACTTGAATGGCTCCTTAAGCCATGGTATGGTGTTTAAAAGATCCAAAGGAAAAGGTGATGGGTTACTGGGTTTTGTAGACTCAGATTATGCAGGAGACTTGGATAGAAGAAGATCATTGACAGGCTATATGTTCATGTATAATGGATGCCTCATTAACTGGAAAGCAACCTTGCAGCATGTGGTTGCTCTCTCAACCACAGAAGCTGAATGCACAGCAGCTACAGAACTGTGAAAGAAGCACTATGGCTACAGGGGCTGTTGAGTGAATTGGGTGTAAAATAAAAGTCTGTAACAGTCTATTGTGATAGCTCCAGTGCCCTTTATTTGTGCAAGAACCCTGCACATCATGAAAGGACAAAACACATAGACATAAAACTTCATTTCATAAGAAATGAGGTATCTAAAGGAGTTGTGAAAATGACCAAGGTGCATACAGATGAAAATCCAGCAATATGCTCACTAAGGTGATACCCTTAGTCAAGTTAAACTTATGCCTGGACTTGGCTAGATTGAGCAATGTCTAGATTGCTTAAATAATGAAGAAGGAATCAGAAAGAAGAGTTGTGATTTAAGGTTGAGAAATGTGGACTAAAGTGAAATGAATCTAAAACTCGCAGCTGCAAAACGGTTTCGTTTTGAATAAATGAAATCAGTTCAAGTCACGTGCTAGCATGCGACACTTAAGTCATAAGGCTAAACGGCGTATCTTGCAGTCGTTTCAGGGAACTTAAGTGAAGCATGTGATTGAGCATGCGAGGAAGGAATCCAGTCTGTTATTTGCCGTTACACACGTGTCCAGAAGCTGTGCGATCTGGGTTTTCAACATCAGAAGTATAAAGGCAGGTTGTTGAAGGTGGGAACGGCAGATTGAAGAGAGAGATTCTTTGGAGAGATTAAAGAGTGAAAGAACTTCCTTGTTGCTTGTAGTCTCTGGTATAAGAGCTCTGTAATTGTCATCTTGATTCATCATCAATAAAGCTCTTTTTGATTGATTCTTCCGTGGATGTAGAGTGTGCAATTCATGCACATTCGAACCACGTTAAAACTTTATTCTTTGTGTGATTATGAGTGCTTCTTGTTTGTGTGTGTTTTACTCTGTGATAATCATCATTAACCTAGAACAGGATCAAAATTGCATTGGGGTCTTGATTTCGATATTGGGTTTATTCTTCAACTTGCTGTGTTCTTGGCAATAGTTCTTGGGCAGTGGTTTATTGCTTTGAGAGTTAAGTGCAATTAAATCACTACAGTCATGCATGATTCATGATCACTGGAGCTCACTTAATTAGGAGATGTTAATTGCATGTACAAACTAGGAGATGTTAATTGCATGTACAAACGTTGAGGGATTACATGAAGAAATGAAGAGTCCATAAAATTTGTGGCCTTGATGATAATAAAGCAAAGATAAGAAGAAGTCAGCAACCAATATATATATATATTCTTCGAGTCATGCATGGTCAAGGTAGTGAAATCTGTAGATCATATAGTAGATAACTTTATTCATTCGTAGTAGTAATTAAGATCACATCCCATAACCTCCTAAGATTATAATTCTTAATTTGAAAAAACCCCATGAATACTTAATCAATGGTCTGATGCTAACGTAATTAATTAAAGCAGTTCAGTACAGCATAAATTAGTATGAGTACTCTTAACGATTTCAAATTAGTTAGCACCAGGGTATTCAGTTTTTAGACTTCCTGACTCCGCCTGATGATCTCTTCCTTCTCCTGCGGATGGGGCCAGCAGCAGTCTCTTTAGCCTTGTCCTGAATTTGATCCTGAGTCTTGAGCTTTTTGGATTCGAGGATGGCGGCTTCATCCAAATTGATCTCATCTTCATCTCCATCAACATCGCCACTACCTTTGCGTTCCTTCTCTTTGAGGACTTTGATAAGTGCTGCAAGCGCAACATCAGCATCTTCACTCTTCATGAACTGTTCCGCAACTTGAGCAGGAGTTATTTTGATGGTCTTTAGTAAGGTTTCAATCTCCGCAACAAGCTTGTGCTCGCCATCGGTAATGCCCAAGTAATTAGCAGCTAACAGCCTGAACCCATAAGGGCCGCAATATGACATGTGAATGTGCATGTCCATGCGTCCTGGACGCAGCAAAGCAGGATCCAGCCTCTCCTTGTGGTTGGTCGTGAATACGATAATCCTCTCGTCACCACAACTGGACCATAGTCCATCAATGAAGTTCAGCAGCCCCGACAATGTCAACTGATCATTGTCAAACACGTGTTAATAATTATACAGTACCCGGCCGACCCAGGATAATAATTAATAAGTTAATTAAAGTTATTTATACACATGCGTGATGGATAATTATAATGTGAAGCAAAAGACAGTATTGTCTTATTGCATGTTCAAATAAAAATAAAAAATAAAAAGCTGATGTTTTTTTTTTGAGGAGATAAAAAGCTGATGTTAAACGCACCATATGCTGTCCCTTTCCGCCAGCTAAGTCAGTCTTGTTTTTGCGGACAGCTGCACCGGCGGCCTTGGACTGCTGGAGGTCTAGGGTGTCAGTCTAACAGAGAAATCAAATATGAAAAATACTTTTTTGCTGTTGAAACATAACAAGTACATAACACAAATCTAATCAGGTTAAGTAGCCAATTGACTTTCGACAGAGTTGGACAACATTTCTCACAAGTGTTTAAACCTTTATAAAAATAATTATAAAGACAGTGGTGCGTAAGATTTAATATAAGCTAATAAGAACTTTCACTATATCGCAGGGGTTGGGGCTAGCTTTAGGCGTTTAACGTCCAAGTGGTTGTAGGGACAGCTAAATGATAATTACCCAACAATGTAACTGAATTGTGGGCTAATAAGAAAAGATCAAACTAGAAAAGAATTTCTTATATACAGTCAAATTCCAAGCAAATGATCCCCTACATAACGTGGCATGTGGAATGTGATCTGCGATGTGTCATTAGGATTTTCTGTAGCACTACTAGTGTGGGGGATCTATTGGGCCAGATGTTGCCTTAGTACGCTGACGATTCGCTAAGTTGAAGCTCATTTGTATGTGCAAAATGAGAATAATACCCAGGCTTTGCTTTACTAAATAACTAATAATGTAATTAAGTGACCGAACTTCTTGAGTACATATGTGTGTGTGTGTGTGAAGAGACATAACCAAACTTAGGATTCGCAAAATCTCAAATAAGTGGAAGCTGATTTGTAACCGCAAATTGAATATTTTAAAGCACGACAAAAGCAAAGCAAACGTAGAAAAGAAAAAAAAAATGGAGTGAAAAGGCAATCAAGAAGCTGTTTCATCAGGAAACTAAAGTTTTATAAAAAAAAGTTTGGCAAAAATATACTCGACGTCATTTTGGTTAACATCAATTTGAATGTATTTTTGTTGTGAGGTTTTAACTAATTGTCACAGCAGTCCTCTTTATTTTGACTAAACAAATGTTAATTTTTTAAAATTTAATCTTTAGATAAACCTTGAGATCGTTCGAGCTAATTTATTGAATATTAAAAAAGCATCAAGAACAGCAGAAGTTAGGGGGACGTGCATAATAAACCTTACCCTTGAGGACAAGCATAAAACAAAAGCTCAAAAAAATCAAAGAAGACCGCGAATAGAAACAACAGAAATAAAAGAGAATATTTCCAGGGCATCACATTCTTTCTAATAAGATGTTTAAACTGTTTAAGTAGATTATCACATGAACCCAAAAAAAAAATTATTGATGGCATTAATAATGTCAAACAATGAGGAAAAATATTAGATATAGTTAGCACGAGTAATATAACCTGAGCATCAGCATTATTTTCATTTCCATTTCGGCGATCAGGCAAGTCGACACTGCAATCAATGTCTTCGATGACAAGGATTGATCTATTCCCAGTAGTGAGCAAGAGAGTCCTTAGATCGGAGTCACGGGTTACATTTCCGAGCTGCAAATCAAAGACATCAAACTTGAGATAGTTGGCCATGGCTGCAACCAAGCTTGATTTGCCAGTGCCTGGAGGTCCGTACAGCAAGTACCCACGTTTCCATGCTCTGCCAACTCTCTTGTAAAACTCCTTCCTCCTAACAAACCTATCGAGATCCTCCATGATAGTAGCTTTAAGATCTGGTTCCATGGCCAAAGTGTCGAAGGTTGCAGGATGTTCAAGGTTGACCGAATCCCACCGGATCGCATCGTAATCTGGAACCCTATGGAGTGTGTACATCTTCAAAACCCTTGTCTTCTCTTTCAGATCCTTTGCTAGCTTGATTACATGTGGCAGGTAAGAGTTCAAGACCATGTCTTTGTGAGTCTGGTGAAATGTAAGCTCAAATAATCGCTTCTCAGGCCGCATAGAGTGGGAATTACCCTTTCCGTCGGCTGCCTCCGCAACAACAAACCTCCATCTGAGCTGCACCCCTTGGAAAGAATCAATAACCTGTCCGTTCTTTTCCAGGCGGATTGTGATGACTTTTTCATTTGGATTTTTGCATATTTTGAGCCTTTCGATGGTGGGACCGATCTTGGTGCTCAAGTAGGCCTCGGCGGCCTCAAAAATTTGGTTGCGGACAATACCATTAGAATCTTCGATCACAAGCGTCAATTCTTTTGAGCGAGGCTTGAAGAAATATCGGAAGGCAAAACAAGCATAATTTCGAACTGGTTCGGGTAAAAAATCGTTTGCCATAGACCGAAACAGCATGAGTGAAGCAGTCATGGAGGCATAGGTGGCAAACAGTGTTGAAGCCGAAGGGATATTTTCCGTTGAAAACATTGTTGAGACACTTTTGCTAATTACTCTAACTTCGCTTTGATACTGTGATTTGTGAAGAAAGGCAGCTAGGGTGAGTGCTGTTTTATAAGCACACCTTGAGCCTGAGCCTTCAGGGACAGGGAGACGTGTATGAGTGGAATCCTATTACAGTGAGTCTAAATTCGAATAAAGTAATCCTTGCTTTAATTTTGTTCTGAATTTACTCCATTGACAAAAAGACGATCAGTTACTTTAACTTTGCGTACAAAGTTGAAGAGGGTACTATTCTTTTTCTAATTTAGGAAATTCATGTAAAAAGTAACCATCGTGCTATTAATAATTGTAGCACATAAGGTTAATACTTAGTAGGAGTGGAGCCAGTGCACAGAGACTTTGATCATCGTGAAAGCACTTCTTCTCTACTCTCTTCTCGAGTTGTCTTGTTTACTTGACGGCTTTGATTTCTACCTAAGCTTGTGTACTTCAATAATCGCTCATCCCTCTCGTGTGTGTGTGTGTCTCCGTGTGTGTATGTCCCCGCCTGTAGTTCTATTGTTAGAGAAATTTTATAATATATTATAAGTAACATATCAATAATATAATAAGTAAATGATATTATGTTATGTATGTATTTAGTTTGAAAAATATTATTTAAATAGTGATTATATTAAATTTAATTATATATGCCATACATACATTAGTTAGTTGTATTATTTTTAATGTATTATAAAATTTTGAAATTATGGCTGGAAAAGAGTACTGGACTATAGGCTGCCACACGTGCTGTTCTCTCACAATTAAAGAATAAGGTTTTTTAACCCAAAATAATTCATGTCTACTAATTAATTACGGCAGGGAAAGTATGTATAATATTTTTTTCTGAAATTTATGTGCACTACTTAATTAGCATATGTTTCTTACTTATGATTGTTTATTGCAGCTATAATTAAGCAGCTAAATTATTTAGTTACTAGAAATAGGAAGTTTTAATTTTTGATGCATTTTAATTACCTACTAGTACTTTATTTAATAGTCAGATTTTGCCAAATTAATTCATTTGTAACTCACATCAGTCCAAAATTATTATTATTATTTTTTATAACTTTATTGTTGTCAAATAATTAAGAAGACATATGAGACTATTTCTAGGACATCTGCAGGTGCCATAGTAGTGGTGTTTAATAATTAATTATACTTTCTTTTTGCCAAACTTGCCTTCGTTACTTTGCCGATGCATTGTTTAGTAAACAAACTGTTTGTCTTACCCAATAACCTCACCTTTATTGGTGTCTCTACGCATCACACCACAACACAAAACTTTATTAAATTAATGTATAAGCTTTAATTTAGACTTTAGACCTTTCGGCAAGGGTATTGGAAAAGGCCCTACTATACTCCCAGTCAATAATATTGTTTACAAATTGACAATGAAAAGCAGAATTAGTGCAGGTGATATAAATATAATACCAACTTTTCTGCTCATAATTAATTTACAATACCATGGTAACGTTACTAAATGTCCAACAGCTGTCCATACATTTAGAATAACATACAGACATGAGTATTTAATAAACTCCGAGAGACCATGACAGTATCTTACCTTCTATTTTCTGATGGGCACTTTGGGTTGGTATACTGGCAAATTGGATGCTTTTTTTCATAATTTCGTGTTTTATGCCACTTTTTTTTTTTTTAAATGTATCTGAGGACTCATTAATCTGCTTTAAGCTGAAGAAAAAAATATCTTGTCTTAATAAGTTGTCTTAAATATCGTATTTAATTTGCAAGATACGTTGGAAGATTTGCTAACTTCGCTGTAAAAGCAACAAGTAATAATAATTGCTTAGTTTGGATCTTCAAAGGGCATACAGAGCTTGATAAAAAAGGTGGAAAAAAAAAAAAAGAGGTGGCACATAGAGCCTGAGACAGACTGACGGAAACTGGATTGACTCTGCTAGCTCTTACATTATACTACTACGCACCCAATGGGAAGCAACACACGTGTCCTGAGAAGAGAGAGAACCCGTGCAAATGCACGCGATGGGGTTGGCTACAGTGGGATCTGTAAGTTACAGAATCTGTAACTTAGCCAGATCCCTACTTACACTAAGCTCTATCGGAGCATCTTAGAGGTACAGCTAAAAGATCTACATCAAGCAATAATGAGATTGGACCTCACATGTGTATGTTTTATTTCTGAAAAATAATCCTATTGGTTTTGCCTCTTCCAATGAAACAGGGGTTAATTATGGGTTTATGAATAGTTTACTTTATGGTAGAAAGTGGTGGGGTATAAAGTTAAAAACATATGTTTTTTTTTTTGTTTTTTTTTTTTGAAGTAGTTAAAAACATATGTTTATTACAAAAGATAATCAAAGTTGGTTTGTCTTTTGTAGTGGATATTAAAAAAGCTCGAAGTGTTTAACTCCAAATTATGCATTTAATTTGAGGTAAGCTGTGAATTAACTATAAAAATAAATAAAGCAAAAGCAAAGCACCCAATATTGGGCTCGAGCTCTTTACCCATGACATATATTAACCTTTTAAATTAAATTATTTGTAAACATATTTTAAAGGAAAATATTATTTCAAGTATGTAAAAGAGATTTAACCTGCATATTAAAAACAACAACTCAAACAAAGTAACAAAAATTTAAAACGAGTTCATTGAAGGCATCAAACTGAGAGTAGCGTGGGCTACTGCCTAGTACAAAAGTATATATATTATGAGGTTTAATTTTATTTTAATTTTTTTTAAAAAAGAGTATATCTATAAATTCGTGGAAAAAATGATTGATAAATGGGCAAGATAAGAGTCGTGTTCTGACTGAAAATATTGTGGAAACTCAGGTTAGAGAGACACGAATGATGACGTATTGATGTCTTCTCACGTTTAGGCATCAAGCAATGTGAACTGCTGATTCATATTTGCAGGTTCTATTAATAGCAATCCAAAAGACCACTCACTAGTCGCCACCTCAGTACGTCCACAGTAGCAGCACCTCTGTCAGAATCAGACTTCAATTTTCGGTTGATAAAATTTGTCTCCCCCAATAACAAACAAATAATGAATTATTTTACTGACGCATGACGTAATATATAATAAGATTACTACTGTTCCAACGAACGACTTTGACATTTTATCATCGTCGGAAATTTTTAAAAGATAAGAAAAAAAAATACACTTATCTTTTAATTAATTTACCTGTTATAATAATAACTTAAATGATTTTTTATTAGATAATGATTCATAGTAATATATATATATATATATATATGATTGATAAAACTTGATTCTACCAATCTATACATTATTTTTTTTTATAACTCATAAATTATTGGATAGTATTAGAGGCTTCAGACCTAGAAAAAAAAATTATTAGAAGGATTAAGCCAGTATAAGTTTCACATGACATGGCCGAAAAAAAGAATCACCTTAAATTTATATCAGGTCAATATAATAACATCGTAAACCTAAATGAAGTCTTACTTGGTATAAATAGAAAGAGAATAATAAACAAGCGAATAAATAAAAATCAAAGAGAAGATTTCCACGTGCTTCTATTATTTACACTTGGATCCTAGATAATAATTTATTGTTATGAAAATTTTGACGGTATTATTTGTTCATATGTTGATGCTGTTGGTAAATTAATTATTGTAGATTAAATAGATTTTATATTGTTTCAAAAAAAAGATTAATATTATTGGTAAATTAATTAATATGTTTTTATGATATATTTAAATTATTTATTAAAAACTAAATAAATATTATGTTGTTTCCCAAAAAAAGAAGATTTTGTTATTATTATTAATTTTTTGACAGGTTATTGTCCCAGTAGCAGGACCATCTAGTTTATCACATGCACATATTTTCTTCTTTTAAAAGTCTTCCAGATCCATGCATACACAAGAGCAAATCCCCATTGAGAGTAGACTTAGGGGCAATTGAACCAGTATTTGAGTTTTTGACAGAACTATAATGCGTACGTAGATAAGAAACTCGATAAATTCATAACATAAAAATGGTAGTAGATCTCCTAAAGGATCACAATGGAAAATTAAAATTAATTATGCCCTTCAAATAAGGAAGTCCAATCAACCACCTGTGTAATGAGTGCCATTGGATTTGCAATTTTTTGTTTTCACTTTAGTGATAGTAATGTTGCCTTCTACTTCAATAAAAACTGCTACGGGACCCGCATCGAATGGACTTCGATCTAATTGTTGAGGCGAGAGGAATCAACTCAACTTATTAGTGGTTTACGGATACGTGCGGCTTCAATTATTATTTGAGCACTGCTCAGAATCATATCTTTCTTGTAGTTCTCCACGCGCAACTAGCTGATTTATCCCATCACATTTGACCAAAACCTAACATGTTATTACAATCAAGTGAATCAACCATCATACTGTAGCCTAATGTTTGTCATCATATTGAAAATATCGTCAGTGCACTATGCATATTGATAATGGTTGGTGAATAAAGCAAGGAAGAAAAATAATATTTAGCCATCAACTAATTAAACAATTCCATAACAAAAACAACAGTATAGAATTGTTATTTTATAATGAATAATACTCCATTTTTTTTAATCATGATGGCGTTAAAAAAATCAGTCCTGAACAAGAAAACGTAGCATGTGATTGCCGTCTCGAAGGATCCAAAGAAAAAATTGAAGCATCAGAGAAACAGTCAATGTTGTGCCTTTTTCATGGACATTATATGACCTACTTTTGTCATCTCAAGTGATTACGTGTCGAGCAATGGATGCCCTGATTTTGAAACATTCAATGTTGTGCCTTTTTCATGGACATTATATGACCGACTTTTGTCATCTCAAGTGATTACGTGTCGAGAAATGGATGCCCTGATTTTGAATCAGCGGCCCTTCTCTTTCTTCTGTATCCATCATTCATCAACACGTTAAGACGTCCGACGCTCCCACCACCTATCTGAAGCTGTTCAGTTTCACTGTTTCACGCATGATACAGACAATTGATCGAGGATATTTTTTTTTCCTTTTCTTTTTTATTTTTTGGGAAGGCAACTCTTCCATGGCTATGCTCTACGTTTATTCCAATGACTCGTTCATTAACTGGCCTCGTGGATGTCCTATCACCAACTCCTTATTTTTATAGCATCTCTAAAAAGTTTTACAAATTTTACTCTTTAAATATTTATTTATTTATTTATGTGATAAATAAAAAAATAAAAAAATATATTATTCTCCAAAAAACTCTTCAAGTTAATATTATTTTAATCAAATAATTATTTTTTTAAAGGAAAAGTCAATAATAATTAAAGTGCTTTTCTCTTTTTTTCCAACAAAAAGTAATAAAATATAAATTGAAGAGTGAGAAAGCAACTCTCCAAATTTGAAGAGAAAATATCATTTCTAATTTGAAAAATTTTAATTGGAGTGTCTTTTGAAACTTTAAATATTGATGTGGCTCTTCAAATAAATAATAAAATCTTATTTGAAAAGTCTTTTGGAGATACTCTTATGATCTGAGTGTTTATCCGTGCGATGAACTTGAGAGAGTAAATTTATCATAGCCGAGGAGCAAGTCTCTTTGTCTTAAAGCAAATTTAGTAATTCACTTTTAATTACATGGGGTAATCTTTCATTCTATTTCATATTATATGAGATATTCTGTTAATTGAGGCCGTTTAATCAATTCTGATATGGCACCGCTCAGATTTTAAACCCTCTCAAATATTCGAGAGACATCAAACTCCCATATTGGGAGAAAAACTACCTTCACTCGAGCTCTGAGGCTCTAAGGAAGGAAATATAAATTAAACCCCTTCAATACGTCTGCGGGAGCTCGAACCACTTCCCTTACACTTGTGAGGGAGTGACTCTAGCCATTTGGGTTTTTAATAGACTAGTGACTGCATCAAACTCCAGGCAGTTGTAGGCAAATTTCTAGTTGTAATATTAATATAATTGTATTGAATTATTAAAATAAAAATCCTAACCTCTTGGCTTTGGCAGATTATTAAGTCTATTTGGATGCAAAATAAAAATAAAAATCTATTTTTCTATTTGTAATTACAACTTTTACATTTTGAATATAACACAAGAAAAAAAAAATTACATCAAATTAGATTAAAACTTTTCAAAACAATTATATCAATATATATGAAAAAGAGTAATAATAAAGCGAATAACTCTAATGTGTATAAATTTATTTTATATTAAGTTGATGTGAAATAAATATATAGATTGAATAAAACACCCGGTATAAATTTATTTTATATTAAATTGATGTGAAATAACTATATAGATTGAATAAAACACCCCATGACGGCATGACCCATGTAATTTATTTTAACTATGAGTTTGCACATCCATCACTCTGTGAGAAATATAGAACACTATTTATTATTGATAAATAATAATTTTTTTATTGAAATTATGCTTAATAGAAATTGATAAATATATTAGAAAATAAGAAATAGGTGACAGGCGTCGGCAACAACAAATGGAGCATAACATGATATCAGTTATCAACAGATTCAAAGTTCTCAAATCAATTAACAAAATAACTACTTTGGCATTTGAGTTTGCTGTTTAACACCGAGAATAAAAGTCCCAAGAAGCATGCACTTTCATACACCGTTCAAGTGTTTTTACTAGGGATTAGCTTGAGATGTGCGAGTGGAATTCATGCTTTCTCAAGCATCAGGTCAGAGTGAGGTGCTAGACTACTAGCGCTCACGGCTCACCCGCTATGGACCGGTCATCACCCTCGTTGTTTCATAAGCTTTCGTTGTTGTATTTTATTTGAACACTTATTTATTTTTATACTCGAATTAAGCTTCTAAATTCTTTTTATTTTAATGGGTCTAAATAAATCTTCCAGCAGCTGGCATTATTTAACTTAATCAACTTCCACAAATTGAACTCTAGTAGCTATGCTTCTTTATTTAATCTTTCAACAACTGTTCTTTCAATAGCTAGGGTCACTTGACTTATTCAAACAAGTCCATCTACTGGACAGCTTAGCAATTGAAAACTTAACTAACATAAATAAGTCCGACTGTTGAAAAGCTCAATAGCTAGAAGCCTTATTAATTCAAACAAGTTCGGCTGTTGGAGGCCTTAGTAACTAGAAATTTAAATAAGATAAATATGTTTGACTACTAGAGAACTCAACAACTGGAAGCTTAAATAAGATAAATAAATTTGACTGTTGGAGAGCTCAGTGGCGGGAAGCTTAAATAAGATAAATAAGTCCATTTGCCGGATAGTAAAGTAGTTACAAGTTTGAATAAGTCAAATAAATCCAGCTGCTGTGGTAGTGTAGCTAAAAGCTTGAATAAATTAAGCGAACTCGCATGCTGAAGATTACAGATGTTCAAGACTTGAATAAGTCAAATGAGCCTAGTTATTGGAGAGCATTACTGCTGGAATTAAAAAATAACAATCCTAGCTGCTAGAGCCCAGTTGTTAGAAATTTGATTAAGAGAAAGAAGGCTAGTCTTTGGAAGCCTTATTCAGGCCCAGGAAGTTTTGTTTACACCCATTAAAATAAGAAGAATGCACGAGTTCAATTTGAGTTCTAAAAAGAGAAATGATGAGATCAATATTGATTACAGATAAAATTTTGAATTAGTTGATAAAAGTTATCGAAAAGTTGTTATTTAGGATTTGGGTTATCCAAATTGTATAATAAATAGAGTGTTCTTTATAAACAAAAGGACTAGTATTAGTGAGTAGTAAAAAAAGAAAAGTTGATTATAATCAATATTCGATAGTAAAGTTATTTTCTCTGCATGTATATGTAGGTTAAGTGCTTAACTACATTATTTTTTGAGTCTCGTTTATTATACTAGCTCCACTTATTTATTTTTTCAGTTGACCAAATTTATGTGTCCAATGTGTGTGTATATCACCAACATCTTATATAATTCTTTTTCTTTTTTTTTTGTTTGAATAAGATTTTCAAGTAACTAATAATCTTTTAAATTTGATATATGTTAGTTACATTTTTTTAATAAATAATATAGGACAATTAATAGATGTTGTATTAAGGGACACAGACATTTTTAATGTTACATGCCCTCGAAAGCTAATGTTGGTTTGTTACCAAACACCCTTATCTATATTTAAATATATGGAATCCTAGTTAACAGAAATAAGCCCACAATCAAATTTTATGGGTACGGGCATCCTTTCTCGATTTATTATTGCAAAAATAAGGTTTTAAGTTAGAATTTCAATAGAAGCGAGAGGGTTTTCATCTTTCCATATTTACAGTGAGAGATATGTCATGTGAATTTAGTTTTAAATTATATGCTGACATAGTTTTAAATTATTATCTAATTACAGTATTACACCGACAACACTGAAAACATATTTTATGAAAGTCACGTGATATATCATGTGAATTTAGTTTTAAATTAAATAATTATTAATTTATTTAATAAGTGGGTCCCATAGAAGAAGAAGATTTCTTTAAAAAAAATTTATTATCTTTTAAATTTATTGAATTATTAATTTATCGCGTTAGCTCCAAGTCCGTGGCAAGTCGGGACTAACAAAAACTATTATTTAATTGACATTACTAATTTATCAAGGTTCTACTATAGTATAATTGATTGATTGAAAATTTTAATAAAAGTTATTATCTTTTGGCTGCTTAAGTTATTGGGAGTAACAACTAGGTGCAACAAGTATTGTATCATAATATTTTATTATTAAAAAATTATAAAATTTTTCATGGCTTTTTTGTTAAAATTATTAGTTGACCCCCTAAAATATCAATTTTACCCTTATTTTGAAGAAATACAAAGTATTTTAATGAATATATAAAACATTAATACAAAGCATAATAACATTTTGTTATAAAAAAAAAATTATGTTTCTAATCATAATTTTGCCCTTTATATTTAATGAAATTACAATTTTGGCGTATTTAATGTATTAAGATGGTTTTACCCCCATTACATCATCATGATGTTAGCGGTCAACCAACAATAATGACAAAAAAATAGTAAAATATAAGGTTTTATAATTATTTAGTAGTAAAGAGTTAGAGTACAATATTTGTTGCACTTAAATGTTATTTTTTTAAAAATATAATTAATAAAAGGATAATAACTCTTTTAATAATATATATAAAAAATGTAGGCCATATGATTTTGTAAGTCAATACTAATTATAATACACCACATTAATTCGTAAAACATTATTTATATAACGTGTTTGCTACTGTATTATCTACTATTTTCAAGCAAATGTTAAGTAAATTTATAAGCCTTACATGAAATAAATTTTTTTCATTTTTTTAACCTTTTCATTGACCAAAGCAATAAACGCAAAATAAAATATTTGGTATGTTAGTTTATATTCAAATACCATGAAGCCTAGAAATAGACAATGCAAGAAAAGTCATAACAAAACCATTTAACAAAATCACGCCATGTGTTCTCATTTGTGTGTATTAATAAAATTATTTATTATTGGATGAATATATAGAATATGCATCACGTGGTATGTTTCTCGGAACTCACATTGGATTCTAAAATCTAATTCGAAAAAAAAAAAAGGAAAGAAAATAAAAGACATATATAACATAATAATTAAATTAAATTAAACTCGTAGGTTCATCTTATTGTGCAAACCATGGTCCAAAATAGTAAAATACAAAAGACTTGAATCTAAAGCCACCAGAATATAATTAAATTATATAATTGTGACTTTGATGTTCTTGCTAATGACGTTCAGTTGATTCTTCATGAATCTTTCTGGGCTTTGCGTCTTCATCTTCCTTCCTCTTTACCTTCAGAAACTCAATTAGGCCATTAAGAACAAGGTCGGGATCATCATTCCTCATCAATTGCTCCGCCACTTCTGCGGGGGTAACCTGTGTTGTTGAAATTAACTCCTCAATTTCTTCAAATAATATGTGCTCTTTAATTCCAAGATAATTAGCAGCAAGAAGTTTAAAGCCAGATGGTGTGCAATATGACATGTGAACATGAACGTCCATGCGACCTGGCCTGAGTAATGCTGGGTCTAACTTTTCCTTGTGATTAGTAGTGAACACAATTATCCTTTCATCTCCGCAGCTAGACCAAAGTCCATCTATGAAATTCAGAAACCCGGATAGTGTCACCTGCGCGCAGTTCCAGTAAATTCAATAAACAATTAATGAACAAAAGCAGAGAACTGCCATTGACAGTGCAGAGAAATAAACTGACCTTATTTTGTTGGATAGGACCTTCTCCTTCTCCTGCAGTATCAGCAGGCAACCGATCTTGCAAGTCAATGGTGCAATCTATGTCCTCCACAACCAATATGGAGCGGTTTGCAGTTGCAACAAGCAATGTTCTAAGTTCTGAGTTGCTCCTCAACTCGGTCAGCTCCAGGTCATAAACATCAAAATTGAGATAATTTGCCATTGCAGCAATCAAGCTCGATTTTCCAGTCCCTGGAGGTCCATACAACAAATACCCTCTTTTCCAAGCTTTGCCTACTCTTCTGTAGTAATCTTTCCTCTTCACAAACCTTTCAAGATCCTGCATAATTTTAGTCTTTTGCTCCTGCTCCATGGCGAGTGTTTCAAAGGTTGCAGGATGATCAAGATTCACTGGAATCCACGCATCCGTCCAGTTGCAATAGAGATTATTGTAGTTAACTGTGAGGATTTTGATCGTCTTGCTCTCCTGCTGTACCGACTTTGCTTCTTTCTCAACGTAAGGCAAGTAAGAGCCCATAACGACATCTTTGTATTTCTTAGGGAAGGTAAGCTCGAAATATCTCACCTGGGCTTGAATATTTGCGGAGCTATGATTAAAGCTTCGGGATTCAACTTGTCTGCAAACTAAAACCCACTTAAGTTTGATACCATTAAAGACATCCACAGCTTGTTCGTCACTTTCCATGGATATGTTGACATGGTTTTCTTTTTCAGGTTTACTCACTTTGATTCTTTGCACGGAGGGGGAGGTTCTTTTACCCAAATAGACTTTGGCAGCTTCATAGATTTGGTTTTTGGCAAGGCCGTCGTGTTCATCAATGACGATGGTGAGTTGAGATGAGAAACGGTTACAGAATTTGCGAAGGCGAAAGTAGAAGTAATGCTGGATTTCATAGGGCAACAAATCTCGGGCTACCGTTCGAGCCAGCATTACTGTAGCGGCAACAGAGGCTGCAGTGGATAAGATAGTTTTTGCTGTGGCTAGTTTGGCCTCAGCAGAAGTAGCAGAGGCGTCCATTTTGGGTGAACTTGAGATCTGATTTTGGCTTAGAATCTTTTTGGCGATTTGGCTTCTATTAGATGCATTTACATATATGAACCCCTTGTTTGTAACCAATTTGAGGACTATTGAAATATTTTAACGCAAGCATGATTAATTACTATTGGTTCTTTCTAATCCCATGTGACTTAAAAGTTTTTTTTTTTAATGTATTAAATCATTTGTTATCCGAAAATTACATTGGATCACGACTAATGTAGATTCGAGCCTGGTTCTATCAGTGTATTAAATCATTTGTTATTCGAAAATTACATTGAGTCACGACTAATGTAGATTCTAGTCGGGTAGAACCACTAATACGTCAAAACTCTTGTAACAAGTATTTAACATACCGTTCTCAGTCTTGAACCCAACCGCTAAGCTTGTAATAATCTCAAGTTAAGAAATGATTACGCACGTCGATAATTTCTTGAAAACTGATCAATATTCTTTGAATTTTCCAATGCCACTCATCAACCTTCAATCATGTTCTTTGTCAAGTATTACATTTTGTTTAAATGAGTATGTAATCGGTCGTTGAAAACGCGCCCATAGCTACATGAGTTGTTTCAGCCTCCTAAAGTATTTATGGAGAGTAGAATTTTCTGTGATTAGAGGTGGACATCGCCCATTGACTAGCCTAGAAAATCAAGGAGGCCAATTACTAATGGCTAGATGCTCGTTTTGGTCTTTGTGCGTAATTATCGGGTTAGCCTATAGTTTATTAATTTGATTTCCTTTGGTCATGTTGACTCTTAATTCGGGCGTTGGGAGTTCTTACTGGGACCTGGTTTGCGAACGCACTTGGAGATTTCCTCCAGGATTGAAACTCTTTCTTATGTCACCTCGCTTTCAGACTTCAGAATGCGATAATTCAATATCGTATGCATTTTCCTCATCTTCCCGACACTGGTATGTCCCCTCATGTGACTCCCCTTGAATCTTGATGGTACATTATTTGAAAAGATTACACATTTTGTTCTTAAATTGTCACCAAACAACTTGTACTGCTCGAGTTCTTCCTCGATCACTGTTCTTGCCAAGAAATGTGGGCTTCTAGCATCTCACTTTATTCATTGTAAGGCCACTTTACCAGTGAGATTTGAGAAGTTGCATTTAAGTATCATGCATAGTGTTTCTCTCCCTCCTTTTTTTTTTTTTAAAGAAAATTATTTAATGATTTTTCACAAAATAATCACTTCTACAGTGATATTTTGTAGATTTTTTTTAGTCATAAAAATTTTATTATTCTTAGCTTATTTGCTCACTCTTGGTTTAAAAATCATCAAAGGAATGTATTTAATTTAGGGTTTATAAGAAGGGTGCTAAAATTTGGTTTAAGAATAACTTAAATTTATAAATGTTTGTGTAAGAATTTTTACCAAAAGAATATATTTAACATACGCGTTTTTGGAGATATATTGTGTTGTTAAATGTAATTTCAATTATAGGCTAAAGTTGTAAATATTGAAAATGAGTTTCAAGAAGATTTTGGAGGGGGTACCAATGGTCGATCTCTTACATAAATTATTTTCTTAATTAAATTCGATATGGCCAATTCATAGCTAATGCCATGACTAATCATCTTCCCGAGTTTCCAACTAAGCATGTATTGATCAAGTCAGGGACTCAGGGATGACTGAGCCCTGAAGAAGAATGTTTTAGCGGAGAGTAGAGACTTGCATTGGGCCCCTACAGGAACTTTTCTAACGAAGGCCTATGGGCTTTTCTGACAACGGCCCAGTGGCTTGTGGATTGATGATTATAAATCCAGGCTTCCGGTGCAACAAAACGCATGAAATTGCGTACACATGAAAGCGATGGCACCAGGCTCCGGCTACTTTAAATCTCATTTGAAATTCAACCTCAACATCACCATCTTCCATAATTAATTCAATTGACAAGCAACACTAGTCCGACCTTCTTTCTTATCTCTCTCGTTTTCAATGTATACTTGTCGCTTAACAAGAATACTATTATTACTTGTATTCCTTCCCAATGTATAGACGTGACGTTGGAAGGATAAACCTCTGAGTTTGTTCATAATCCTTAAACTTTTCCAGTGGGTCCTGGAATTGGAATCCTACGCGACATCAACAGTCTCAAGCAAATTCCCTTCCACTGACTCAGAGAGCGAGGCCTACAAATTCCTACCACGTACATTGTCCTTAATTTCCAGCTAAATGATCAACAATCACATTCTGAGTCATGAAATATATTTTGATTCGCAAATGTACAGGATATCATGTAAGCCCTAGTATTGTATAGTGGCAGGCATGACAAATGGACTCAGGTTGGCCAATTTCAAAATAACTAGTCTACGCCATCATCACTATTGTTATAACAATCGAAATATCACCTCAATTACAACTTTATTTGTGGAACTGATCAAAGTCCAACTAATTTTGTATAATTAAGCTCATCTCTTCAGACACTGGACAAACATTTGATACTAAAGTATAGCGAGTTGTCTTTTACGGAATGAGAATCTCCTTTGTTTAGTCTAAGCACCAACCCAAAGATTCCTTCATTAAATTATAATGTATTCTCTTTCACAACTCTGGTCTCATTAATCGTCTTCTATCAAGATATAAAATTCACCATCTCAATATAACAACATTACATGATCAGAATTTTGTAATTTCATGTGTCAAAATTTGGTGAAAAAACCTAACTAAGATGAAGGTGATCCTATCAAAGGAAGAGCTGCTCTTCCAAGTGCAAACCTACCATGTTATCATAGTTACTGTATTTTCATTAAGTGTTGCGTTTTTTATATCCAAATCTTGGGGAAGAAAAGCTGAAATCCCTGGACGGCTGGGATTACCTTTCATCGGTGAAACTCTCTCTTTCTTTTCAGCTACTAACAGCACAAAAGGATGCTATAATTTTGTCAAAGTTAGAAGACTGCGGTTAGTGATTCTTCTGCTACTTCTATTGGCATCCGATATATCTTGGATGCTTGCTGCTTGTTAATTTTGATTCAATTGCTCTTAACTTTCTCAGAAGTTTGTTGCTTCACAAATCACAATGGCATAAATCTTTTCGATGCTGGCATATACACTAGAATCTGTGCCGAATAGGTGGTGTCACCTGTGCAACCTGAGACTATTCTACTAGGACTAGCTAGCATATTCACTCACTATTGAAACAATAAATCAACTGTAACTTTTTGTTCTATGGATTCCATTCTTTTGAATGAAGCACATCAATATAATAGTAAGCATAGTTAATTATGAATATATATTACAGTCAGTTACAACATCTGATATGGAATGTTTTGGATACACACGCACATACTTGTTTGGTTGATGCCTATGATGAAAACAAGCAGGTATGGCAAGTGGTTCAAGACACGGATATTGGGAAAGATCCATGTGTTTGTACCAAGCACTGAGGGTGCAAAAATGATATTTACTAGGGATTTTGCCAACTTCAACAAGGGATACGTAAACTCAATGGCGGATGCCCTTGGAAAGAATAGCTTGCTTTGCGTGCCGCACGAGAGTCACAAAAGAATCAGGCGTCTTCTATCTGATCCTTTCTCCATGAACTCTTTGTCTAAATTTGTCAGGACTTTTGACAAGATGCTTTCTGAGAGACTCAACAAATTGCAAGAAAGTGGGAAGAGCTTTTCAATACTTGATTTTAGCATGAAGGTACCACAACCCAGTTGAAATTTGTTCTTCTTGTTGCTTCTTGTGCATTTCTAACAATAACATACTTTAATCCATTGAAAACATTATCTTTGCAGATAACATTTGATGCTATGTGCAACATGCTGATGAGCGTCATGGATGATTCTTTGCTTGGTCAGATTGAGAAAGACTGCACAGCCGTTTCTGATGCCATGTTATCTTTCCCCTTTATGATTCCAGGCACAAGATATTATAGAGGCATTAAGGTAATTAAGACAGTACAATAACTGTCCGTTAATCTTCAATGATTAATGATATGAAAAGATTAATTGATTAAACAGGCACGTAGAAGGCTGATGGAAACATTTAGAGGGATGATTGCCAAAAGACGGAGTGGAGAGGAATCATCTGAGGACTTTCTGCAGTCAATGTTGGAGAAAGATTCATGTCCAACAAATGAAAAGCTGAGTGATTCCGAGATCATGGATAATCTATTGACATTGATCATTGCTGGCCAGACCACCACCGCTGCTGCTATGATGTGGAGTGTCAAGTTTCTCAACGACAATAGGGAAGCCCAGCAAAAACTAAGGGTGCTGACAATTTCAAGCCAACTTAGTTTCTTGGTTACTGCAGCTAGCATGCATACATCCATACATGCATACATACATATATATAGAGTGCTTTATACTATGGATGTTCGTATCTTCTAAAATACAAATTTACTATATACACCGCATGATGTCTTAGTATTTTTATAATTTTTTGTTCAATTAACTAAGACATCACATGGTGTGTACAATGAATTTATATTTTAGAAAATGCAGATATCCGTACTTAAAAATATTGGTGAGAGTTCCCACACTTTATTAAAGTGTAAGAAAACTTTACATCATATGATATGATAGTAAATTGAATATATATATATATATATATAGAGTCATGCTCAGGTGCGAACGTCAACATATATTGGTGCTTTTCTAATTTTGAAATCAGCAAGAAAATAAATATTTTTTTAATACACTTAAGAAGTTTTAAATTCTTTTCTGATCAGCAAGTTCATTATGCTAATTAATATGATAATTTTATACCACCTATTGATGGACGACATATTAATTTTGCCAGTTGTGGCAATAATTAACATTATGAAATTTTGTGTATATTTTGTATTTTGTGATGGAAGCACTGCTTAATAATGGGAAGATCCCTAACAATAAGTTACAGGAAGAACAACTGGCAATGATAAAAGACGAGGCAGATGGAGCCGCCCTTACCCTTGAAGATGTGAGCGGCATGTCTTATGGGTTAAAGGTTAGACATTCTAAACTGAATAGTTACATGTTCGAGAGAAATATTTCAAGCTATGTTGATCTACATTTTAGATGTCAAATACATAATTCTATAAAAAAAAGGCATTATCATCCGAGCAACTCTTGCAATGTTCTGCAGGTTGTCAAAGAAACACTAAGAATGTCAAATGTTTTGCTGTGGTATCCCCGTGTTGCACTTAATGACTGCACAATTGATGGCAAGTCACTTTAATGCTTTAAAGACTAAACTCAATTAAGGGCTTGTTTGGATTGAGGCGCCGTGACATTTAGGTTTCAAATTTTATTCGTTATAAAAATCCAAATACTAGCTATCAAAGTTAAGTGGGTGGAACGTGGTAGATACGCTTCCTTTCTTCAGAAGAACCTGAAAATGATAAAGCCATTATTTTTGCTTGATTGTCTATGTTGTAATTGCAGGTTTTGAAATAAAAAAAGGATGGCACGTTAACATTGATGCGGCTTATATACACTACGACCCAACTTTATACAAGGACCCTGAGCAATTTAACCCTTCAAGATTTGAGGTAAGTGGCTTTATTTTTTTATTCTTCTTTTTCTTAATATTCGAAGTGCCTAACAGTTACAGAACTATTTAGCAAGAGTTAAATATATCCGATCTTATTGTCTCCAGGAAATGCAGAAATCCTACAGTTTCATACCGTTTGGATCAGGACCAAGGACATGCTTAGGAATGAATATGGCAAAAGTAACAATGTTGATCTTTTTACACCGGCTGACCAGTGGTTACCTGTGAGTTATCTTTCACTGCAACTAAAAAACTTCTAATTCTAACCGAGGATAAAAGTCTCACTCACTCACTTCCCAATGTGTAGGTGGACAGTGGATGATCCAGATCTTAGCCTGGAAAAGAAGTCGCATATTCCTCGGCTGAGGAGTGGCTGTCCCATAACCTTAAAGCCCTTGAACAAGAGCAAATAAGCAAGAATAGCTTCAGATAATTATGCCTCCATATGACACTGCAAAAATGCCGGGCATCATTCAGAAATCAGATATATAGCAGAGCCGCTGGTTGAGGAAACCTGTAATGGCTTTAAATAAGTGTTTTTAACCAAGGTAAAGGGCAGATCATCTGAAGATCTATTTCTGAATACATGCACCCTTAGGGCTCCATCTATTTGATAAATGATGATCAGTATAGTATTAAGAGCAAAATATATAATCTGGTTGTAAGATTTAATGTGATTTCCTTGTTATTGATACAGCCATCCATATAATCACAGGGCCTGTGGTTAGACTGGAATATTGTTTTTGTCCTGTTATCATATGTCATGCTTAGTAAAATGGCAAAGCCTGTCCAAATCAATCAGCATTATTCTCTATAAATCACAATGCTTTGACATTGTTCTTATCAAGTACATAATTCATGTAATACAAATACAACAAGATAAACCAAAATGGGAAAAAGCAAACAAAGAGGAAAATAGGGAGAGAAGATAAACATAAACTAGGAGGACTCATGACAAACAGACATTTCGAAGTTTACTTGATAGAAATTGATTTGTACTGGCGCATTGTGCTAGTTATCGCCTGTTCAACCGGTAGCCTCTCCATACTTGATGCGCCGTAAAACCCATGTACTCCCTTGGTTCTCTTCAGTATGAACTCTGCCTCACTAGGAGTAGATATAGGGCCTGTAATTTGCAACAGAAATTTCCTGTTGTTACACTATTGGATATCAAATGTACATATAATTCAGGTGTTGAAGGTAAATAGAGTACAAGAAATAAAAGGAAAAAACTATAACTCAAGGATTCACGATTTCAAGTCAAAATGCACGCAAAGGAGCTGAAATTCCGGTCATATTATTGAAAAAGCTTACTGAGATGAATATGCTTAAGCGAAAGCTATAAAGAGAACAAGGCAAATAAGAGAGAACTTGAAAATCTACAGTTGACAAGGCTCTCATCCAAAAGTTGCACAATGGCTTTGTGTACAATGACAACCAATTAATTCATGGCTTCAATAATGATACAAAAGATGTTTAATATCTCACGTTTTGACATCAATGATTTGTATTTATAAATTCACAAATTCAGAGAAACAGAATTTTCCCTAAGAAACAAGAGGCTTCCAAAATGTACCTCCATGGCAGAGAACGATAGCATCGGGATGGATCCTATGTGCAGCATCTGCTATAGCTTGAACACGATCAACACTTTCATCCAATGAGAGAGCTGTTTTTGCACCTATGGACCCAGAAGTGGTTAGCCCCATATGAGCCACTATGATATCAGCACCAGCTTTAGCCATCTTCACAGCTTCACCTTCGTTGAAGGCATATGGGGTTGTCAAAAGACCCATCTTATGTGCTTTGTCAATCATCTCAACCTCCAATCTGATAATTAGGGAAGGAAAATTCTAGCTGTAAGAGGCATGATAAATTCTTTTACAACAAGAATATGAATAAAACATACTGTTTACAGCTTACCCATATCCCATTCCTGTCTCTTCCAGATTTTGTCTAAAATTACCGTCAAACAGCCCGACAGTTGGAAAATTTTGCACACCAAAGAACCCAATTGACTCCAATTGCTTCAAGAAGTAATCCACCCGGCGAAAAGGATCCGTTCCACATACGCCAGCAAGAACCGGTACCTCCTTGACCACCTACAATTTGTTGTGTGACTTCCATTAATAAGAAATGTCTGATAAGGGATTTGAAATTTGAAAACAGCACAATACCACCTCACTGGGAAAATTAAAAAGAGATGATAATTGACAAACAAATGAAGTTCAAAGATAAATAATTTTGATGTATTCAACTATGCACTTGTATGTGTCCCCGTGAGAACAAGGGTACATGAAGATAGATAGGCCACAAGTCCCTGAATAATGGGAGCTTACAGGCAGCACTTCATTGGCCATTTCAAGAACAACTGCATTTGCATCAGCAAAAGGCAACAAGCCCGCTAAGGAGCCCCTTCCCGCCATGCGAAAGCGTCCTGAGTTGTACAATACTATCAGATCAACACCACCAGCTTCCTCAAACTTTGCTGATATTCCTGTCCCAGCACCAGCCCCGATTATGGGTAATCCTTTATCTATTTGATATTTCAGTTTCGACAATATTGCCTGAGTCCTTCGCAAAGTTTCTGTCACACATACAGTTCATTACTGGTTAGGAGTGTCTGCGTTGACATACTGCATCCACCATCTAACTCCACAGTTGAAAAGAATTTTATGCTGTTTTTATTCTCCATTTGTTAATTTTGACCAAAGGTAAATCAGTATCATATCAAATTAAATATGATTAGAGCTACAAAAGCTGGAGCTGTATATAGTAATTTATACTATCTTAAGGCTTCATTAAGATAAGTTCTCTTTTTCTCAGATAAAAATAAATTCATTGAGCTAATGTAATATTTTGTTTGGAAAAGTTATTATAATGTAACCTGGTCTTGCATCAGGGAAGTTGCTTGGGCTGTAACATATGGTCCCATGGCTTGAGCTATACATGTTAGAAACAGAATCTTCATGGTGTTCAAAAGAGACATGATGGGCAGAACTGAAAGCCATAAGATTCTTCCCACTAATTTCTAAAAATGAATCAACCAAAGCATCCGCAAACTCAGAGTCATTGATATTATAGGGGTATACCTTTACCTGTATAATGCATACATTAAATAAATAAAGACCACGAAAATGGATAACACGTGAAATAATGTAGAACATACAATGCAATAAAGAAAGAGGGTAGGGATTGTGATACAACATTTGATGAGCAATAGTGACACCTGCCGATCTTCATTTGTCTGAATAAGAGTCCGTAGTTCACTTATAAGTGTGCCAGTTGCCTCAGGATCATAAAACGGCTTCCCTGGTGCATCCAAGGCTGAGATACCATTCTGCGGCAAGCAAAGACGAATCTTTGATGATGATTGATTCAGTTTATTTGCAATAAACGCAGCAAACTTCTTGTTCTCATCCACAGTGGTCCGCATTAGTGAGACCTGCCAAGGCAAGCATTACATATCAAAATTACAGAAGGCAAACTATCCTATCTATCTTAAGATTGTCAGCCCAAGAAACACAATTTATAACTTTGCTCTGTTTACACTTCAGATCAGAAAAAAGGGACAAATCAAATCACTACCATTGCAATCAGAGAAAACCCAACTCATATGCTAGGCAATGCCATACAAATTATAAGAGATTTAAATTTGAGATTCATTACCTGTTGATTATGTACATGAATCTTCCGTTGTTGAAACTTTGAAGGTATGGTGTCTTTAGCTCCAAAGTTCACCATGTCCAAGGCACCCACACTCAGCACTAAAGGAATCTTCTTCTCTATGGTCGCATCAAACCGGGAACTGTCACATGCCATAACACCACCAACTACATAATCTGCAACCTCAGTAGTTGTGATGTCCAATACACCCTTTATGAAATTAAATTAACATTATTCAGGACTAATGAATTTAAATTAGCTGGTATTCCAGGTTGACTCATACCAAGCTTAGGTAGAAATTCCAGAAGGAAGATACAACACACAACTATAAATAAATTGAAGTGGTAATTTATTACATTAAGGTATGGCGTTAAATGTAAACATAAAATCTAATCCACAACTTGAGATAAACCATGCATGTTCATCACTATTAAACAATTGTAGTGTAAATTGTAAAATACCTGTATGAAGCCCTCTTTAACCAGAGCCTCCATAGCCCTGCCCCCAACTCCAGTGGCATGAAAAACCATAGTCTCATACCCTTCTTTTTCCAATCTTTCTTTCACAGCATTTACACATGGAGTTGTAACCCCAAACATTGTTATTCCAACAGTACATTTTTCTTTACTAGCGCCGAAATCTCTCAACCTCTCTAGTCTCCCTACCACCATTCCAGCAAAAGCAGCTCCAGCATTCGCAAATACTACCCTACTAACGCTGTTAATCCCACAAACATCCACTACTGATGGAATCAAAATCAAGTCAGAGGTTCCAATATAAGGCTCAGTCTGACCGCTGGCAACAGTTGACACGATGACCTTTGGTAGACCAATGGGCAGAGATTTAAAAGCAGATGATATAAGAGATGTACCTCCACTGCCTCCCAGGCCAATGACTCCAGCAAGAGCTTGATCATCGATAGCTATTTTAAGAAAATTCTCAAGAGCTTTACTCATAAAGCTAATAGCTTTACCTCTATCATCATCTAGCTCATCTGGAATTTTCCCATTGGACTCAGGTGAGCAAGAAAGCACAGCCTTTCTCTTCACAAACTTAAAATCCCCCACATTCTCTGTTTCTTTTCCACTAACAGATACATCAACCACCACAACGTCCACCTGTTTTCATCAATTAAGAACTTTTACTTTGGCTACAGTCAACTTTCGAACAATTATTAAATGTAATGAACGCATACAAACAAATGATACCTTGGAAGAGGAGTTGTTGGAGAAGGTGGCAAGATTGGATCGAACAGATCCAGAGAGAAACTGAAGCTCCTCCAATTTTGTATCGGCAGTTCCGACACAGAAAACTCTGGGAATTTTATCGGCCATTTGTTTTAGTATCTTCGTTTAGTTTACTTTGATCTGGAATTGGTTGATCATAAAATAAAAAGTTTCGGCAAATTATCCACAGGGAGGTGCAAGTAGTAGGTAATATTCTACATCGTGTACTAACCACAACTGCTAATATAATATATAGGAGGGAGGAGTTTAGGAGTCAAATGTCGTGAGTCATAACAATAAACAACTCACCCAGAAGGAGAGTGATATTGCTCAGTCACAAAATCATACTTGTTCTTTATCTTGAATCTTGGTGGCCCATCTCTAAACTGGAGTAAGGTCTTTTTTGTTTGCTTTTTCAATTTCCGCTGTGTTCTGAATTCAAAAAAAAAAAAAAAAATTAGCTGTGTTCTTTCTTTATGAAATTATTATTATTTTCTGTCTTTTTCTCAAATTTTGTGGATTTTTCTATGTTGCTATATGAATTTTTGTAGTATTGATAATAGGACAATTATAGACCCTTAAATTTTAATGTTTAATCTTTCTATTAATTTAATTTAATGGATAAATAACTAATTACTTAATAATTAATAGATAATGTTCAAGTTCATGAATATAATTTTATTTTTTTTAATAATTTGATAAATATTTTCTGAATCACCAATAAAATTAAAAATTAAGTATGCAAGTATACAAAATAATTTATATGTATAAATAACAAATATTAAAATACATATATTTTTAAAAAGGAAATACAAAAGTTTCGATAGACTATCCTTATTTGTTTTTTATTATTTAATTTTTAAAAAACACATTTATCAGATTTGATAATTAATAAATTTAAATTTTTAAATAATTTAAATTAAAATATTATTCTAACTAATTGTTTTATTTTGTAAACTATTGATTAGCGGTACATTTTTACACTACCGTTGATGCTGTAATTTTCTATCGGCATCCTTCTTCTATCATGCTGGTCTAAAACTAGTAGTTTACATGTTTTACATGACCATTTACTAAAACTAGAAATATACGCAGCATTTAGAAAAGCCGTAGTTGAACACTTGCCCTCAGGATCATTAAACGGTATCTAAAGCTATTACACTTTTGTGGCAACAATCGAGGACCTTATTTAGATGGTGACTCATTCAGATTGTCTGTTGTGAAAGAAGCGAACATCTTTTTGTTCTTTTCCCATCAAACAAGGATAGCCCTAAGTTACGTTTCTTGTAACGTACACTCAATGAAATTCAAATAGTTAGATATCGTGAATATGAATCCAACGGATATTATTATTTTTATGTAAAATAGTAACAAATGGCAAACCGGCTGAATTGGTTAATTGAAGAGATGGGCTACCAGATGAAACAGTTTAAAGATTGTTTGCAAAGCCTTGAATCGAGATTGGCATACACCCATTGATGATTGATTGCTCTGCTGCCGTTGAATTACAGAAGGACCAGGAAAGCCAAAGAAGAGGAGAAAAGTGGGAGGGGGATGCAATTACAAGGGTACAAAGTGGAAGGATTGTCTATAGCAGGCCACGAGACTTGCGTTATTTTCCCCTCTCTGGATTTAGCATTCGATATTGGACAATGTCATTCTCGAGCTCTCTCTCAAAATTTCCACTTTTTCTCCCACGCCCACATCACATGGTTAGTTCTCCTTCTCATGTCTTTTTCTCCCACGCCCACATGACGTTTGTATGTTTTTAATTTAATTTAAGTTTTTTTTTTGTGTTGGGGGGGGGGTATCTGGGTTTTGAGTTTGGTAGTCGTTCCATTAAAAAAAATTTTTAAAAAAAAAAAACCTTGCCATCATGATACTGTGTTATGTATATAGGCAGGTATGAGTGTGTGTGAATAAGAAGATGTGTCAGTTAAAAGGGGATTTGTTTTTGGTTTACAGATTTTGATGTGTATTTGTGAGTGGGAAAAAAAAGAATCCGTTTTTTTCTTCTTATTTTTTTTTTTTTTTGGTGAAAATGTTTGTGTGTGGGAATTCGTTCGAAATTTGATTTATTGGAGGGTTGGAATTGTGGTGGCAGAGTTGATGCTGTTGGGGTTCATATCACTGCTGGCGGTATTTCAAAACACAATCTCAAAATCTGCGTTCATCGGGATGTTCTCGATAATATGCTTCCTTTGTAATAAAGCTGCGAGCGGAGAAGTCTCATGGTACCACGACTTCACATTTACAAACCTTTTTATCTTCTTCCATTTCCGGCATAGCTAAACGTCTTCTGGCTGAAGAAGAATCTGCAGCTTCTGAGCTTGGCTATTGTGCTCGAAGGGTAACTATAATTATATGTTGATCCATAGGTGCTTATGACACATGTATGGAGCTTGTTATGCAGTAAGTGTATTGTTTTCCTTTATTCACACCAACTTATTTCCAGTTATTATTTATAGCTGCTCTTGAATTACAACTAAATGATCTGATTGGTTTTTGCTCTGTCCTTTACAGAATAAGGTGCCGTTGTTGTCAACTGAAGCCTTGCATCATCTTCATATCTTCATCTTTGTCCTAGCCATTGTCCACGTGACTTTTTGCGTTTTAACTATTCTTTTGCTGGAGCAAGGGTGAGTCAGCAATAGATTTCTCTAACTTGTTCTTCAATTCTATAAAGTTATAGGTGTATTGAGTCTTCTTTCTTGAATAAATATCTTTTCATGATATAGATTCATCAATGGAAAAACTGGGAGGATTCGATTGCAAAACAAGAATTTGATCCTGACCAAGGTGGGAGCTACTACTAATTTAAGATTTGATGTTTGTCTTTTGTAATTATCTATTACTTAGTAATTGAGTGAAATATCTGCTTAATGCATGTTTGTTGAAAACATTTTTGTTTATGACATGTAAAAGTTGTTTTATAACTACTCTTAACAAAAAAATGGTTATTATATAAAAGTGTCAAAATGAATTACCAATGGGATATAATTGCATGGCTCTGCACATATTTTTCTTTCACATGATACATGCCCTTGAAGATGATTTCAAGCGAGTTGTTGGTATTAGGCAAGTGCAGTGCATATCTACTGGATATATTGCATTGAACATTAATACTGATTTGCTTTTGCTTACTGATCTTTTAAATTTACCTTTTCAAAAAAAATTTTTTTAGGATTAGTGGCAATTTAAGCATTTAAATTGAAATTCTGCTTTCATTTTGAAATTTCAGGTTTTGCAGACCTGATTGTGTTGGAGTAATTGATAGCCGGATGCCTTACGTTTTGCTGAAAGAAATTGGACAAACTTTTCTTGATCCATGCGTGGTTATTGAGTGGTTGAGCATGTACTTAATTTGATTTTATTGCCACAAGGATACCTTGTAACATCTTCAAAAAGATGACAATGTTGCAAATTTTTGTTACTATAAATGTTGCTGGTTGCTGATCAGATTTTTGGATGAAAACATTCAAATTACTAAGCATAACTATTTGTACAACCGTATAATGTCAATTTCAAATGCCATTATTATTTCAATCTTTTTCAAACATCAATTCTGGCATTGCAACACTTGGTAGCCTGAAAAGACTCACATCTATTAGCTTTAATCACAACTACTATAAGGAATACTTGACATTGGCATAATTACAAAAATCAAAATAGCATTGCTAACTGAAGTAGCAATTAACTATGATAAATAAATGGAAGAATTAGACATTTTTTTCCTCTGCACAAGTACTCTACATGTCATGAAAAACAAGGAAGAACACTTCCCGGTCATTGGAACATTCTTACACTAACTATGACTTTGATTGGATGAGATATAACAAAATGTTTTTCAGCTCCTCTTTTAACTTTTCCGAGAGCAAGAATAAGTTACTGTGTGGATGATCCAACAGTTGGATTTTCTTCTTGGCAGCCGCAGCCCTTGCAACTTGTTCGCTCTTTTTAATTCTAGCTCCAATTCTTCTTCTACCATCCTCATCTCTGCTTCTATCAAATCTGCGTCAAACACATGTTGCATATATTCAAGAATCGTGCTTATACTAACTTCTTTTTCCCTTCTCTCTAATCTCTATGAGAGCTTCCTTTACCGAAAGTGCACAGCCTGCTGTGTAAGTTCCATCTCTTTGACAAACCGGGAACTTTTCTGCATCTTTATTTGAACAGTTTGTAAGTCACTATCCATCCTCCAGGATTTCTTAGTTAAATCTTCAAATTCCCTTTTCACAACTCCGTGCTTTTCTATAGACAACATCTACTTAAAACTACATCTTGGTTTTTTCTTCCTTAGACTTCAGCAATGCAGTAGCTTTACCACCCAAATCTCAATTTATGTAAATTGTCTATTTTGCAGTGTTATCTATAGCAAAAAGAACCTTTTTGTTATCTTCCTCAAGTTTTGACTTCAAGAGTGCAAGGTTGTTCCTCAATTCATTAAAAAAAATAAGTAAATAAATAAATAGTCAACCTGATTAATGTCATATAAAGGACTTCTATCAAGTTGCGAGTTCAAGCTTAGAAATTCCATCCAAGTGCATCATTTATCTGCACATAAAGGAAGTCATTTTCCTTGTTTACTGATGTGCACCAAGCTGATCCCAGTTCCAGTCATGAAAAGAATAGCAGATTCACTTTTATGAAATCAAAAACTGTTTAGTGCTAACGAAAACTATTATGCCTCATTTGTGCATAATGAATGTAAGAAGTTAAAAAAATTCCTTGGATAAAACGAGAACTTAAATGGGGCGATAAAACTGTTGCAGGGGCAATAAAACTGTTGCAATTTAAGCATGAAACCAACCAAACAAGGCATAATCAATGCTCTATGTCATCATTTCATTCATTACTACTTTTACAAAATAATAACTGAATTTTATTCATGCCATGAAAATTTAAATGAAATGCACACTATTTACTTATGACAAATATAAGTCATAGATACATCTCTTATTGTGGTGTAAATATTAATGGTAGAAAACAAGGATGACAGAGAAAGAAGGAAATAATGCATTTAAAATTGCATCAGACACAAATTTGTTTTGCTGAAAAAAAATATATGACGATGAATGACATATAGAAGCCTTCTGAGTGTCCATCATTTAGCTTAAGTCATAACTTAATAAATGCCACAGCAAATGAAGTGCATTGATATCATGTTATTTTCAATTAGTTCTATATAAAGTGAATAACAGAAATTTGCCATACTGGAAAGAAATAAAAATACACAAAAAAAGAATAAAAATCATTTAAAAATAAATATAAACTTACCTTGCCAGAGATCACACCATCAGTACAACTTTCAGTCATGGCAACTGAAATTACCTTCTTATACAAAACAATCACAATTCAAAGTTATGATTCCCTGTAATTAATTCAACTTCACAAAACAAAAAATAAAGCTACCAAAGGACCTTAACCCGTTGGCATGTGACTTACAGGTGTTCAAAATTAAAGCTCCCATCACATGCCATGATCTCATTGGCAAATGGCAAATAGCCAGAGGCAACCTCAATTCTTCAATCAAATTACACTACTCAAATAAACCAGAAAATTCTTTAGCAAAGTAATTAATCATGGGTTAGAGATGAGAGAGGCACAACTTTGTCCTTTGATAAAGCTTTCTTATCCTCTTATCTCAGCTGCTTCCAGCCCCAAACAAAATATCTTCCATCTTCAAAACAAAACATATTACTCAGTGTTAAACAAGGGTACCGTTTTTAATATAGACATAACTCCAGTTTTAATATAGACATAACATATTATACAAATTCCTCATTTATCAAGCAAATATCCAATATGAGACACAATAGTCACAAGTGCAGTCAAATAATCAAAGTGTGGATATTTATGTGCATTACAGAATCTGAAATGAATAACATTTCAGAGAAAAGCACAGAGTGCATAACAGTCACAAAGTGCCAAAGCAAGAAAGAATCAAATTATCAGTCTCATACCTCATATGAACAACGCATCTCTCTTTCAGTTTCATATTCAACAAAAGCATAACCAAGTGATGTGCCCGTAACCGCACATCATACAAATCAATAAGCACCAGAACAAGTTAGATGTTATATTCCAAACATGACTATTGGCAACATAACACAATTTACGGAACTGCAGCTTTACCAATGTCCCTCACTAACCGTAAGTTCTTGACGCTACCATACTTGCTCATAGCCTAAAACACCCACAAGCCAATAATTTTTTCAACTCATTAATTCAATCCCAAATGGTTAAAATTTTGCACTACTGCAGAATATAAAGAAAATTAACGGAACTTGAAAAAAAAAACCGCTAACCTTGCGAAGAGTGTCTTCGGAAGTAAAATGAGAGAGCCGACCCACAAAGACAGTGGAATAACAGTCACCAATGGACTTGCGGTCACCAAGGGGGTCATCTGCAAAAGTTGTAGGGGGAGTGAAAAGGAATAAAGAAAATAGAAGTACATACAGAGGCCGGCGGAGGAGCAGAGCAGAGCACGACAAATGGCGTTATCGTGGGGGTGAATATCGGTGCCGTCAATGCTGCCAGCTTGAATCGGTGGTGGAGGTCTGAATTTTGAGGATGATTATCTTGGAAGAGATGGGTAATTTGGTGATTATCTTGGAAGGATGAAAATGGCATCGTTACGCTGGTCAAGACCGGCTGTAGAAGGGAGAATCTCGCGTTGATTGTTTTTGGTGACCCGTTTCAACCGTTTCAACCAGTTTAATTTTATCACTGTTATGTGCACTTGGCAACTGCTCATTAGCCAACTGGTCATTTCATTAAATGTAAGTTACGATAATCGTAACTTAGAGGGATCCATCAAACAAAGGCCCTTGGGCGAGTGTTGACTTTAACGGCCGCCTCAAAAATAATAATGATGTGGAACTGGAACCTTTCATATCAAGCGTGGCACTTATCGCACATGTTTAATATTCGTATAACTTACAAAATCTTATTTTTCGGGGATCCGATTACCGTGCAACTGCTGTATTACAGTTATATTCAGCCATTTAATTTACTTTTTTTTTTTTTTGAAACTGATTAAGCGTGATCATTCTGTGAGATATTTACAAGCTTCTTGTATGACAGATCATTACACTGATATTTACAATCAGATATATACCTGGGACTTACATTATGATATTTTTATTCTATGAAGTACATGCCCAGCCGAATACCCCTCACAGAGGAGGGATGTCTCTACTCCACTCGCATTTCGCAAGGGAGAAGAAGGTTTCAAGCACTCTCCACACAATTTAATTTAATTCAGGGAGATTGAGTCCATGAGGACTCGAACCATTGCCCTCATAGTCATGCTTAACTTTGAGGGCAATGGTTCACCACTGGGCTACAAGCCCAAGTGGCAGCCATTTAATTTACTTGTATAGAGAGATATAACTGTAAATTTAAGTGAAATTAACCGTTGAGTACAACTATAGCATGTTACTATAGTTACACTAGAGTCAAGCCTATTTTAGAATCGCGGTTCTATTATTAGAAGAAATTATATTAATATAATATACCCATTTCATTAATTACATCAACTTTATATTGAGTTAGCTGTACACAAATATTTCCACCTTTATCGTTACCATATACGGATCTTCAATTCTATTTGTTCCAACACAAATCCATTATATTACACTGCTATATAATATAAGTTTATTCTCATATTTAAAATTTTCAACATACGCATCTCCTTATTGATATATTTCAACAGCTAAATTTATTTATTTATTTTTTTTAATCTTGGCTAAGGCATCCGTAACTTGACTAACTTTTAAGTTCAACCTGGAGATCGCCTGCTTCATCCAATACTAGATTCTTGCAACGAAGGCATAGACACGAAAGTGAATTCAAGACATTGAACAAGAATATACTAAATTACTGATTTAAAATAAAAGAAGTGAGAGAGAGCAAGCCACCTATGACTCCTTCCTCATTTCGAACAACCCCCTTCGCAACTTGCTGTACGTCCAACTCTGCCAGATTATTAACATCACAAGCAACTTGTACGTTGCCATAAATTCCAATCTCCTTGTTTTGGATTATGTGGGAGCCTTGATTGTTGTCGTCCGTTGAACTCCGTATCCTCCTCAGGTCGGCTATATCCGATTTTCGCAACATCTTCTCTGTCTGCCGAGGCACATAAGGATATTTCTGAAGAATCATCGTTGTGCTCCCCTTGCATGCAACTTAGAACCCGTTTGGGGCAGCTCTGCCACCGCGCAGCTGCCCCAAACGGGTTCTTAGTGGGTTCCATGGAGGTTCGGCTACGAAATTTGTAGAGGCACTCGGAATAATACTAGCTTCAGGTGTGCGTTCCATTTTCTACTGAATGCCATTTTCTCCACACGGTAAATATGGAAAATCCTTGTTTGTTTCATCCTGCAATAAGAAATTAAAACTAAAATAAATTAATCAAAATTATGCGGATTATTCTTTCTACCTAAAAAAAATAAAAAAACACTGAATTTAGTTCTCCTTATGAACTATGGAGTCCCTGCAGTTGATATGGTGCTAACGAAGTATGATTTTAACTCAAACATCCAAATAATCCAATTAATTACGACCTTTTTTTTTTTTTTTTGGTTATAATAACCATGAAATTGACAAACAAAATTATCCCAACTAAGACCATGAAGAAAAGTTGATACCCGGCCGTCTCTCCTTGATATCACACAATAATGGTGATAACAAGATGGCAAATATTGATATTCTTCACCTGTTACTATGTCATCTTGCTGTAATTAAAGGGGAGAAAATTGGTAATGCTTTAAACAACTATTTTCAAACTAGTTGTAACAAAGGGTAACAATAGTTTTTTTTTAAACTCAGATGTCTAACAGCAATCTTTTTATATTTAATTAGCTTTTGTTTATCGGCAGAAAGATGTTCCTTGGGTTTTAAATAAATATTCAGAAACCCAATTAACTATGATCATATTTTTGGATAAAATAACCCTGTAAAGGAGTAGAATAAATCGGCCATCACAAAGAAAAATTAATACCTCTCCTGTTGATATATATAGCACCATTGAGATGCTAATATGATAGCCGGCCAAATAATTGAAAATGAGCAAGTACTATCGATTCGATGATCCCTATAGGTAAAAAAAAACCCCCGAGAGGCAAGCTAGAGTCATTAACTCACTGCAAAGTCATTGTAGAAGTTGTTTCTAATAGAGGGATTTCAGTACCCAGCTGGCTAGCTGGAGAATTTGATAAATTTTCAAGCCCAGACATTGTGGAGCTGCATTTTCTCTGATGGAAACTCCATACCCATTTCTTTCTCATAATTTTCTAGAAATCTAGGGATCTGTCGTTCATCATGGCGAATAGTTTTCGCGACTAGCTAAGAACAGTCTTGAAGAAGCTCAGAAAGATAAGCAGCTCTTTAAAACAGTGCGTTTCAGATAAGCAGCTCCAGGTGGAAACCAATCTACATTAAGCTGAAAAAATAAAAATCATTCAAGAATATTATTATTTGATCATCTAATATTTTCTAACATATCATTTTACCACTAAAGTATATTTCACCATCATACCAAACGTATTACATTCTGTGTCTCCCACTAAGCTTTGCATCTTATTGCTTTAAATATTAAAATTAATATGACGTAAAAGTGATTATTTGTGACTACTTTGAATAATTTGATGCAGTTGGCAGATAATTCACCTCCTGAACGTATACAATGGTCGACGGATTGTGACCATCCAATATATAATGACATTTTTTTATTAAAAAATTGTTTGTGAATCTACTTTAAAAAAAAAAAAAAAAAAAACTACTCATAATATACCACTAATGGGGACTAAATCACTTCCTTCAAAATTGAGGAAGAGAGGTGAGAAGTACCGAAAAGTGGAGGCTGTCAAATGATAAAAGGAAGCTTGCTTTTTTGTTGAAATTCGTTTCAAAATTTTATGTTAAAATTTTGTTACAAATGATAAAATATTCATAAACTATATAGTGAGATAATATAATTAATCCACTTAAAATTTATGAATTTTTTTTTTTGCTATTTGACAATAATACTTCATATCATATTATTTTAGATAAATTTTTTATTTTGGATATCTATCGTTACTTTCTTGAAATATGTTTGTAATTTATTTTTTATTTTTTTAATTCTTGAAAATTCATCAAAAAGATAATATTGAATGTCCCAAAACCTGTGTCGCGGCTAGTCTCTCTTTAAACAATATGAATTAGTGCATATAGCACATTAAAATATGTGACTGAGAATCACGTACCAATGCAAAAATTAACAATCGCATCAACCGAAAATATTGCAATTATAATTATAACATTATACAATAAAATAAAATTAAAAAATGTTTCAATTTCTTGTTGCATCACTTTCAATTTTATCCATGCGAGTTGCTTGTCTACAGTGCTCTACCTAGGACAAAGAAGCCAGCAAAAGCTTGCCTTCTGATTTTTTTTTTTTTTTTTGAGATAATTTGACTTCCGAAAATTTGTAATGTAAAATCATAAGAATATAAGGACGAACACTGCATAGACAAAACCTACAATTTTCTTTTGTGTTATGTACAATGATAGGATCTTTTCATGCTCCCGTGAACTTTTAAAAAAAATTTATAACCTATTTTTTAATAATAATATATGCATATAATTTTTTTTTATTAATCACTAGTTACCATTTAAATTTTTTGTTCAATATAGGATTAAATCATGAGAGTTTTCTAATCTTATAAAAAAATTCTTTATCAAATCAATAGAAAAGAGATAAAA
Organism: Citropsis articulata; assembly: GCA_030449925.1. Taxonomy (NCBI): domain Eukaryota; kingdom Viridiplantae; phylum Streptophyta; class Magnoliopsida; order Sapindales; family Rutaceae; genus Citropsis; species Citropsis articulata. The sequence continues at coordinate 298,176 of JASUUH010000100.1, read as the reverse complement.
TTAAAAATATATATACCTAACCAAAATGCGCATAAACTGTACGTATTAATTATATTAGTAAGTTGATGATGTAAGTTAATTTTGAGAAAAAAAAGTCAAGTGAATGTAGTTAAATATCTCAAAATCACTATGAAGGTAGGGATTTTGAAAAAGTAAGTACCAATTTCATGCAGGGTCATGTAATGTACGTTCAGTATGTACAATTTCATCCAGATCCCTATATTCTGTATTATTTATAATTTATTCATAAATATTATAAAAATTTTTGAATTATAAAATTTCATTTTACTCCCTTACACTCAATTTTATTTTATTAAAATTTTATAGTACGAATTTGCCTCCTATAATTTTAAATTTTCAAAATAACATTCATTTAATTAAAAAATTTATTTTATAATACTTTCATATAATTAATAAAATTTATTAAAATAAAATTTTATAATACTTTCCTATATTTTATGAATTTCATTAACAAAATTCATATAATACCCCCTTACACTCAATAATACTTTCATATATAACATTCATTAAAATAAAATTTATTTTATAATACTTTCATATAATTAATAAAATTTATTAAAATAAAATTTTATAATACTTTCCTATATTTTATGAATTTCATTAATAAAATTCATATAATACTCCCTTACACTCAATAATACTTTCATATATAACATTCATTAAAATAAAATTTATTTTATAATACTTTCATATAATTAATAAATTTATTTTACTTATGTTATAAATTTATTTTATAACATTCATTTAATAAATATTTTCATATAATTAATAATAATTCATTTTCGGAGGTAGGATGAATTATTATTAATTATATGAAAAATATAATAAATTATATGAGTATTATTATATTAATACTCATTTTCATAATTAAAATAAATTTATTAATTATATGAAAGTATTATAAAATAAAATTTATTTTAATGAATGTTATATATGAAAGTATTATTGAGTGTAAGGGAGTATTATATGAATTTTATTAATGAAATTCATAAAATATAGGAAATTATTATAAAATTTTATTTTAATAAATTTTATTAATTATATGAAAGTATTATAAAATAAATTTTTTAATTAAATGAATGTTATTTTGAAAATTTAAAATTATAAGAGGCGAATTCGTACTCTAAAATTTTAATAAAATAAAATTAAGTGTAAGGGAGTAAAATAAAATTTTACAATTTAAAAACTTTTATAATACTTATGAATAAATTATAAATAATACAGAATATAGAGATCTAAATAAAATTGTACATGCTGAACGTACGTTACGTAACGTAGGCGGACCCTTTCATGCATTAAGCCCAATATTTTGGGTAGCAGTGCAAGGAAGGAATCACATGATTGAGCAAGATCCCGTAGGTTCCTGGTATTGATCCACGTGGACGACAGTCATTCGGTCACAGAGAGGGCAAGCGTGGGGATTGTGGATTTGGGCCTTCTGTTCAGACTTTTTGTCGGGCTGCTTCGCTTTGGGCATCCTCTGAGCATCTTGCTTGGGCGGAGCAGAAGGCGGCCCAATACCCACTACCTCTGCAAATTTGCCCACTTTTCTTGTGCGAACTATTATTTCATATGGGTCTGCATCTCCTGTTACTGTCAGCGTCCCCTTCGCTGGATCAATTTCAATTTTATCCACACCTGTTACCAAGATTCTACATAAGGAAGCTGAATATAATCTGATGATTGAAAGGGTAATTATATTGATCGATGAAGGGATGGGAGCATGTATATAGATATAGAGATCCAGTTACTTGCGTGCCTTGGATGGAGGAGACTGCTTTGAGCAGCTGCTTCTTGCATTTCTGACATGAAATGTCAACCTTTAAGACAGTCCTTTGTACCATGGAGTGCCGAAGATACTACGTAATACTCCAGCTTCAGCCTTCAATGAATAATGATGATCGATCAGAGGCATAACCAAATTAAGCTTGAATTTGTCACTACATATGTATAGAGAGAAAGAGAGAGAGATCATCGGGCTGTTCAACCTCCTATGCTGGCCAGATAGATATTCTAGCGTTTGTCTTTTGTGCGATTTTCTTGAATAATTTAACTAACCACACTGATTATTGATTAATTAAATTGGTCGCATTGAATCTTACAGAGAGCATCTGTGTTTGATATATCATTTGGTTTTATGTAAATATGTTGTATTGTGCCGACCAGGCCTCTACAGCAACAGGCGTCATGTGTTGCAATATCATTTGACAGTGCAAACAATGCTAGGTCATTGGATTATACACCAATCCTAGGTCGGCAAAGAAACCATTAATTGATGAAGACAACTGCATATATATGTGATTATCATTTTTAATGACATGCACAGAAGAACGTTTCAACCATAAAATTTTTTATTTGATGAAGATGAGGATTAAATTAAAATATTGGGAAAACATATCTTTCAATTTAGTCTTTAACTTTGTATAAGCGTAATGTTCAAACCTTGTGCAGCTACAACGGATTGGGCGCTTGGGACACAGATTAAAGCTGCCCACAGTTCTACTCGACTCGACATATCTAAAAGCTAACTCCTGAGGTTAAAATAACCAGCATGCATGGTGTGTAACGTGAACCATGAGTCTGCTTCAATAATATCTCAGCCGAAATTAAAAATCATCGATGACCTCATGAAATACGTCTATCATATATAGCAAATTGTCCACAAAAAATGACTCGCATTATTGGTCGTGAATCACGAGAAATTCCATGTGTGCATATACATTAAAACCTCTCTATATAAGAATAATCTCTACCCACACGGAGATTATTAAATTTTATGAAATTTATTAAAATAATCTCTATAAATTTATAAACCCATAAAATTTTAATTTTTATATTTTGTTATTATATAATTTAGAACTTAATAAAAAAAATTTTTTAAATTCAAATCCGCCGCCGTTTGGGTGGTTTGCAAATGCAGCCTGTAAGCTAAATACATATTCTATGAATGGAAGGGCAAAATCAAAGTAGGTTGTTTCCCGTACACAAATGCAAATAAATAATTGAGATCGTGGAAACCGAGGTTAAACCGAAAGTTGAAGTCGTTGTTAATGTAGGGTCGTTAAATGATAATGTAGGACTCTGCTAACTGGGTGCTCACGGCCCGCCAAACACGTGGAAACCATTATGGTTTGAGCCAACATCCCACCAAACTTTTAACTCGTGAAACACGCGGACGTAATAAAATGAGAGAAATTTCATAATTTTCTAGTTTGTTTATTACACATCACCGTAATGTGACCACGTCAAAAAATTATTGATTATATAAATAATAATAGGAGCCGCCTACGTTACGATTAACGTAACGTGCGTCACTCCAACAACGATCGTGGGTGGGGCCGCTGGCCATTTTATGAAACGTTACGTTAATCGTAACGTAGCAAAATCCATAATAATAATAATAGAACTACGACATGGTATGAACGGATTGATTGTCTATAATATTACTTTGTCTGTTATTATGTATGCCCAGCAGATATTTCGTCACATTGTAATACGTCTTAGCTTCTTAAGTAATGTGCTGACGCCCTAGTGAGGTCACACGTTACGACATCCAAATGAATAAAATTTCTTAATAAAAATAAGAAGGGAAATTATCGTTCTTTCTCTCTTCTTTTTTAATTCTTATTTAAGATTATTTTATTTTATAAAAGATTTAAAAAATAAAAAATTATAATTATAAAAATACTCCTAAATTTAATAAAAAATAAATCTCAAATAGAGGTGCTCAGCTAATTTTTGTTAAATTTAGATTTTGTAAATTTTTAATAATTATTTTTTAATTATGTTAATAAAAATAAGTGAATTTATTTATCAAAAATTATAATTTTGCAAAATTTTATTAAAATAACTGAATTTATTTATTAAAAAATAAATCCCAAAATTTTAATAATTTAGGAGATTTTTATTAAATCCCAAAATTTTGTAATTATTTTTATAATTATAGTTTTTTTAAAAATAATTTTATTAAAAAATTAAATATTCTAATTTTTGGATTTATTTTTTTATTAAATTAGGAGTATTTTATAATTATAATTTTTTATTTTCAAAGTTTTTATAAAATAAAAATGATCTTTTTAATTATTTAGGGGTAAATTTATCATTTTATTAAAATTATTTAACAGTATTAATATAAAAGTGGTTAATTGATCTATAAAAAAAAAAGTGGAAAAAGCAATAGTTAGAATTAGTGGTGGTTAGATGAGTAACATAGGAAAAGAGAAGTGGGGTAATGATAATTTCCCATATAATAATAATAGCCCGATTGGGAGTGTGGTGAGGAGAATGGCCATTATTAAAGTTGTTTGTAGTTGGACTTTGGCAGATTAACAAATTTTTTTTCCCAATTTTTATTAACAATCAGCTTTTCAACGAACAACAACCAACTCTCTCCGTCTTGCCTATAAATACAGGAAGGTGCCATTCAACGAAATCAACAAAAATAAGATAAAAAGAGTAAGCGAGAAACAGAGAATACCGTGCGGGAGATGGAGGTGGTCCAAGTGCTTCACATGAATGGAGGAGTAGGAAACACAAGTTATGCCAATAATTCACTGGTTCAGGTAATTGATTCATTACCTAATTAGTTTCATGCATTTTTCTCTATTTTATTTTTGTATTCGTTGTTTAACCATGCACATTAGTTATAATTTTGTAATCTATTGGTGGAAATAATACCAATAAAATTACGACACCTCGATCTATCTGGGAATATCTATTTTAAATTTTAGCGTATCAACATAATTTTCATATGTCTAGTTGTGACAGGAATTTACAAATATCTTAATGCTGGAAGCCTGGAATAATAATTGATCCATACATTTACGTCTTTTCCAAACAAATATCGTTTGCAAGAGCATGCTCAAAATGCATAAATTAAAACTGTTCGTAAGTTATCACTCGATGAGAATGACTTAATTGAGGTGAAGGGACATTCACATGCATCAAGCAACCGATTGAATAATTGGTTCGATGTTTGTACAGAAAAAAGTCATATCCATTGCAAAGCCAATCACAGAGGAAGCCATGACCAAACTCTTCCGCAGCACGTTCCCAACAAAGGTAGCAATTGCAGACTTGGGCTGTTCTTCAGGACCAAACACTTTGCTTGTGGCTTCTGAACTTATCAAAGTAGTGAACAAGATCTGCAATAAGTTGGGCAGTCAATTACCAGAATTTCAAGTGTTCCTGAACGATCTTCCGGGGAATGACTTTAACACCATATTCAGCTCTTTAGGAAGCTTCCAAAAGATACTGAGAAAGCAATTAGGGTCGGCCTCTGGGGCAGCTGGGCAGTGCTTCTTCACCGGGGTCCCTGGTTCTTTCTATGGCAGGCTTTTCCCTCGCAATAGTGTGCATCTTTTCCACTCTTCTTATAGTCTCCAATGGCTATCTCAAGTAATCACTTTTGTATTTAATAATAATAACAACAATAATATCACTTCATGATGACTACCATAAATTAAGTAAAATAATTTCAATTTTTGAATATATAGGTTCCAGATGGATTGGAGAGCAATAAAGGGAACAATTTCATGGCCAGTACAAGTCCGCCATGCGTGCTTACGGCATATTACGAGCAATTTCAAAGAGATTTTTCATTGTTTCTCAAGTGTCGCTCAGAGGAATTGGTGGCAGACGGGCGCATGGTTCTAACATTTCTAGGAAGAAAAAGCCAAGATCCCTCAAGCAAAGAGTGCTGCTACATTTGGGAGCTCTTGGCCACGGCTCTCAACGACATGGTCTCTGAGGTAACGAAATGCTTTCTGCTGTTAATTGTGTTCAAACAATTAAATTACAAGCTAAAAGATCTTTAATATATGCCATTGCACCACTTGAACACAGAAATCTAGAGCTTCATATGGCTGGGATATATCATATATATATATATATATATATATATGGAATCCCAGATTGTTGTACCAATTTAAGAGATTTACCATACCAGCTAAGCTAGCTAATCTCCTGAGATGAATATGCAGGGACTCATAGATGAAGAGAAAGTGAATTGTTTCAACATTCCGCAGTATACACCATCACCAGCTGAAATAAAATCGGAGGTTATAAAGGAAGGATCCTTCACCATTGATCACCTTGAGGTTTCTGAAGTTAACTGGAACGCTTATCAGAATGGTTTTAAGTTTAACGAGGCCATTGATGCATTTAATGATGGAGGATACAACGTTGCGAATTGCATGAGAGCTGTGGCCGAGCCCTTGCTTGTTAGTCAGTTTGGTGAAGCAATCATTGAGGAGCTGTTTAAAAGGTACAGGGAAATTGTTGCCGATCGCATGTCAAAGGAGAAGACTAAGTTTATCAACGTGACAGTTTCCTTGACGAAAATTGGATGATCACTAAGATAAGACAACTATTAAGATAAAAAACTTGAGAGGCACGTAAGCCTTTCCAATGATTTATCCCAAGAAGATGCGTACTCAGTTATGTGCTTCAATATTGTGGATAGTAAAATGGGGTATTAAAAAATGTTCAAGATCACCGTCCACTTAACAAATGTTACATCACTCATATGTATCTCATTTGAGATGCACATTTCAGGATAATATTTTGAATGTTTAATTAGCATAGTTAATTCTATCACTCGTTGGTTTGAATATTTTAGTAAATTTTGGTATCAACAAGCGTCGGCAATAATACTGTATTCTCTTCGAATGAAAGAATTACTATGTGGCCCTTTGGTTACAGGGCCAGGTTTGTGTGTACCAAAATAAAAGTTATGTACTGTTATTTGAATTCTTGCCTTCAGGCTTCAACTTTTGGGTCACATAACTTTCTAGTGATGTCTTGAAACTTTATTTGATATGAATCACTATCAAGAGTTCTTATAAATGTGTTTTGGCCTGTACGACATTCAGCAATAGATTAGATAAGCCAGCTGCTGAGGATTGGGATAAATGTAAAGTTCAACCGTGGCAAATTTATCCTAGCATCAAAAAATTTGGCAAGTTATCTTGATTGTTGTCTTTAGCAAGCTGATCAAAACCGTATCAAGTTTCAGGAATGTGAATTGAACTTTGGTTTGTGTTGCATATAACAGAATGTAAGACAATGAACATGATTATCAATACCAGAGTAGAAGCAAACTACATAAGTACATAATCGACAATTCGACTCCAACGCAAAAATTTAATTTGCCCATTGCAAGTAGCAAACTTCCCAACTATTATTCTTTCAACAGTCACTTGCAGAGCATGCACCACAGCAGAAATGGCAGTGTAGGATGTAGCTCTCTTTTAAATTCATATCTCCTTACCATTGTCTATTCACATTATTGCATCTTATGTTTTTAAAGTCAACGAGCCTTGTACGAAAATTCCAGAAAATTCCTTGTAAAACATCAAAGAAAAAATATAGATAAATCTAAGAGGCGGTTAAAGAAATAAGATTAATACAAAGTGGTGAAATTAGTGCGTAGAAAAAAGCGGCTAAATATGTGGTTAAAAGACAGACAATTATGTCGGTTAATTAGGCCATAACTATTAAGTTACGGATCATTATGTATGCATAAAAATAATGAAAAGCCCTTTGACAGTGAACTTGTCTTTTTTTTTTTTTTTTTTTTTGCCCTTCGTTCTCTTTAATCAGTACTTACTATATTACCCAACGACTATTGCTTTACTCGCACACACCCTTCAGAAAACATATTTGCTTCCCCAAAATCTAACATATGTTTTTGAGTTATTATATAATAATAAGTCAATCAACCTTTATGTCTGAGAGACTTCTTAAAGTATCCAAGAAAGCAGGGCATTTTCAATTTCCACAAAGATGCTGATCATCAAGTGCGTACGGTAATTAGTGCATTTCACTTTCAACTGCAGATCACTAATTAATGGAACAGCGCCCCGCAGTGGAGGTTAATTTTACTAATGCTTAGTGCCTGAAGTATTACTTAGAGACAATCGTAAAGACCTGAAGTATCACTAGTTAATGGAGCAGAGCCCTGTCAAGAATCAAAAGTTTCTTTCTACTCATATTCATACAGATGTATTTTCTAACTATAGATTTAGTTGGCCTCCATAATCGATGATAATCCAACAAAAGCGTTCTACGTGGCGGGTTTGGCAGAGGGAGAGTTATCACAGGGATTCACATCCTGATTGTGATCACTATCATATTCGGTGGTCCATTTTGGCATAATCGGGTGGATCAGCCACCTCCATCACCTCAGCTATTAATGATTGCTTTCTACACTTTTCTAATTCTCGGTTAAAATATGGCTAAGAAACAAGGGTGGGACATATTTGGCTGTTAAGGTACTCCCCCGAAAAATGGGTCAAGAAGATAACAACATTGATGTGCTGCGTCTTTTCCACTGCCAGATGCTGAGCCACATGCTTCGCATATTTAGCAAACAAGGGATCGATTATGTCTTCTCCAAAATGACTAGCAAGCATAGGTTCTGAAACAGCTCATACAGTTTGCAACACCTTGACCACTCCTGCGCTCAAGCACAAATATTTTGTTGCTCACATGGTCACTTGGATTGGGATCCCGATTGACCTTAAAAGTATCTAACTTGTCAAGATTAAAGGAGTCCTGCATTAGCACAATCTGCCTTCTTCCTCATATGCTGTATAGAGAGGCAAATTGAATGAATTTACATCCGCCTCTTCGGCTAGAGAAGAGAACACAGACAACACTGTCATCATCGGACAAACGTATTGGTGTTATGTATAATTAATGTTGTTATGAAAATTACCAAACGCCTTATTATCTGGTTTCATCATGGATGGTCAAGATTGTGAGTACGTATTATTGGTGACCGGGTAACAGAATTAGAGTTTGGGGGTACAGGAACGCAAGCGATGGTTTTATACAAAATAACAGATTATCAACTTTACTCTTTCTATCCATATACAAAAACACAAACTTGACGGCGGTTGCATGCAACCCATCAGAAAGAGCAACAAAACTACTCGACTTTAAATTATATAAAAGTGCCCCCACATTATACTAATTTTCTCAAATTGGTACTCGATTCTCTCGACTTTCCACTTGAAATTGTATTCAACTTCTTAACCTCACATTCCACTTATTCAACCGTATACTCCACTCACTCAACTTTGTGCTTGACTTACTTGACTAAATACTCGTCTTACTCAATTTTGTATTCGACTACATACTCATATTTGTTTCTAAATTCTTTTTAAGTCACTAAAAATAAGAAAACAACATAAAAAATAGTCTTAAATAACTACATTTGATGTAGTAGCATTTGTTTATGAGTTTTTTTTTTTTTTTTTATGAATTTATGTTTGTTAGACTTTGTTTTTAAAGTGTGAATGAAATAGTGCGAGAGAATATATTAGTGATGGTAACAAATTAAGTTAATAATTTTAACCAAATAAAATTGATCTAACCTAATTTTTTGTTCAATTCAAATTTAGAGTGTTTTTTGTTCTAAACATATCTCATTTATCTCGAAATTTTAAATATATACCTTATTATATATATGGCCCAACCCAAGAATAAGATAAAAATGAAAAATACCCAAAAATAAGGAACATTTATCACTAAATCATCAGTCCGAATTTCTCTATATGAGTTCTCATCCGGTTATTTTTCCACACGTGCAATAATTATACTGGTCACACCTGTTTTTAATATAATCTTGACAGTTCATATAAAGCCACAGATCCAACAGTTGCTATTAGTTAGCTTAGCAGCTCCCTCCCGTGCCACCTTTTTTCCCCCTCAAACCCCCGTTCCCCCGTTCCCCCGTTCCCCCTCACCCAATCTATAGTCTATTCGGATATCCTTGCACAAATGCAAAGGGTTTAAAGGATACACGGTGGGGTAGCGATAGTCCAACAACTCATGTAATCACTTACATATCATTTTAATGATGAGCCTAACGTTGGGCTCAAGGTTGTTAAGTAAAAAATTCTGGGTGTATTTAGTAACAATGGTGACTTAAAGAAACATAATCATATTTCACTTGATTCGCCATTATACCGACATATTTGAATTTTTTTTTTTTTTTGACAGTCCGACATATTTGATTTGAATAAATGAAAGGAACCGAGAGGAGAGGAGAGTAAATGAGGAAATGAGGAAAGGAAAAAGAAATAAGATAAGATGAGATAATTTCATATCAAATAAAATAATAGAATTGAGATTGATTCTTTTTTTTCTCTTATTTTCTTTCCCTCTCTTTTTTCTATTACTTTTCTCCTCTCATTTCTTCCGATCAAACATAAATGCAATACAAGACGATAGCTTCCCTTCAATGATAAAACAAACATTAAAATGGAAAAGATAATTAGCGAAAGTTTTGTTTTGAGTTGGATATGCAAGTTCATCTTGAAATGCACTTTCTCTTAACATCAATCAATTAATGAGCATGATTAGCCATAGACCGGAACAACTCAATTGCAAGTAAATGTAGTTAACAAATCAAAAAAAAAAAAAAAGAGGATCAATGTCTTATTTATTATGTTTATATGAATATACGACTTTTATGTATGGAGAGATTGCAAAATATGTAAAATGAAGAGATCATAAAACAAGTGAAAATATAGTTCATTAAAACAAATAATAATATTCAAAATAACGTAAGTAGTGGAGAATTATGATATCAGTCGAGAATAGTTCTCACTGATCATATTATGATAATGCATGAAGACTTCAAATCATAACAACTGAAAAATACTTTCCTAATCTCGGGACTAAAAGAAGAATTTATTTAAATAGAATTAAAAAGTTCAAATTAGGTGATTTCTATTTCTATATTGAAAAATCAGAAAAAAAATCTCTTAAATAACATTGATGTGAAACCTGAGGTCTAGAGGGTGAAATTTACAATTGTTGATTGGACTTCTTTGCTAAAACTAGAATCTTTGCGCAAAGCACATCAAAATCGATTGTAGACCCCCTCCTTCGTCAAGCATTATTGATTTGACAAATCTACAAAATGCTTTGCAATTTTAGGTGAACATATAAATTATTCCAATGCTTCTACCAAGTAATTTTTTATGAATAAAATTTTCACTCCTGGTGGGCACCCGATTCTATGTGACAATGAGCCAACGAAGAGTCGAGCCAAAACCATAAATTGCCTAAACCGCATTATATGGGAACAAGCGAAAAAGTAAATACAAAATTAAATTAAAATTAAAAAAAAAAGCTTAAATCTCTAATTCATGTATGAATTGAAAATTTTAAAATTTTAATACTGAAATTTTATTTAAATATTAATTAATTAAAAATATGCTTGAATTAAAAAATTAAATATTAAAAAATTAAATATTTAAATTTTTATTTGGCATAATAAATTAAATAATAACAGTCTAATCTCCCTTACTTCTTCCTGGCAGGGATTGTAATAAGGCATATTAAATGAATCCACATCAGCCTCTTCAACGAGCTCCTGATGATCATTAAATTAAATATCGCAGTCAGAGTCACGCAAGCTGGGAACGTCTACGTATACTTACTATAATAACTAATAATGAGAAAAGTAATTATTAAGAAATAATTAACCTCATCGACCAATTCAAGGAGAGATTTTGTTAGCAGTTCCCAGAGGCAACAGCAATCTCTGCTGGAAGGATCAGCGATGCTCCTGCCAAGTGAGGAAAGAAACATACGGCCCCACGTACTATTTCTTCAGCTCGTAAGCTGAGAAACAGAGAGAAATCTCTCTGGAATTGCTCCAAGTACGCTTTATATACGCCGGCAGGGCTTGAATTGAAAACCTTGCATCCTTTTTCTAGTTTTCTAATTCTCAAAATTTATTTATAAGAAAACAGGGGAGAAATAATTTCAAATTTGATTTAACTATAACATTTATTTAAGATACCAAGATGATTATTTTTTAAAAAAAAGTACTAAAGAAAGAGAAAAAAATTACCCTAAATTTTTCTGCAACCTTTTTTGTTATTCTTTTTTAAGATTATTATGTGAAAGAAAGAGGAGAAAGAAGATATTGATATGGAATTAACTTCATTTAGTTAGCAATTTCTATGAGTCTTAAAAATATTATGTTTTTGGTGTCTAATAAAGAAAATTGTAAATAATTTAAATTATGGCCTTAGAATTTCTTAATGTGCCATGTGTCAAAATCTCTTATAAAGATTAGGAAAAATTATGTTAGAAGAGGATCCAAATCACATAGCAAATTGACAAATAAAACACATATTTCTTGTAGAATGTAGGGCCCATTTAGAAACTAATTGCTTATAAAAGAATTTCTTAATATGCCATGTGTCAAAATCTCCTACAAAGATTAGAAAAAATTTAGGTTAGAAGATAATCCAAATCAAATGGTAATTTGATAAATAAAGCACATGTATGTTGTAGAATGTGGGGCGCATTTAGAAAATGATTGCTTATAAAAGAGTTTTATAATACATGATGATTTGCTAAAGTGCTAATGGCTTGATCTCCTACACAAGTTAATTGCGAAGCACCCGCAGTTTCGACTGTGTCAGGTCTCATAATTTCTAAATTCTTTGACTAATATATTAAACTCTATAGTATAAATTTCAATTCATACCCATCAATTTTAAATAAATTCTGTTTATGTGAACATCGTTCTTTAGAAATATAATAATATATGCAGATACTCAAGTTGACAGCATTTCTATTAGGAAATTTACCCATCTATTTATTTTTGGTAACCATTATTTTTTAATAAGACAATCAAAATCTATGCACGCAATACACATAACAGGCCCGACAACAAAGCGGGCAATTTTAACATTTAAAACAGGGCATGAACTTAATTACATGGACCACATACGCAGTCAGTTAGTGCAGTGAATGCGAATCAATTTACCACAGAATTTTATAAGGTAATTAAGACCTAGATAATTAAGCAACCATAAATGACATGTTACCACACAGTGAATCAGAACAATCATAAAAAAGATCAGAGCAATTTCCTAATCCTTGCAAAAGAAATAGCAGAAAATATCATCATTGTGACAGTTTATATATATCATTTTGGCATTTGCTCATCAGCAGAGCCCATGTGTTGCTGATATCCATGCATTCAGCTTCAGGATGATTGAATTCAATACAGCAGTCTGTCAAGATGACACATTGATCGTAGTGAATCAATGGAGAATTATATAAGAAAGGATTAAAGTAAAATCGAGCACAAGCAATTATCAGAGAAAAAGGAAAGAGCCACCGAAAGAAACATTACCATTGAGCAATAACAAACAATGAAAAGCACCAAATAATGTCGAATAGACCCGCCCACGAACAGAGCCTAAAAAACAATAAGTTGAACTTGTCAAATTTCCAACTATGTTAGCTAACAGCTAAGTTGTCTATCTATGCCGTCCAAGCTGTTAAAGTTTCTTTCTTTTTTCTTTTTTTTTGACCTGGTTTTTACAAATGATTGTGCTCCCATACTGCTGTAGTGCATTCTTTGTGGTAAATATGTGATTATGTCAAAGTTAAAGCCTCATTTTTCCTCTTTTCAAGGAGTGTTGCTCATCGTGACCATTTGAAGTTCCTTTGCCTTTGAGGGTTTATATAAACACCATAATATTTTAGTTCAGATGTAATCCAACTAATTCTGCCCATCAGCTATAATTTAGTACATCCTCATTCCTGAGTCCTGACTAACAAATTGGACAGGAACCCCGTTTATTGATCATTTGAACTGCCACTATACCATAATGGGGATTCCTCTTCCATTATTTCTCATCTGTCACTACTCAATATTGTACTAATTTACATAGGCCCCGTAGATTGTTAATGTGTAATTTATTTGCTAGACACGTGTCATTGTATGTATTGCAACTTGGTTCTTGTCCTCACAAAAAGTGTTTGGGAATGCCAATGCACTTGATGTAAGCAAACAAAGACCCTTTATTCCAAAGCTTTTTCAGATCAAGTTGATTTGTAATGGTTGTGATATAAATCAGTCAATTTCTTTCCCACGATTGTATTTCTCGATTCGGTGGGTATGTGAACCCAAAGCTTTATCTAGTCCCGAGTTGATCATGAATTTGGCTACAAGGAGTTAAAAGATGAAAGTATGTTGTTTATAACAATTAGGGTAGTAGGATACATGAAATAATGTGATACAGTGATAATCCCATTGTTGTCATGATGAAAAGGCAGCGTTTTACATGGCACTAGTTCTCCAACACAATGGGTGGAGTCATTTGAGAGTTGCATAAATCCTAGGAAACCAAACAATCCCAATACAAAGGAGGCCAGTTACCTCAGTACTGGATCCATCTTGGTTTATTAGTTTAGGACCCAACAGCAGAGACCTAAGTACCAGATTTGGAGATACTACTGGTTCTTTTCTAATGGAAGAATAAGTGCAGATGCTGCTCCGTTTGATCAGGATATTGATGCCCCATCTCAGGAACTTTATTTTTATGCCAAAATTCTGTAAAATATCGGCTACCAGTCTGTAAACCATTTCGTTTGTTATTGGGTGAAAGAAAAGCTTGGAGAATATGAAGCGCATGAACAAGGCACTTCTTATATTGTATGTAGAGTACCTTAATTGATTTAAGATGATAAATATGGGCATGTAAAACTAGTTAGATAGCAGCTAGGAATAGAAAAGCACATTCTTATTAAGAGCAGGTCCCTCTCTGATGATAATGTTGATTCTCTAGTCTAGCGGATGCTCAGTTCTGTGAACATGGTTCCAATCTAGCTTTTCTTATATATATATATATATATAGACTAGTAACTGTTAAAAATCCCATTAAAAGAGTGAGTTTTGAGTGAGTCTAGTGGCAAGGAATTTTTCTAGTATAGATTGAAGGAGGAATGTTAGTTCAATTGTGCGGTGCAATGGATAAAGATGTTCATCTTGAGGTAAACACAAACGAAAGTGTCTAACAAAAGTTCTCTTTTGGAAACATCAAATGGATAACAGCAAGTTGAGGACAGAAATGAAATCCTACATATTGAATGTGCATTTCCGCTTAATCAAAAGGCAGTGTCCCTTGGTAACCACCACTATAATCTCCATTACTACACGCCTAAATAACCATACCATCTTCAAACAAAGAGCCACTAAAGAAGCACAAAAAGAATTTTGTGGAAAGAAGAAAAGGTCAAAAAGTATATAGGTTCATTACATGTCTCTAAAAAAGGCCATTATTGAATGCAAAAGTTGGCTTTAAATTACATTTAAATATGTTATTAGATGACTAACTGAACCGCCCAAATAGTCATTTTCGGTGGAATTAATCATGACTGCCCAGATTAAAGTGAAGATAAAAGAAGCAACAAATAATAAAGTTAGGCCAAATCAATTAACAAGCAATATAATTAATTTGGCTATATAAAGAATCTAATCTCTTGATCGAAAAATAAAAGTGACTTTTACGAGAGAGATTGTAGGGGGATAGTGAAAGTTAAGTACATTTTTATTATTGTGGGATGATTGGTGCTATTATGCACTAGAAATTAACAAAAAGCTTAAGAATGATCCGGGTGGGGACATTATGCTCACGGTCATGGGCACCATCAGGAAAAACTCGGCGTGCGTTTTTAATTGATCTATCATTCCAACAGCTAACACTGTAGAGCTTTCCACGAATAATCTCTTTTCCATAATAGAATTCAAGTTTGTTATTAATTAGAAAATGATAGAAAGCAGCTTCATCACTCATGGCTATGAAAGCTTGACTTGATGACGGTTCACCCACATATGCTTCTTCATTGGAAGTTCCATAATCATGATTATTGCCATCATTTTTATAACAAGAACACCACCATCCATATTTTATTTGTCATTTTTAATTTAGAACCCACAAAAACCCGATTTTTTCCCACCAAAATATATATGCGTATATATTAATTGTAGCTATATGCATATATATTCTTCTTTAGTTTAAAACATATTCATAACTAAATACAGCTGATCGTAACTAATAAAACACGTACTCATACACATTAAATAAAAAGAAAAGAAACACTCAAAGAGTGAGATAATACACTAGGAATACAGAACAGCTAGCTACCTAGCGCCATGACAGGGCCTCGATTTTACCTGAACATTTACAACGGATGAAAAAGAAAATTAAAACATCACGGGATAGGACAGTGCACGATGCTGGAGAAGTAATTAAATTAATTATGATGATGTTCTCCTTCTTAGACCTTGTAATTTAATAAGGATAGAGTGGGCAAGCTCTATAGAGAGAGAGAGAGAGAAAAAGAGCTAGCTAAGAGCAATTAATACACGTACGCTTCTCCGCAGAATAATCGCAACGATTCTCCAACTTAAGAAATTCATGCTGCCTTTTAATGAAGGCGTCGATAGTCTTCTTAAAATCAGCGTCGTTTAAATGATCTCTTGGACTCGAACATAGTTGTTTCATCTGTAAAACGACGTCGTCGCAGTCGGGTTTCGTGATGCTCTTCTCCGTTACTGTCTCGGCCTCCGTCTGGTTCACTACTTCCGGTTCCGGATCCGAATCCGCGTCCATTTCCACGTCATCAGCGACATCATCTTCAAACGTGGCAGTAGTGGGGGTTCTTACTGCACGATCACGACCACTGCTGATCATCTCCTTGTCCTCGTACACAGTCGTAGTTTCCTCATTCACTTGCTGCTCCTCGGACAATCGTGGCGTGTTCTCAACTTCAGAACCGTACGGAGCTTCAACTTCCAGCTGGTGGTGATGGAAGTGGAACTCGACCGTTTCCTGAAGGTCGCCTACGTTAATGATGTTTTGACAGAAATTGATTCCAACGTTGTCCTGGTCGGAGATGTTTCGGGTGGAGACTTTGTAAGAATTGACCATGACAGCGGTGACAGTAACCCCGAAGAGCAGGAGAACGCTAAGAGGCGTGAGGAGGAGGAAGATAAGTTGACGGAGTAACTCGGCGAAGATTTTGACGGCGCAAGGGAGGCGAAGTAGCATCCACAAGAGGAAAAAGAGAGCGATGCAGAGCTCGATTGTTCGGAAAGCCTTCCCCATGCTTCGGACCCCATCATTATCTCGTGCCAGCGCTATAGCGTTGCCTTCCTCCGCCTCTACGTTGTTGTAATCGTTGTTGAATGTATCCATTTTTCACTCAGAGTACGTCAAGGTGAGACACACTAGTGGCTGATAACTGATAATTAGAGAAAAATGCACCCGAAGGGTTTTAAGCTCTCTCTCTCTCTTTCTTCCAACTTCACGCAGCTGAAATGTTTCTGGGGACAGATCTTTGCCTCTTATAGCGCTCTAAATTTTAAAACATTCTTTACTCTTCTTTAATTAACTTGAATTTAATTATTCTTTAATAATCTTTGAGCCATGCCATCCATATTAGGTAGTGACTCTGTTGATATTTCTATAGAATTTGGATGCAGTGTTAAGTTAAACCATGTCGAGCTTTTTATAATTTGTTATATCACAAGCAATCCACCAATTAGATTTAGTTATATATTATTCTTATCCAATAATTAACAATTACAATAAATTTATTCTTACAAATATTGGACATTCTTTCTTTTCACGATTATCTTAATTGGGACTACCCAATCAAATCACTCAATTTACCTTGTCTTTAGATTTTTTATTTTTATTTGTTTGTTCTTTTTTCATTTTGTGATTGGTTTAATTCAAAATACATATGTAGTTAACAAAAATTTTCTCTAACAAGATCATGGAGGACATATACAAGCATTTTATGCAAAACCTTGTATTAATTATAAACGAGGATTCTCTCATGAAATTATTTATATTTTGTGATTTTATATGATTGGAATTTAATTATTATTATATTTTTATCTATAAACCACCATCTGCACCGTAACACACCTATTATTTGCTCATAAAAGATTTCTCATCCACTATATATCTTAGGTAATTTTTGTTATAGGTTATTCTTATTTCTTGTATTATTGTCATGTGTGTAGAATTAATGTATGTACCGAGAATATTTAAGAATTTTTCCTAACCACCATATGAGATATATGATATACAGTAATTAATATATAAGTGACATGTAAAATATATTTCGAAACTATTGACACGAGACCAATAACTTGTTTAATAATCAACTTTGTGAACTTAAAAAGGAATTGCTAAAGAACAAAATTACAATTTGAATAATTCGTATGAGGATATAATCTCATTGCATTGAAAATAATGATTACATTTTCGTAATTATTGTCTTTGAAGTAAAATAATGACTCAAGGACGAAAATTAGGACAAACTTGTGTGTGTATACGATGATTAATTATTTTAGATGATGAGATGATGGAAGCAAATTAAGAGTACATAATAGTGTGTGATATATACAATATGAATTGGATCAGGATCTTCTCCTTACATGTTTTTTTTTTTTTTACGTGTGATTAGTAGTTAGTAAATTAAAAAAAAAATAATTAAATTTTAATCATACACTGTAACTAAAATAAGAATAGTTCAATATCAGTAAATGATTATGAGCTCGGAGAGGATCCTGCGATGAAGTTGGGCGCTTGCACACTTTCACGTGATGTGAGGCGCGAGGCGAGACATCAAACAAACCCGCCTTCGTTAGACATTGCAACATTGAAAGTGCTAAATTTCATTATTCTTGTCTGACTCTGTACTTAAGAACGATGATTAGAAAGCCAGGGGACAGGGAAAGAGTAATGATGGCCTTCATTTTCATATTTATTAGATTTTGTTGATCGATGTCGTTTTCTCTAGGATTGAAATTGAAAACAATGAGATAGAGACGACCGACGGGGGCGGGCCGCGGGCTATGATATGAAAAAGGTGGCCCCATTCCCTCTCTTTTTGCTTTATTTTTTTTTTCCGAATAAAAGTTTCAATGTAATAATTGCTGCGCATCGGCCTAATATGTATTGTTATATTATAAGCAGCAAATTCTGCGTTTCTAAAAAATAAACATTTGAGTTAGCGGACATTGCTACGGGGCCGGGAACCAGAGTCGAAACTCAAATTGTTTTGCACCGAGTCAGGAGGGCTACGGGCACGTGACCTTGAATTTGATTCCCCAATCTCACTGTCACTGTTCAAAGCGAAGCGAGCTTTTTGGTACAAATGGTCTTCTGTTTCCCTCCCTGCAGGTTAGGTATCGGTCGAGGTGATAGATTTTTGCATTAAAGAAAACTGTTCAAAACCAGAGCTACCCAGATGTGATTGTCAGACACGCCTGCGGTTTTAATATTTTCAATTTGAATTCTCTTTTTGGTAGGCAACCCATTGCTTAACCTCAACTCCATTCTCGTTTTAATTAATAATAAAAGGAGTTTTGTCCAAGTACAAATAGTGTAGACGTCTCTCGAATATTAAAAATTTGAATAGAGCTTTATAAGTATTAGTGTAAATTTGTTTCAGTAATAGTCTGATTTACAAATATTAATTATAATTTCATATAATATGAGTTATAGTTTGAATAATACACTCATGTAATAAAAAAAATTAATAATAAAACGACATGTTAAATGTCCTAATGTTTGCATATCGAATTGAAAAGAATGATTAAAAAGACAAAGGAAAAAAAACTATAGTGTAATGAGTTATTGCTGAAAGTGAGTACTTTGTAACATTCATATTTAAAAATTAGGCCAGTAGCTAGCAAGCTGGGACCTGGGAGTGGGAGGGCTGGCTCCTCTAAATTTGTCAAATTTCTACCCAATGTTCTGGCAAGGCTCTTTTACTAATGTTAATAATGTTTGTTTATTATTATATTGTAAGTTGGAGATTTGGGCTGGCAGGCGAGGCCCCCACATTAATATGCAATTGCATTTGCATGTACAGCTTCTGCGTCTATTGCACTCCAAAGATATGAGATTTTCAAAGCCAAATCTCAAGTACTACCATTCCCAGTGTAAAATAGTTAGAAAATTGATAAAGAAAAGACGTGCACTAAGTTCTTTAACCAGAAAGTAAAATGGCTATCACAGATGAGCTCATACTGATACCGTCGAAAAGAAAGAATTCAGATATTCTATCCTTTGCATTGGCTCTTATTACTTCTTTACTTCTTACTTCTTACTTCTTGCATCTCATTAATTGAGCTTCATTACGTACGTGATACAAAAGGCCATAGCCCATGGATAATAGAACACTGATAATTCAAGAGACCATACAAAAATTATGAGTCTCGCCAGTCTCTGTTTCTTGTGCATGAATCATGTAAAGCGGGTTCACCTATAAATATCGGCAGGCCAGTAAATTAACTATTTGTGTATATATATATATATGTGTACATACGTATGTATGTATGTATGGCAGTTGCATTGTTAAGTTTTAAATTATACGTCATTTATAGTTGATCCAAAAATAAAATTTTTTTATTACCATTTAATTATTTAACGAAAAATAATTTATTCATAAAAAAATAATTTTAAATTAACTTAACAAAATATATATACATCTAGATTTCTAACTTAGAAAAATTTTATAATATATCAAAAGTATTATATCAGTCATACAATAAGTAAATAATAATATGGCATGTGTGTATTTATTTTAATAAATTATCATATAAATAATGATTATATTAAACTTATTGTATCATATAATTACATATTATATCATGCAAGCATCAATTAAATTAATTATCAGAGTTATTCTAAAGTTTTTCGCAAGCTTGTAGTTACCACCAGAGCAAGGGCCAATAGACAGTAATAACAGGGGTCCTTCAATTCAATGTTGATTAAGACAGGAGTTTACTGCTCTACAGCTCCAGCGAAGGCTCAAGAGTAGTAATATATGATTAATTAAATATGAGGGTGATAAAAGCCCAACATGACGAAACAGTGTCCCTATGTTCATTGCTGTCCAAACTCCAAACAGTCTTCTGTTTTATCTCAGCGCTTCGGATTGAGAACTTGACGGTTGACCGAGACGGATCGATGCACGCACTCGCGCACACTCTCTTTAAGTGCTGTTATTTTTCGTCATCTCATCACGTCCCCTCACTGCACGCGTCGTACCTCCCTTGACTTCTTACTTGGCCCCCCGGCGGCACTTCTTTCTTCAATCTTCATATCAGTATTAACTTTCTCTCTTTTTTTGCTTTGATTTTGGGCCGTTTAACTATTTGTATTGAACTATCCCTTCTCTCGTAATTCTTTTTTTTTTTTTTTGATAGGTTCTCTCGTAATTCTTAAATCAGCAAATTCTAATCGATCGAGATATCATTGAACTTTTGCACAATTAGTAGTGAAATGGGCATTTTGGCAATCAAAACTGCGCCAATTTAATTTAGGAATTACACTATCTCATTACGGAGCAGATCTGCTTGAATTTAATTTCGTCTCCTGTGCAGTAAGGCTTTAATTTCAGGGAAAGAAAGATTCATGGGGCCTCTCCAATATGAAGCCACGCATATTCTATGTGCGCTGGCATGCATATACCATATATAATTCTTTGTTTCTCTTTGCAGGACCATTGTTTCAATCGTGCATGAAAGCTAAGCGTATGGCCATTATCTCTAAAGCCTCGAGGAGAGAGTAGAAAATGTCTTGAAAGCTGACATGGTGGACTCGCCTTGTCGGCTAAAGTGATTCAAGTACTATTGGTAGAAAACTGACTTTCAACTTGATAAGTAGTACATATAAGTTCACAACAGTGCACATGAAATCATTAAATATTAAACTGATTTTCCAGCATTAAATATTATATATAATACATAATTGGACGAGTTTATAAAGTTAATTGAGGAACGAGAGGAAATCATTGCTCATTCTGCTAGAGGTACCTGCACTAGATATGCACTCAACAGTCAACACACTAGACTACTGGAGCTTTGGCTAGAATACTTCTAAACTCTTTTAAAAATTAAAATATCTTCCTCCACCTCGATTCTCATAGATTATTTGATAAAACGTTATTTCTAAAATGACACCAAAGGCAATTTCATTCTAAAAAATACCATTATTAAAAACATCTTTTTCATTCTCAATTATTATTTTCTAAAACACCAATTTAAAAGGGATACCAAACGACAAATACACCTCAATATTCTTTTCCATAGAATAAGTCATCAAGGCATATTCCCATGCCATTTACAATTTGATTAAGGGAAATTATTCACTAATTATCTGTTTTTCACAATTTATTAAAAATACACATTTTTTTTTTTACAATAATTCACCCCAACTCTACAAAGTATATCATTGCTTCACTCTCGTTATAACACCGTTAGGGTATTTAACAAAATATTGATCGTATCACTATTTTACTTGCAAAACTTAAAATGATTATTTTATCCAAGCTAAAAGTAGGACTTTTTAGTTAGAGAAAGGTGATTACAAAAACAAATCTTAAAATAATAAATAATTATCAAATAAAAATCTTAAAAATAAAAATAAATAAATTAGATAATAGAAGTTGCATATAAAAATAAATAATTATCAGACAAAAAATCTTAAAAATAAATAATAAATAAATTAGATAAAAAATGTTAAGAACAACTGAACAACCCCAGAACACCTTCTTCTTCCCCACCTAAATCGTTTGCAGCCGTTGTTGTGAGCTCTTCAGTAAACTTGTTAGCCCTAATCAATTTCCTAAATTCATGGTTGGATAGAGTATTTTTTCCATAAAACAATTTGAGTCTTGATAAGCAAAGCTAGAATATCACTTGAGCACTTTATTCAGTCCGCTGGCAAAGCTTACAGAAAGGCAAGTCAACATCTAATTGGAGGAAGTGCTGAAGAGTTGTTCGATAAGCTTCTTGTCTTTTTTCTCCATCGCCTCGTCCCACATATTATTGTTGACATGCTTTGGGGTCCATGAGTGGCTTTGTGGATGTGATACTGAGTAATTCCCGCAATTGATGGCTTCTTTGCTATGAGGTCAAGGGTAATAATCCTTCAAATATTATCCAGGACATGGTTTGGGTTTTTGAAATTTTGATTTGGTTATGTTTTGTATTTTTATCTTTTCTTTTTTTTTTTTTTTGGTTCAATTTGGATATTCGAGATAGCAACAACGCACCAATAGTTGGAGGCCGGTTAGCAGAATATGTCGTCATTTTTGTGTGTTTACTTCAAATAACAAATTTAACTCTCTGATGTTAGCAGCATTCTAATGAGGTTATGACATGAGTGGAACAAAAATAATTTTGTAAACTTCAGATAGATTCTTGCTAAAAAAAAAAAAAAATTGTGTATTTTTTATGAAGTATGAAAAATTAAGTAGTAGATGGATAATTTACCTTCCATTAATTTGTACTCGTTCTAAACAATGCGAGCGAAATGGCATTTGCAATCTTCAATTATTCCATATTTTTGCGCTTTGTTAAAAAGCTATCAAGTACAAAGACTCCGGATAGTTTTCTTGTTTTGTCATGTTCATATCTTAGAAGGCATTCGGAATTTGAGGAAGCAATAGATTTGAAGGTAATCTCCTGTGCCAGTTAACTCGCGCATTCCTAAAAGAGTGAACCTATTTGCACGCCTTGATTATCCCTATAAAATCTCAATTTAGATAAAATTACATTTAAAGATAAATAAAAATCAAACACATTTATAAATTTGTTGAATGAATTACTTTTATTTATAATCAATCAATTTTTTTTCCTTTTTTATTTTCTACATCAATTCCTTCTTGCAAAATAGATTGTAAAAATTTACCAATAATCTATTGTTCTTTTCCTACTTTTTACTGATTAAGACTTCTTATATTTAAGATTGCTTTTAAGTTATAATTTAAAAGATGTGTTATCTAACTTAATGATTGACATTCAAAAATCCATTACCCAAAAAAAATTTTAATTTATTTGTAGGATAATAACAAAATTGCCAAAAAAAAACAGAAATACTACTTTGAAATTTAACAATAAAAACTTTAATTTATAAATAAGATTTTGAAATTAAACTATAAATAACCAGAGAAGGGGTTTTGTGAGGAGATTGGAGGGGGTGCCAATAGGCTAACACACCCTGAAATTGCAGCCCTTTTTTTTTTGTTAAGTTTGAAAGGACAGATTCTTGGACCAGACCAGTACGGATAGAGCCCACTTGAATTGGCCCAGTAAATGAATGGTACAGAGGATCTGGCCCCATTTGAATAATTTGATGCCCCCGTGCAAGTGTCCAAGTACAATAAAAAACTTAAATTAAATACCATAGTTACTGTTAGAGATGTCTTTGTCCTCAATCAAACTAGACAATTAGACAATTGAAAAAAATAAAAAAAAAAACAAAACAAAAAAGGAGTTAAGTGTAAGAACGTCAACTAATTAAAGTAGAATGAATGTAGCAAGCCATTCGTATGTTTAACATGTATACACTTGACCAATTGCCAACTCGAAAAGGCTAGCTCCAGTAGAATGACTCAGTTTAATGTTATAATAGAATTTGGCAATATTCAAAAGATCAACACAATTTGTTGACTGGCCGCAATTAGATTTCTCAAATGTTCTTCTAAGAAACCATTCGCACGTTATGTCTGCCCATCAGTTTAAATATGGTTAGTCGTAAAAGAGTTGAGTCGGGAGGTTTCTCTTATTTCATTAAAAACTGTTGTTCCATGCACAATCCAACAGTAATATTGGTACAAAATTCTATATAAAATTTTAACAAAATTAGCCTAGACCAACAAATTTACACTACAGAACAAGCTAACAACCACCACTTGATATTTATGTTGTAGTTAAAATATTTGAGCCGTTATACATAGGTAAAAGTTCAAACTTTGACGTAAAATTAGATGATTTAATCGGTCCATTCTTGAGAGTTCTTTCGTTTCAAATGATTCGAATTTATTTAGAATAAGTATTGAGTCACATAATTTTCAATGACTTTTTTCTTAAATTTAAAACTCGCAATTAGTTACGTGGCATTTCAGATAACTCATGTGAGTTGCTTTTTAATGTTTAGAAGTTCAATTATTAATATTATTCAAATTTCAAAACAACCTTCTCAATGAATTAGGATTAGGGTCATTAAATTTTTAATTTCAAGTGATTAAGTTGTTCAAATAAAAGGGAAACTAAGTTTTTTTTTTTTTTTTTGTCAATTAAGTAGTCGACTTTAGTAGTACTGTGCTACCACCGTCCATGAGTGTGGGTGACTAATTTTATGATATATACGGTATGAAAAGCGGATAAAAGCTACCAAAGAATAACATTGTACATAGTTGATATTTGACTTGAAAAATTCCATGTAGGAGCGCTGATCAATAAGAGTTGTACAAAAAACATGTCCAACATCTCCAAATGAAAAAAAAAAAAAAAAAAAAAAAAACTTGTATGAGTCAGGCACACTACCACATAAGTTCATTTAATAGTATTCTTCTATGAAGTAGAGTTATGACTTATGAGACCTAGTTTTTTAAATATAAAATTTTATAGGTAGCATAATAAGACTAACCAGTAATATCACTTTAAGAAGAAATCCTATGATACTTCGAAGTTATTATATCGCTACATAATAAGTAAATAATATTATAATATGTATATATTTATTTTAATGAACTAGCATGCAATTAGTAATTATATAAAATTTAAATATACATGGTATACATAACTTTTAAAATGTATTACTTTTAAAATATTCTACAATTTTTTTCACTTTAAAACTAGTATTCTATCATAACTTGACAAAGTACAAGCTCTTGTCTCAAGCAAGTTTTGCTCCTCGAAGGAGGTCGAATAATTTTGACTTGTGTAACTGAACAAAAAAGAGATGATATACAAAAAGAAATAATACAAATTTGGACAAAATATATAGAATAAGAATATGCATAAGACATAAAATTAATTAAATTAAATGTTTTTTTTAATTAAACATTTTTTGGTTAGATGAGTTTGTTTGAACTAAGTTTGGCAAATAAAGGGCTTGGATCTGGGCTTGAAGAGAAGAGTAAGGGTTGGCCTAGGTTGGGTCCATTGGGGTCCTGAGTTAGGCTTGGGCTTTTAATTATTTTTTTAATTTTTTCAAAATTATTGTTAAATTTGAAATGAGTTAATAATAATGAAGTTGTTATAATCAACAATGTATTAAAGAAAATAAATATTTTAAAATAAAATAATAAATAAAGTAAAAAAAAAGTTTACAATTTAATTTTTTAGTACTAGATTATCTAATTCAAGTATTCTTTTAACTAATTAACACTTAAAAGAGATTTCAGTATTATAATTTTAATACTTGGCCTAAACTTAGCCTAAACTTTTTTTTTTCCTAAACCCTTATCCAAGCCCTCATGTACAAAACACAGGCCAAAATATGTGGGAATGGGCCAGACCAGCCTAGGCCTTTTGCCATCCCTTATTTGACCCCATCAATTTTTTCTCCACATCAGTACATATTTTTTAGTTAAGAATTTTTTTGTCTAAATAATTTTTTTTAAAATTACTTAATTAACTCTTGCTGTTTTTTCTCTTCTCAATTTCACAAATTCACATCAATTTATTCAGATTTTTTTTCGATGCAAAAAATTGTTATCATTAATTAAGAAGAATAAAATCCACTATTAAAAATACGAACCTTAACAAAATTTTATCATCCACGAAAAGTAATGAATATCAAGAAATTGATTTTTACTAAATACAAAAGCTAATCAATATCAAGAAAAAAAAAACTCTTATATATTAAAAGTATGAAATATAGATCATGATATATTAAGAAAGCAAAAATATAAATTCAAAAGAGAGTGAAATTAAATATTTAGTTTGTAAAATAATAGAGCAGAAAAATAATATACAATTGTAAGATAGAGAGAGAAACAAATTAGCGAAGAATATTTTTAAGATTTTTATATTTTTAATTTTAATAATAGATTTATTTTTTAAAATGGAAGTAAAGGAAAATTTATCAAGTTCAAATAGCTTAACTCTTCATGGTTTTAACAAATTTAAGTAGCGTTACACAGCGGTTTGAGTCTTTATGAACTTAAATCCTCTTGTGAACTCAAACTCTCTCTCAATTAAGTATGATTGAGTGAAGTCAATTTATAATATTTTTCTCTTGTGAAATGCGAATGAAGTTGACATCTCTTCAATACTTACGTGGGTTATTTATCTAAGTATTTTATAAAATTTAAAGTAAAGTTGTAGTTTCATTTATTCATTCTTATTGTAAATATCAACAGTTATCTACTGAAATAAAAGCTGTTAGCAGTCATAAATACCTTACGTAATATCAGTCGAAAAAATAAAATAAAATAGATTTAGTAGAACACGTATGCGTAGGTGAAACACAAGTTCAGCCGTTTATGCATGATCGTTCCACGTGGACGATCAGACTCTTTACTCTCCACAGCGAATCGGAACCATAAAATTAGGGATCAAATTGAAGATTCCCCATTTGGATTAATCCGAATCAATTATTTATTCATTTTAACAATCTCTTTAAAAAATAATAATAATAAATAAATAAAAGAGGCAGCCAGCCAGCCGCACATTATTATTATTATTATTTTCACAATTCGAAGTTTCACAAACCCATCGACTGAAACAAATGCAAAACAATTAAGACAGTACACATGGCTGGGGGGCAAGTCTGTTTCCGTTCTATGTTCGTGCAACTGCTGAACCAAAATGTCGACAACTGCCAACATTCTGTACCAACCCACGTTTAAAATTTTTGACAGAGGCTCCTTAAAGCCTAAGTTTACGAAAAAAAGCTCGCTGGATCAAATTTCTATTAAAAGCTCCGTTTTTGGTGGTGGGTTTGTTAGTAGAAACATGACTGAATTGATAAAAACGTCAGCGTTTAGGAATGGTAGCAGTAGTAGTAATATTGAGGAAGATGTTGAAGTGTTTGAACAAGAAGCTCTTGTTGATGGGTCATCAAAGTCAGTTGCCTCTGGGCTGGAGTCCACTATTAATCGTCTGGTGTGTATATCTTTTAACTTGTAAATCTTTTTTTCATAAATAAATTTATTTTCTATTTGGTGCTATGCGTATAGTTTCTTTGATTGTGTACTTTCAGTCGTGGCTTCTTGTTTAAATTGAATTACATCAACGTAATGATCAATTGAGTGATTTTTCCAAGAAAGCTGTAGCTTGGCTTGCTGTGCTTTTAGTGACATGTTTTTAGGAAGTGCTATTCGTGATTATTTAGAAAGCACACCAAGTGTTTTCTGATCTTGAAAGAAAAGCACTTGTCTTTTCTCAACTTCAATTGAACACTGCAGGTGGACACCAATCGCTTTTAACTATTTGAAAGCACTTTTAAATGTTGCCTGAGAAACGGAGGACGGTGTGCTTGGAAAGTCAAAAGATTCAAGATTGATAAGGCTGTTTAATCTTGTGTTGTCATAAGGTTAATTGTTTATTTGCTGTTGGTGACAGAGCAAGTGGCTGGTATCTGGATTATTTAGTGTTATCATTATCTGGAGGCATGATTCAGAAGCTTTGTGGGCTACCATGGGATCTGTTATTAATTCTGCACTAGCTATGGTTCTCAAACAGATTCTAAACCAAGAGAGACCTGTTCCCACTTTGAAATCTGATCCTGGAATGCCGTCTTCTCATGCACAATCCATTTTCTTCATTGGCGGCTTCATTATTCTGTCAAGTAATTCCTTTCTTCCTTTTATACCATTAAAAGGAGCCGGGGTTGGTTGTTAATTTATTTTGGTATTCTTGAATTCTTAGGCTGAGGAATGTATATTTCAAGATAACTTGTACATTATGCAGCCTTACCGGCTCATTATACTGAGTTTATGCTTCCTACTAGTCAAATTTCGATGAATGATTTAGAAAGCAGAGAAGCACTAGTAAGAAGAAAAATAATTTGAACCTTTCAGAAGTGTTGGCTTCATCATCTGCATTGGCAGTTTTTAAATCTTCAAATTTCAAAATTCTAATAATCAGCAGAATGACTGTTGCATAGATTGATTTCATTTTTTCAAGGTATGGTTGTGCATTTCTTTCAGTCTTTTCCAATTGATTGTTATAACTGCAGAGTGCATTCCTGTGCAAGTAAAATTCAATCCAAACATTTTCATGTGAATCTGCTATTATTTCGTTCTCTTGATTTTCCGGGATCTACTTTGGGGAAGGATGTGGTTCTTTTATATTTTGATTGTTGGTCTTAGTGCTAGTGGTTTGTATATTATCAAAGCTTCAGCTTTCTGTAGACATTTTAGTAAACTATTGTTTCCCCGGTGTTGCAGTTGTGGAGTGGCTGGGGATAAATGAAGCCTCATTGATGATTAGTGGATTTACCTTGGCAATAGGTTCATATCTGGTAAGTATGATAATGTCACTCCTTAAATGAAGCATAGAATCTACAAAAGTTCCATAGCAAAGATGCATTAGCAATACTGAAATTCATCATTGCTAAATACTGCACTTTTTAATACAACTGTTCTCTCTGAGGTCTTTAAATGATAAATTCTCTGAGCAGAGAAGTAACTGAAGTGAATAGGTTGCTTATCTCTATCATATTTTCTGGGATTTGCAGTCATGGTTACGGGTATCACAACAGCTTCATACAATCAGTCAAGTAGCAGTTGGTGCTGCCGTGGGGTCAACTTTTTCCCTTTTATGGTTCTTTTCATGGAAGTCTTTCGTGCTGGAAGCATTTAATTCCAATCTGTCAATACAGATAATCGTTGCTTTGGCGGCGGCTGCATTTTGCGTGGGCTTTGTTTTGTATGTGATTAAACATTGGCTTAAGGATGAATAATGAACTATGTAAAGCTGATTAATAACGGTCGTAAGTAGCAAACAAATTCATTTCTGAACTCAGTTGGCATTACTAAATGGGGTGACAACATGTGTATCTGCTTGTATACACAACGTCCCCTGTCCGTCCCGTCAAGGAAGAGTTCAGACATCCTTTTAAACAGGATGGCAAAAGAAAATGAAATGATTAGAAACTTTGCAATAGACTGATGTTATTTTTGCTTCTGTGATCTCGTTTCTTTGGTCTCAATCGAGACGATTGAGTTAAAATATGCTGGATCATTAAACCTAATCTACAAGCCGATGAAGGAAAATGAGAAATTTTACATGGGTGTGGTGGGAGGAAAACAAAATAGAGCAAACAAATTGCATGGTTCGCTCGTCCAAAAGCAAATTGTGCTCGGATGCCAAAAAAAAAGTGCAACCAGGTCAATTTTGTTTCAACAGCCCAATTAACTCCTAGTTGTCCCATCCCAAATTTATTACCAGAAACTGATGTTCATAAAGCCTCCAGATCTTCACAGTTCTTTTTGTAAGACTCTGTGCTGTCACCTGCTATTGTCCCTCAACAGCTTCCCACATCTTCTTCGCTGACGAAGAAACCAAAACACAAATTGGTTGCAGCATCACTGTAATCTCACAAATTCTGGATTCCTCAGCCCCATAAAGTATTCTGAAGGTTGGTAGATCCCTGGATTTAGAAAGGCAAAAACCATTATGATTGCACTTTAAGAAGTGCACAAATGTGCATAATCGACAACAGTACCTATAAATTCTTACAAGACTACAACCTTGATTACTTGACAATCAGTCTGACGCATTTTGAGGCAGCCCCTACGCTGCAGATGCAGATTTCATCTCGCTTGACTTTATAGGCTTTCAACATGGATGCTCTCAGAACCTCATTCTTTGATTGTGCTTGCTCATATTCCTGAACAGATTCACATTGCTGTCCACATTGCAATAGAATTTTGTTTATAAGAATCAGCTTCTTGCCACTGTTGAATTGACAAGTACAGGTTGGCAGTTGCGCTTGTATAAGCAGCTCTCAAATCAGCAACTAAGTAAATGGAACATAGCCTCGACATGCAATGACAATCAAAGTATGGATCTGCCCTTCTGTTAATCTTCAGCATCGAGTACAAGAGAATCCAAGTAGTCAATATCAGATTCCCTTGAAGCTAGTAAGTCTAGTATACCATATATATCTTCACCCTGTGAGTGTCGCCGATCACTAGAAACAAATGCAGAAACCTGATCCTTTACCTTAATCCAAGACCATCCAGGCTCCTTAATTACTCCCTTTGATCTCATCATCTTCCTAACCTCCGCTGCTTCCCTCCATCTTCCTTTGGCAGCATAAATGTTAGCAAGGGTAATGTGAGTCCCTGCACAGGATGGATGTAATTTAAGAATCTTCTCTGCAGCGTGTCTCCCACAATTAACATCACCGTGGACCATACATGCTCGAAGCAAAGTTGACCAAACAACATCATCCTTTTGATGAGGTATATTTTCTATCATGTTCTCAGCATCACTAAGTCGTCCAGCTCGGCAAAGGAGATCAATCATGCAACCATAATGTTCTTTAGAAGGAACACAACCATACTCATAACCCATCAAATTGAAGTAGTGGAAACCAAGATCAACAAGTCCAGAATGGCTACAGGCAGTAAGAACACCCATGAAGGTAACCGAGTCTGGTCTCAAACCAACCATGGGAACCTTCTCAAACAAATGAATGGCTTCTTGGCTGTAACCATGTTCAGCATATCCATTAATCATGGCTGTCCATGAGACAATATCATCACTTTCTGTTTCATAGAAGATTTGTGAAGCCTCTTTTATACTACCACATTTTGAGTACATATTGATTAGAGCACTTTTTATCATAGCTGTTTGCTCCAACCCAATGGACATTACATGAGCATGGAGTTGCTTCCCTTGCTCAAGAATTGCCATATTTCCACACACACTCAGCACACTAGCAAAAGCAAACTCATTAGGTCGAGGTCCTTCCCTTCTCATCAATGATAGATACTCAAAAGCTTCTTCTCCATAACCTCCCTGAGAATACCCTCCAATTATAGTGCTCCATGAAATAATATCTCTCCTGATCATCCCATGAAACACTATTGAACTTGAAGTTAACTGTCCACATTTCGAATACATGGCCATGATGGAATTGGCCACAGACAAAGAATCCACAAGGCCTAACCGTAAAACATGGGCATGTAACTGCTCACCCCATTGGATTCTTCCAAGGTTAGCAGAAGCAGAGATAATTGCTGCAAAAGTATACTCATTGGGCTTTACATCTGATTCCTGCATTCTTACAAATGCGTCAAAGGCATTTTCCTCTTCACCAGTCTGGACATAAGATGTTATTATTGTGGTCCATGAAATCACATCCCGAGTGCTCATTCTTTCAAACAAACGCAAACTATAGTCCAGCTTCCCACATTTGCTGTACATGGTAGCTAAAGAGTTAGCCACAAAGGAGACCACATCAAAACCTCTCTTTAGCATGATAGTATGAATCTCCCTCCCAAAATTCAAAGCACCTGAATCAGCACATGCCTTTAATGCAATAGCAAAAGTGTATGAATCACACTGCTCCTTTGATCTCCACATTTCGGAGAAGTAAATCAACCCCTCCGCATTATAACCAGCACGAACAAGCCCCGTAATAATAGCAGTCCAGGACACAACATTTCTCAACGGCATTTCATCAAAAACTCTACAACCCAACTCAATTTTCCCAAGTTTCGTGTACATATCCAAAAGGGCACTACCCACAAAAACTGAGTTCACAAAACCAGTTTTGACGGTATATCCATGTAATGATTCTCCGTAATTAACATTTACATTGAGCGCACAAGCCTTGAGGGCGAGGCTGAGTATAAAGGGGTCCATGTTCATTTGAGGCTCAACCCACACCCTTGAAAACAATGCCAAAGCTTCAATGGAGTCCATAGCCTTGACATAGCCAGATATCAGCGTGGTCCACGATATCTCGTCTCGGTGAGTCATTGTATCGAACATCTTGCGAGCATCATGTAAAGAGCCGGATTTGACTAGGTGCTTCAGTTGAGAATTGACCTCTGGCGTGTTTACATGAACAGGTAATTGGGTTCCTTGAAAGAGTAGGAGAGGACGCCGTTCAGTGCAAGCGATGGCCGAGCTTGCAAATGACCTCCTGACACGAAGCCGACTCGACTGAAGAAGCATGTTTGCTTTTGAGATGCAGCAGCCATGCATCAGCATGGCAACTTGCACCTCAAAGTCGATTCGGAATAGTGAATACGTGTCGAAAAGTTCATTAATTCAGATTTTGTAAACAAGTCTGAAGCCCAATACTACGTGCCCATAAACACAGTGATACTGACGAAGAGTGGGCCATGCTCAAATGGGCCAAACGCATTAATATGAAATGAATCAATCAAAATTCATCAGAACCAGTGCCCATTATCCTAGCCTCACTCCTAAACTCTCATTGTTCTCAAAATTTTTGAGTCGAGTGTTGATGCGCTATCTGTGCCATTATCAAGTAACTGCTATCACATGACTTTTAATGTTATGTTTGACCAGCTGATATGTATGTTCCTTTTTGTAAGCATTTTAGTTGTTTGTTTCACATTGTTTATCGAAGCATTTCAGTTTTAAGCATCGGTGACAACTTGATGTTCAAGTTACACATACTGAAAACTAAACTCAGAAGAGAAACTATGTTTAAAATTACACTTTAGTGTCTCTCTCCATGAAATTAATTAAATTGTAAACTTATTTTCCCGTTAGGTACACTTCATTTCTTTAAACTTTAAAAATAATATGGTTCATGAATTTTTTTGAAATTCTTCCAACATTTATCAAGACACCAAAGTGCAAAAGTATAAAGATTAACATGTACTTAAAGAAAAAGTCTTAGCTACTCCCCTGGATGACTAACGTTCATCTCTAAGAGAGAAACAACTTCCCAAAACCTGACCTCTGACTATCCATTTAAGTTCATAGCATCACGTGCTGATACAACCCGGTTCTCATTTCGTTCAAGCAAATGCATATTTTCAGTTTCCTATGTGCCTTCCCCTGTTTCCACCCTGCCTCTGACGTCTCCTCATGGCCCTGGACCTCTTCCACCTCTCAACATTTCTCATTCTTGCGAAAATCTTACGAATTTGGTACAATTTGTGAGCCTGTTGAGTAATAACATTTGCAGTCGAGGGGCTTTGGCTCAAAACTATCTCATAACCATCTCGAAAAGCGTCCATTCCTTCAGTTAGAAGTTGCCAAAACAGGCCTCCAGCTGCTGCACCTCCTCTTTTAGCTGAAGTATAAATCTTGTAGTACACGGTATTAAACATTACATCTCTCCGGTAGGTGCTATAACCAGGATCTTTCTGTGATTTCCCGAATTCTGCTAGGAGTATTGGCTTCCGAAGAATGTGCTGTGCATCTTGGATGTGGGTGTCGAGCCAGTTGTTCAAGAAAGAAAGTTGATCTCGATCATTTGAGCTTGATAACCTGCTCACGCAATAAGAATTAATATAAATAAATTTCAGCAAATAAATTTCATATTGTTTGCTTTATGACATCAAGTAATATAATTTAATTATTTCCATTAAATAAGAAATATACCATTGATCAGGGTAGGAATGAACTGTTGCAAAATCAATGCCGGGAATCAGGTTATTGGCAATGAAGTCTGTTCCAATATCAAGATTAGGATTGACTCTCTTTCTTTGAGGTGTTGATTGTCCATAAAATCCTTCTAAACCAGCTTCCAGCAGGTGATTTCTGTCTATGGACTTCACATATGAAGCCATTTCCGTTATCCAGGCCTGTCGTACAAAGATACAAACAACAATGAGCACAAGTTAATCATGAATCCTGTTTAAGACAGAAGTCAAACTTTACCAAATCACAATGCAGTTAAAACCGGACTGGTTCTTGAAAAGGTAAAAAGAGTTTTCAACAAAAGCATTCATTGATGGGGTCTAGCCCTCATGGTGGTGGGGATAGAATGTCAGTGGGCAGAGCTATGTGAATCCTTGAGGACTAATAAGTGACGATCTTAGTAATTAACGTGGGCCAACAAATTGAAACCAAAATTAAATGCCAATCAACTTTTAAAGCATTGGATTGAAAAAAATATCAGGCTGAAAAGGAGCAGACTACTAATGAATAAAGAATTGAAGCTTAGTAGGTAATGTTAGAGTGACAATATGAACAAAGAAAGAAATACCAGAAGCAAAGGGAAAGAAGATCAATCAACCTGAATGGTCCTTCCAGAGGGATCTGATGTGCATCTCGGCTCATTCATAAGCTCCCATGCCATAATTGTCGGGTCATCTTTGTAGTGAATTCCAGTAAAGGTATTATATCTGTTAAGAACAGTCTGCAAAAAGCATAGACAAAATAGTAGTGGTCATCATACAACTCACATCTCACAAAAGAAGAGCCTCAAGAAATTTTCACATTATCATGGTCAATTGAAATCCCATTACCAACCACGAACTGAAATTCCAAGCAGAATAATGAACTTTTTAACAGTATATCAAAAGTTAAAATTTGACATTATCATCAATTTTATTGACTTTCTCATTTTTGTTTAATCCACTAAAATCAGTACTCCTAAAAATAATGTTCCATACAAAGTCAAGGTAAAGTAGGTTACCAAGAGAAAAATATCAAATATTTAAATAACTGACCTTGATAAGGTTCTTGTAGTATCCCTTAACAACAGGGTTTCTGAAGAAATCATCATCAGATGTGAGGAATTGGCCTTGACTTCTAGCCCAGTTCACATACTGCTTCTTCCCTCCAAAACTATCGTAGTTGTTGGCCAAGCTCAATATGAGCTTGATCCCATACTTTCTAGCCTCAGCTATCACAAAATCCAATCCCTTTTAAACCACCCATTTGGAAAATAATTTAAATAAATAAATACTCAACATCATCAGAATATTGAAAGGAATAGAGAAACAAGAACAGGGTGAGAGAACTAAGACCTTAAACATTTGCTCATTGTAGGAGCCAGGGGAACGCTGTAAGGGTCTGTAACCACCATCACTGAAAGCCCAAGATCTGGCAACAGTGAGGCCATGGCTTGCAGCTTCATGAAAAGCAGTTGATACTTTGGATCTCTGAGATGGGTCAGAAGCTACAAACATCAACCAATATGCATTAAATCCATTTGCATAGTAAAGATTACCATTCAACAGAAAATGTGATCCTCTTGTTCTTATAAATCCATCTCCTGCTTCAACATGTAGGACCTTGAAAGATTGCCCGTGGATGAAAAGGGCTAAGAAGATTGCGAAAGCTAAATGCAAGAGCCTCATCATCCTCTTTAATTCTCTCTGTGTCTGAGTGGATAAGGAGCAGTGGAGATGAGGCTATATTTTTATTAGTGAACTCGTTAAGTTTTTCCTCTTAGAACTGCCAAAATTATAAAGTATCTGAACTAGATAAATTGACAAAAACTGCCCCTGCAACCTTGGGACTGTTCTTTCAATTCCCACTTTATCGCAGTATCAAAGGTAAATTGGTTTATCTACAACAAAAAAGATTATTTAAAGTCACATGGGAATGTCCAGTATCATCATCAGTCACGTTGATACGACATAACGCATAGGGAGCAAGTGGGGGATCTATCACAGTCGAGAGAACGAAAAACATCAGAAAATAAAATGAAATTTTGGGATATCATAATTACCATTCTCATTGAAAATTATGGGAGCACTTGATTTTGATGGGAAAATAATAATTCAAAATGATGGGAGTTCTCGTGAATTCAGAATTTTCCATTTCAGTTCTATTAGCATGTATGTATATTAAAGATTTATCCCGAAAATAAACGAATCCGATGATTTTTTATTTTTTTTTTGGGAGCAAGATTCTGCCACTATTTTCTTAATTTCTTCAATTTCTTCCACGTACATACCCATGGAGTACGGATGAATATATAAGGAAACCATTTGAAGGAGATATAAATATAATCATGTAACATATATGATTATATAGTAAGGATAAAAATCTAATTATTGTAAATATAAAATAATAAAAATGGCTGCTTCGATAATAACATAACAAAAGCCTATTAGTCTAACACCCGTCGGATCGTTCTGTTATCTTATTTAAAATTTTTTTTTTCTCCCTCCATCCTTTGGTTTTCCTAAGGAGAAATCTGTCAAAAAGCGAAAATTCTTGATAGGCATTTGAAAATTGGAACTTCAGGAAGGCTTATCAATCAGTTGAACTTAAGGCAGGACAAGATGGAAAGGGAAACCAAACAAAAGTCCCTATTTTCCATCCGCAAATAGTGGGATTTTAATTAACCAGGTAGCATCAAGTGCTCTTTCGAAAATGATCCGCGATCCGTTTCTCCTCATCTAACGATTTTCTCATAAATGTTTAGCATGTGCAATGTCTTCATCAATGCTGATAGCTTCATAAATATGTATATATGCTTGACGTGTCCTTTTGTGTTATTTTACTTCAATTTAACTTGAGTCGGACTATTAGTACCCCTCCAAAATCTTATTGAAATTCCTTTTTAAATTATATTTCATTTAATACCAAAAGTGTCTTTTTTTTTTAATTAATGTTCTTTTCATTTATGAATTTTTTAGTTTCTAATAATTTTCTCACTGTTTCAGTCTTAATATTTGTATTCCTCTCTTCAAACTTTCTTTATTATTTAATTTCAAAAAAAAAAATCTAAAAGAAAAAGTAAGTAAACCATTATGCTTAGAAAATAATGATATTTTATGAGTTTAATATAATTTTATCCTACTTATAAATTTTGGGTTAAGCGTTTGAGAATTCTTAAAAAAAAATTATTTGCAGCAAGATAAATTTTGGTTTTATTTATTTTCCACTATGTTGTATCTTAATTAAGTTGTTATGTTTATTACAAATTTTGTTTTGACTTCGAGGATTACTTCCTAAATTCAGATTAATTTGATGATAAAACAATTTATATTTTTTAAGTAAAATAAAATTGAAGAGAGGGAGAAAATATAAATGACTTGATTGTATTTATATTTATCCTTAAATGTAAATATAATATAACAGAAATTTTATGAGACTAATGAAGGAGTGCCAATAGTCCAACTCTTTTAATTTTTATACGCAAGGCCACTGTCTTTTCCTTAGTGGAATCATCGTCCTTTAGTTTAGAGGTTGCGTCTGGTCTGCATTTGGCAGCAATTCAATATTAATTTTTAACATTATCGAAAGGTAATTAAAATTTATTTCTTCTCTTCGTCGTAATTTTCGCCAACATAAACTAAATTCCTTAAAAAACTTATTTAGAAGTGAAAAATCAGGAGGAGTAACTTTTTTAACACAAAGGGCCCATTGCTACATAAAATCAAATGGAATGTGATTGGATTAATTTAAATATAATATTTATGTCGCGTTTGGTGTAATTTAAAATTAGACTATATTTCATATTGTGTTTGATATACCACTAAATTCAATAGTCACTAATATCTTTTATATATTAACATAATCAAAATCATCTAAAATTAATTTTACACCACAACTTGTAAAGCATATTTGCTTCACATAAACTCATATTTTAGAGCTAAAGCTTTAAAATCTTGCATTAGATGTTGAACATAACGGAAGATAAAAAATTATAAAATTGTATAAAATATAACCTAAATAAAACCAATTTATCGTAAATCTAAGCATTAAAAAAATAAAAGACAAAATCTCCACTTATTATTTTTTTTAATATTTAACATGTTATTAGTTTTTAAATAAGAGTTTAGGCGATAATGTCACCAACAAACATAATAAAGAAAAATGGTGGGCCCATTATGTTCAATGAGTGAACAGTGTAACAAAAAATTTCCGCTCGAAAAACCTAATCCTAGGCCTAGGGTCTGCTGTGATACAATTTTGCCAGGTCTGGGATCAAACTGGTGGGCCCACATATATTTTATAAAGTGTAGGGAAACGGGCCCAAGTGTCAACTGTACATAGGATCTAATCTAATTTCCCAACGAGTCTTATTCATGGACTGTTATCTGATTCATTAAACAACGGACTTCTCCTGTGAAACTTTTGTCACCGACAGTTTAAATGGCGAGATTTGCGGATCAACTTACATGAAGACATGTGGAGCGGCATATGTTTCATTTGATGAACACGACGAGTTAGAAGATTACGAACACACTCCCTGACGCCCGGTTACTATATATTGTTGAAAATATTTATTTATATACATGGTAGTCATCCATGAAAAAAGTATAACTAAGAGTAATATTATACTTAAATATTATATTAAAAAATATTAAGTGATCACTAAAAATATGATCACTCTAACAATTATTTAAGTTTATTTAGTGATCATTTGAGAAGATAATTACTACTTCTTGAAATGCTATAAATAGAGGACAAGTCCAAAAATATATTAAATTAAGCAAAGAATATAAAAGTGCAATTTAGAGAAAATAGTGAAGAAGAGATTTAACGCAACTAAGAATTTTCGATTATCTTATAAATCAAGAAGACAACCTTGATTTATTGATTTTCCGCATATAATCTGAGTATGTGTTTAAATTTAGATTTACAAGTTTTTATGTTGATTCTTGCTAGAAAATCAACATCAGTATTAAAACTAAATAGGTTGTGTTCTAATTTAAGCATGAGACCCAAGCATATTCTTTAAAAATTTAATTTTTCCATCAAGAACACATATTAATGGCATGTTATAATTTATTTGTTTTTTATGTTATGCAACTAGATTAATAAAGGTGTATAGATT
Source organism: Citropsis articulata (assembly GCA_030449925.1). Classification (NCBI taxonomy): domain Eukaryota; kingdom Viridiplantae; phylum Streptophyta; class Magnoliopsida; order Sapindales; family Rutaceae; genus Citropsis; species Citropsis articulata. The sequence continues at coordinate 258,823 of JASUUH010000100.1, read as the reverse complement.
AATTCCTAATTGCCATGAGGATTAATATGATCCGTGTAATGAGTAAAATGAAAACCTAAGATATAAACCCGTAAATTTATTTTACTCATACCTTTTATTATACATAACATATGAATATGAAATTAGTATCATTGGAAAGAGCACGAAAAGATCTTTCCAACGGTATATCATGTGTAAAATTCCAACTTGTATTGAGAGAGAACGAAACTTTTAAAATTCTGGTTCGAAATCTGAAAAATCGTTGAAGATGATAAACAATGAATACTGTAGCGAATATTGATTGGTGAATGTTATGATGAAACTATAACTGAACTATAATCATGAGATGTCATATTCTTAGAAAATGAATTTCCTAGCATTACAAATATTGACAAAGATATTCATTTATATGAAATGAACGATCGACTAAATATTGTCAATCGAATTGAAGAAAAACTAGATTGATGAGATATTATTTTTTTAAAAATGGACATCTAATAAATATTATTGTAAATCTAGTTTTTTCTTAGTTAAATTGAAAATACTCAATGGATCATTCATTTCATATAAACGAATATTTTTGTCAACATTTGTAATGCTAGGAAATTAATTCTCTAAGAATATGACATATCGTGATTATAATTCAGTTATAGTTCTATCATCACGTTCACTAATCAATATTCGCTATAATTTTAGCTACAACATTTGCCACAATATTAATTGTTAATCGTCTTCAACAATTTTTTAGATTTCGAATAAGAACTTTAAAAGTTTCATTTTCTCTTAATACACATTGAAATTTTACATATGACATACTGTTGGAAAGATCTTTTCATACTCTTTTCAATAATACTAATTTCATATTCATATGTTATGATCATAAAAGATATCAGTAAAATAAACTTACAGGTTCATATCTTAGGTTTTCATTTTACTCCTTACATGGATCATATTAATCCTTATGATAACTAAGAATTAATCTATATACCTTTATATGTTTATTAATCCAGTTGCATAGCATAAAAAACAAATTATAACATGCCATTAATATGTGTTCTTGATGGAAAAATTAACTTTCTTAAATAACATGCTTGGATCTCATGCTTTACATGCTTAAATCAGAACACAACCTATTTAGCTATGATACCGATGTTGATTTTCGAGCAAGAATTAACATAAAAACTTGTAAATCTAAATTTAAATACATACCCGGATTATATGTGAAAAACTGATAAACCAAGGTTGCACTACTAATTTATGGTCGGAAGATGATCACAAAATTAAAAAATCCTCTCAGTTCACGTTGCAAGAACCCTCTAAGCTTCTCTTCACTTGAATTTTTCTTTAAATTGCACTTTACATATTCTTTGCTTTATTTAATTTATCTTTAGATTTGCCCTCTATTTATAGCATTCCAAGAAGTAGTGATCATCTTCTCAATGATCACTAAATAAGATTAAATAATTGTTGGAGTGATCATCTTCTTAATGATCACTTAATATCTTTCAATATAATATTTAAAATATTATAGAGTTCTATCTTAAAATGATCACTTACTCTTGGTCATGTTTCCTCATAGGTGACCTCAAAGTGATAGAACCCTATATATAAATATATATTTATATATATATTTTCAACATATATAAATATAATTCTGGTATGGTAATAGGATGGACACCTTGGAGGAGCTTACCCACTTCCCAAATAGGCTTCAAGTTTACCCAACATGCCAATGTTAACATAGCCATGGGGAGGCTCTCACGGTCATGGGAGTTTAAAAGACGTTAATTGTCTAAGATCACAACAAAGATGATAGGGAGTTTAAAAGACGTTAATTGTCTAAGATCACAACAAAGATGATATGAATCATCTTTAACAAAACAAACAAACAAACAAACAAACAAAATCAATATGGGAGGATTCTATACTAATCAACAAAATTGAGAGCTAGTTCTTTTTTTTTTTCTACAATGATCGGACCACCTTGACTTACCTAGTGGAAAATGGGTCAATTGTGATGAAACTTCACCATCACGCAATTCACAATGCTTGAATTTGGCCCCCATAACCATAGTGCTTCAAAAGTCCTTCGTCTTGCCGCCAATTCTCTTTTACTTTTACTTCAATCTGATCCGTAAAAGAGTTATAAGCGAACAAAGGAAAATGAATAACAAACAAAAATCTCCCATAATATTGCTTACATTTGATGCAGCAGCTTTGTTACAGATACTGATGATAAGAGCACACCAAATATGACGTGCAAGTCCAATATTATTTTTTCATCAACAATTGTTATTATTACAGAAGGGTTCAAGTTGGCACCTCAAGGTAGACTTTCTTTTGTAAAAAATCTTCAATGTCAAGCCGAGCAGCTGTTGCCAGTAGTTTTAGAGCTTTCCCCCCCTACAGCGTTTTGCAAACATTCAATGTCAGAGAAAACACATCAAATTATATGCTAGAGAGTGGACATGTGCAAGTATATATGCTCCAGACCTCCGGTTACAATCACCGACTACAATTACTTTGAATAACATTTGTAATTTTATCTGCAGCGCTGCATATGCTGCCGGCCCTTGAACATGCAGAACTCTTATAGAATGTATTATATGCCTTTTTAAAGGGTCTGGATGCTAGATCTTTGACTATTGTTAGTGCCTTCTCTTGCCACCCTCTATTTGTGCTGCCTCTTGGGCAGCTCTACTCCCCAAACAAGCCAAGGCCTCTATTTCATCCAACCCGGCCAAGCCAAGGTTCCTTCAGGCATCAAGTAATTAGTAATTCATACAGTTGCAAGAATGGACTTACTTTTCCAATGAGAATTATCTTTTGACTATTTTTCTCCACAACAATCTCCACTTGTACAAAATCTTTGGCAGTTGGCCTAGTTTTGTAACTCACAACATTGACCTGGAGGTTTCAGATATTAGAAAACCAAAATTTTCAATCACAGAATGCAAAAGTTCAAAAAGGCATTAAATTCTACAAATACGAGCCAGTGTTGAAATGTTAAGTTACATACCTGACATGCATAAGGAACCTCATTGTGGTATTGCATAAAGATCTTCTCTCTAATAATCTCACCTACAAAGAATCTTTCTGGATGCTCACTAACAATGTCCTGAAACTCACAAACACAGCAAGTAAAGAGATTCACTGAAGATGCGACTAATTCCCCACACAGAAAAATAGTCATAAGAAAATAAGAACTACTGAACTGATAGTTCAGAAAGGAAATAGAAGAAAAACAGAAAAAAAGAAAGCAAGAAATTCGGTGCAGAGTAATTTTCAAAATTTTTTCCCCATCTCTTCCTAGTGCCATCTCCTTCAACTGAACACAGATTCCAAACATTTATTGTGTCTAAATCATACTACTAATTCCAAACATCAGGTTAATAGCATGAGGCTGATATAAAAGGCTAAGATAGTATCCAAAATCTAGAATCTTCGGGATTGACATACCTTTGGATAATAAGCTGGGCCAAGTGGAAGTTTGGTCAATATCCAATCCCTGATATCTTCCACTCCATGACCATATTTTGCACTCACAGGTATGACCTCATCAACATCTGTAAATTTCTCATACCACTGAAAGGAAAGTGAAGAAAATATAGTTAGAATGTGAAGTGATTGGAATAACATAAATGGAATGTCAGCAGAAGCGGTGGCGTTAGCAAACCATGAAATTTCTTAGCACTAAATGAATCAATTGGGGGAAAAAAAAAATTCTCCAAAGCAGATGCATACAACTGTTCCATGGTAATACATAAATCAAAAACAAGTTGTGACCTCAAGCTTTTTAGCAATTTCACCGGGCTTGATCAGATCCTTCTTATTCAGTACCAGCAAAATAGGCAATTTATCTTTGAGGTCTCCCACTCCTTCTTCCAAAATTTCATCAATCTAAAGCAGGAAATGATGAATTAAGGAAGGGTGAAAGAAATTATTGAAAAATGAAAAGGGAATAAAAGGAAGCATACTCTTTCAGGAGCTTTACAAGCATCAACAAGAACAACAACACAGTCAGCGTTAATCCCAGCACTGCGGACATTCTTCATCATCATAGAGTCCAACATGTGCATTTTCTTCTCAATTACACCAGGGGTATCATAAAGTATCATCTGCTAGCATAAATACAGTCAGTTAAATCATCCTAACTAGTTTCATAATTGTAATCAAATGAGGTACATTGTTATGAATAAAGAAAAAATAAACATATTAACAATGAAAAATCAAACCTGATACTCTGGACCAGAACAGATACCAAGAATACGGTGCCTTGTAGTTTGGGGCTTATTTGTAACAATTGAGAGCTTTTGACCAATCATTTGGTTTGCGAGCGTACTCTTCCCCACATTTGGCTTCCCAAGCACTGCCACATATCCTGCGATTAATTCCATCTATCAGTTCATACGGCGTTTGCGTCTTAATTGGAAAAGAACAAAAAAGAAACTCGCCGCTTTTGTGGTTTGGATGAGAGGCGTAGTCAAATTCTTCAATCTCGTAGTCGTCCGGCAAAGCCATATTCCTGTCTGGTTTTTCAGACAGAGATAGAAACGACGACGCATCGTCAAATTCCATTTCATCATCATCGTCTAAGTCTATTTCCCGTTGGTTACTCCAAAGCTGCTGTTGCTGTACTTCTTTCTCTGGCAATACAAGGCTTTGGTGCTCATTGTTTCTACAAGTGATACTACTACTTCTGCCTTGGAACCCAAATTTAATTTCTCTATATGCTGTTAATGTGCTGTAATTAGGGAACAGACTGCCAAAAGAAGAGGATATGTGTACACTTAGCTCCATTATCGAAGCTTTGCTTTCATGTCGATATCATTCGCCTGCTCTCAAGTAACTCTCTCTCTCTCTCTCTCTTCGGTCATTCAGTTGCAGGCTCGCAGCTGCACCTGACGGATAAAGTTCCTTAATCCGTCGTCGTTTTAATTGCCGCTGCATTGGGCCCCTCACTCCTTCCACTAGCCGTTCCGCTTGGGCCGGGCTGCTTTTTTTTGGGGAGAAAATAAAAGATAATAATAAAATTTTCGAAATTGCATCCTTAACCAAGATCGCGCCAAAGCTTCAGAAAACTGGGAAACAGTTTTCCCCTCTCTCTCTCTTCAATTTTTACTTTTTCTGATTCAATTATTGAACACAACTAAAAAATAGTGAAATAAATAACATTAAGCTCCCGTCAATCACACATCAATTCAATGGAAAACCTAGAACACACTACTGAAACTTCGTATTTATGTAACATTATTACATACAGAAATAGTGATATATATCCTAAATTTTTTATTTTATAAAAATATTTTAAATAATATAATATTAATTAATTAATTAATAAAATAATACAATCAAATCAATTAAAACTTATAAAAAATTACTAACTATTTAATTAATGATACATCACTTAAAATTAAATTTAAGATAAAAAGATTTAGAATAGCTGCACGAGACGTGGAAGCATACTTATTCGCTTTCGAGCCAGCGGGCTTAAATAATAAATCTTCAACAATAACCTCAGGACCGACGGATAAACATGTAGCAGTAACTCACATCCACTACAACAGCTCAAACAAACGAGGGTTCTGCATACAACCAACCAGTTCATGTTGAAAAACTCAAAATGTTTTAACAAACTCAAATATGTTATAAATGCATGTAAGCCGCAATACATTCTAATCCTCTTATCACAGGTAAACTACTTATTTCAAATCCATCTGCTGCTCGTTGTCCTCTACTGATTGCCCTACTCGGAGGCATTTATGAACAAAAACATCAGGCTTCCGTTGGGTGTACATCAACAAACATGTGCTATGATATGATTAATGCGTACAGCAGCTACATAAGATATTAATTTGATTACACAGGCTAATTCAATTCAAAAGTCATCACCTCCAGGATAGTCATTCAATGGCACAACTCGAGATAACTCTGATTATTTGATGGTACTATAAATCCTCTGCATCCAGGGAATTGCAACCGATAAAACCAAGCGATCACTATTCACGAAGTAGCAGCACAAATGGCCGTTTTATTCTTTTACTTCCATGCATGACATTGAAGGTATTTTTTTTCTTCTTTTTTTTTTCTTTCATTCTTTAGCTGTACCATCATGCTCAGGTGCCCGAGGGCCACCATTTGAAGTCGATGCTTTTCCTGTAGGGAGGTAAGACCATGCTAATGCTGCAGTGCCAAGGGTAATCGCAGCAGCAATTGAGCCCCAAACCCACCTCTGCCTTTTTTTCCTTCTTTGCCTATCCCGCCGTGCCATCTCTATGCATACAAATATTTTACATTAGCAAAATTTGAAATGGCTACTGGCCAACAAATCCAATTAATTATCCCGAATGACAGTTCGATGACAGTCATCCAGAGAAAGAGTAGGCCCTAAACTACAGGTTAAAAAAATGAGAGTACTAATAAGCAAGAAAGAACATTATTTACGTACTATTTATTTACAGATGTTTAGAAAAATACTAATTCTCATTTTAACTAACCAAAATTGTTCATATCTGAGACCATACTCACCTTCAATACATTTTAAATATTTCTTAGTTTACCCTGCACCTGGCAGTCAAAAATTCCAAAATCAAATAACTATTGCAGATGGGATAGGATAGTGCATGCTAGGAATTAACAATTTCAAGAGTTATCAATTCCAAGAATGCCAGAAACAAGGTCCGAAAAGACTTCGGAGATATTCCACTATTCTTTATGCAATCTTTGGACCTTATAAGGCTTAAAAAGCCTGCTACAAGTCCCATTGTTACCCAAAATAGGCAACATACACATAAGAAAAAGAAGATTTTTCCACTCTCATATCTGACTTTTTCTCTAGTAAAGCAGCTTTTATCTAGGCTGTTCCTTCTCTTTCTTTCTCTTTTACAAAAGTATCAGCAGTAATTACACAAATTTCACCAAAAGTAAAATCCAGAATAACAAAAAAAACCCAACTCTTTTCTCGCCCTTAACCATTTAATTACTAATCCTGTGAGAATAAAGTGTTGCTTGATCTCAATGCATCAGCAAATCAAGATTTGAGTGATTAACAGACATAAATACTCTCAGAAAAGCAGTACAAATTTCATTTTAGAAGTCATGAGAAACACAACACGACAAAAATCAATCCAACAGTAGATCTTCCTTGGAAAAGGAGAGACAAGAATGCAAACTAAGCGAAGCACATGACTAAAATAAAAAAAGTATGTTGCAGCAACCTTGAAAAATATTTCAACAACTAAGTCGAGCAGATAAAGATATTATTCAAGGCACAGAGTTCTCACCTACAGCTTCCTGGTTCCTCTGAGACATTTCTCGATTCATAGCCTCATAATAATGAAGTCGATCACACAACCGCGCAATCTCAAAATTCTTTGCTTCAATCCGAGCTTCCATTTCTGCCTCCATCTCAGCCTTTGCTACACCCCTCCCAACAGATTCAGATACAAACCGCGCAAGATACACTTGCTGACAAAGCTCTTCTGCAGGATCAATATTTGGCTGTTCACCCTCTGCTACCACTGAGGGATCTGCAGGCACAGTCAATCCTACATGAGCTAACTGTTGCCTGATCCTCTGCCACTGGTTTCGCATATCATTAAGAGATTCTTCTGTTTGCTTCCGCCTCTCTATCTCCATCAGTAAACTCAATCTTATTTCACGCAGTTCAGCCTCAATATCATAATGTGAGGATTGTGGCCCACTCTCAAAAGATAATTCTGAAGTAACACAAGCATGTCAATACAGTAATATAGTCTAACTATAAAGATATGCACAGAACTTTGCTCTTCCATCATAAATCTTAAAGATGTCAATAAAACCGCACAGAACTTCCTGGTTTAATTCTTCAAAGTAATGAATACCATTGTCAACATTGGAAGACCAAGAAAAGAACTTGTGGAATTATCTTATTCTTTTTGTAGCCAATTATGATGTCATAGTATTCAATTAAAATGTAAACATGATAGCAATTTTCAGTACAAGAAAATACGTAAGATGCAACAGAACAAAATTACAAGATTGTCCAGTGCAGCAGTGCCCACGCTCGGAAAATAAATACATTCATGCAACGAAGTGATAAGGAAAGAACTCAATCATTGGAAAGGAGATTAATTTGCGGAATGCAGAGCACTATCAAAGGGATTTCCAATGGTTGAGTTCTTTCCTTATCACGAAGTACAGTCCAAAAAAAAAAAAAAAACAGCAATAATAGGCAAACAATTAAAGTCAAAATACCTTCCCAAGCGTCATAGAACTCCCCTGCCATTGGTGTAGCAACCTTTGCAGAGCTTTCTGGCCCAATATTATCTTCTCCATCTGTGTTACTTGTATGACTCATTGAGTCCTGCGGATCAAAGAAATCATCACACTCGGAGTCTCTCTCTGAACTCAATGCAGCAAGTTTCACTGCATCCTTTTTTTGGGCCAAACCATTGCTCGCACTGGCGCTTCCAGTTTCCATACTACTGCTATCAGACTCCTCATTACAGCTACCAAACTCACCATTACTAACACCATTAAGATGCTCCTTTCCACTAGAGCCAACATGCAGACCATTCATGCACTCCTTTGCTATAGGAGTTATGGAGACATCAGATGCACACTCCTCTGCACTAGGATCAGGAATCATAAAAGTAACAGCAGCACTGCTAGTTGATTCAAGACACTTTGTTCCTGTGATTTTTGTAGCATCCCCATCAACCTCTCCTTCATCCATCTCCTGTTTGCAGGAGGCCACATCAGCCTGAGAGAAACTTTTCAAAAGCCGGGGCCCACGCCGCTTGTGATTGATAATGTAAGGAGAAGGAGGGAATGAAGATGGTGAATCAGGAAGTGGAGTCGTCTCTGGAGTGGCATAGAGTGCAGGGGTAATCTGAGGGCGATTAACTTTCCTCTCTATTTTCCTATCCGCAACCACTGAAGCACTATTTCTCCTTTGCAGCTTGGAATTAGGATTAGGACCAGATTTTGATTTAAGAGGGGGTTTTGAATTGGGAACTGGCATGTCGACGGATTTGGAATCTCTAGGTTCTATCAGCCTATCCAAAGCTAGAGCGGTAAAAGTTGGCATGGCTCTGTATCAGCAAAATTACCAAAACAAATTATTAGGGAAGAAATAAGAAAATAGAAAATAAGTAAAATCTCATTCTGGGAGGTATTCTTAACACAAATAGAACGACACTCAGCAGAAAAGGGTCGAAAAAGCTTTGTAGTTTTAGTGTTCCAGCCGAGTAAATTCTAAGTTCACTAGGAGATTATAATTTTGTTTTCCAGATCATAATTAATATAAACTCGAAAAAATTGAATTTAAAAGCAAAAAATCAACAAGCCCTTAACCAATACAGAATTTAAAATTCCACCTTGCTTTCACAGCAAAAAATAAAAAATAAAAAAATAACAATAAAATCTTATTCATATAGCCAAAACTAATCCTAAACCTCCATCAATTTTTCAGCTGCGGAATAAATACAGCTAATTCAAAATTTCAGCTGTTGAATAAATACAGCTACCTCAAGAGCTGAGTTGTTTTATTTTTCTTTAATATCTCTATCTAACACAACAAATACAGTTATCGCACTTACACAACCAAACAACACCTAAATTTCAGAAAATGAATTTAAATAATAAAAAAAGGATATTAATAACTTGAAAATTAGAAAAAAAATAAATAAATCAGCGGAGATGAACGTTACCTCAGGCCCGAAGGAAAAAAAACAAGCCTAGAAGCGGCTACAGAACATGTAAAGGCATGGAAAGATCAGAGAAGAGTCGGTGAAGATGGTGAAGTTGTATGACAGATAAAACGGCATGGTATTGGCGCAGACGACTCTATTGATGATGTCGTTTTGTTCAAAATCTCTGACCTTCAAAAGAGTAAGGGAAACGACTCGACCAAGCCTTTATCGCAACGACCGCATCTCTCTCTTCCGCAAATATTTGAGTTTTGAGTTTGCCTTCTTATTTTTCTGAATTTAGGAGGGTTGCTGCGCTGCGTGTAATGTGAGCGTTGCGTTGTCAGAGCTCTTGTGTCTTGTTTGGCACGTCGCTTGCGATGTCTCGTTTTGGGCTTTATATGTGGGTTGTGTCGTGTTTGGAGATAATTAATTTGGTTTAGCAACAATTTGAATGTTGAAACGACTCCGTTTGAAGAATCTTCCAAATTGTGGGAAAATTTTTTTCTTTAATTTCGTTGACAAGTTAAAAAGGCCCTGCGTTAGTCTTCACAAATTACGAATATGGACTCGTGAGTCGGAGGTCTGCACGTGATTGAGGACAGATGGCAGATGCTGCGGTAAACTTAAGCAAAGCTCTTTTGGTGGGGACTAGGGTGTCCAAATGGATGGGAGACCCTGACCCTGGCCCGCCTATTATAGTACTTCCTTCCGTCCCCCCTTTTTTTTTTTTTTGGTAAAAGTAAAACACGTGACATATTTTTTTTTTAAAAAAATTCCGACTTATTTTAAATTAGAATATTTTTCTTTGAATAAACAGACAGACAACCTCATCGTTTTTGGCAGTCATTGGCATAGCTGGTAACCAACAATTTTGGTAATAAAGACTCGGTCAAAAAGGGCAAACCCAGACTCAATATGATCTATTCTTGCGAAGAAAATTTAGTTATTAGTTGCTGTTGCTCATGTGGTTACGGGTTACGGCCTTTTCTTTCATTGTACAAATGTACAAATTATTTTTAAAGAGGGTTCGAAATAAAAAGCTTCCGCATCAAATCAGAAACATCGAGAATGTCATGATATCACGGATATTAAGAAACTTCGCGGTGGCTGCCTTTTTAATTATTATTATTATTATTATTATTTTAATTTTGCACGACTCATTCAATTAATCGAAGGAGAAGTTGCCGGTTATTTTGCCCACCAAAGAGGAATGGATGTCAATGGGTCAACAAATCAGATCCAAGTTAAAATTCTTCTCCCGGATCTATACATTACACACTTGCGAGTGGGTGCTGCCACAACGTATTTTTTTGCCATTATTAGTCATTATCATCAATTCATCACGAGGGTAACTTGTAGGTTAAGTAACTAGTTACTTCTTTTAGGTAATGTTCAGCGCTGTACCAATGTTTTTAGGTAATAAAAATATTTATTCATTTATTTTCTATTGGTTAACTAAATTAAATAAAAATTAATTTTATAATAGAGTAGTGGTAAATATTTTAAAATTTTATTTTGAATCAGGTAATATAATTAATTGACTTTGAATTTGTGAAAATAACATGTCACACTTACACTTTATGATATGTCTTTATTTAATTAGATGGGAAGAAACAATCCAAAGGGTTATTGAAAGGATTTGTTACAAGTAAAATTTATAAGTGCATTGAATCATATCATAACTCTATAGTTAAACACGTTAAGGTGAAATATCCCTGCACCCCTCTTTAAAAAAAATAAAAAATAAAAAAACATACTGCCAACGCCACTTTTAATTAAAAAATAAAAGCCCATGATTATAAAATTTATTTCACAATACCGGATTTGGGTTTAGAAGCGTAGAAATGTCACGATCTCCAACTCCAACGATGAGGTGGGGATGACGCAACATTACAATCGAACAAGAGCAAGCAAATACAAATGATAAGACAGAGACAATTGGGAATCTCCTTTTTATATTGATACCCCATTTGAAATTCTAAGGTGGGAAAAGAAATTAGAAGGGCCTGGAACGAATATCTCTCCGGCAGAGCCACTTACTATTAGGTTGCATTTTTTTTTTTTTTTTTTGTCAGTACCTAGTCGGAGTTCTAAAATATATAATGAAAAAGAAAAAAATTCAAAGAGAGTCCACTGAAATCATCCAGGATTGTTAGTTATTTTCATTTCCGTGGTTATTAGTTAGCAACTGAAACAAATATGATCTCTAGTTCTTACTTCTATTGCTAATGATTATCAAAGCAGTCTTCTGAATATTTGAGATTGTAATCAATATCTTTCTCATAAGATAAGATAAGATAGAATAGTAGTAGTATTACAACAAGTCAAGAAGAAGCAAAACAATTCGTATTCAATTGAAAAGAATGACCGGCGTGTTTAAATGAGCATCCCATATTCCAATCTCATTCACATTCTCTTTAAGTACCTGGAAAATTCTGGTTTAGCTGTTGTTTCTTCTCACGGCGGCTGTCAAAAAGACTTGTTCATCTTTTTGGAAGGCTTCGCTGGAACCCTGAGAATCAATTTTGTTAAACCAAATACTTGAGGTGGCACTATCTGCGACTTCGCCTCCAAAAAGACTAAAAGTGGCAGATCCACCAGCTAACCGTTGATACTCGCATCTGCTTCTGATTGTACTCAAAGCTCTAAGCATGGTTTGATTAAGAAGAGATGCCCAGCCTGCAAGACAAGTTGGATTCACATTGCGCGTATGTATAAAGCAGAAATACTGTGGATGAATGACAATAATATGTCAACAATGGAGAAATTTAATTTAATTTGGCCCTGTTTGGTATGCTACTTGCTTTTTAGTCTTTTTTTTTATACAATACTCTGCTCTGGCCACCCAGAGACAGCATGTTACACCAAGGCCTTTGTATTCTCAGATCAAGGCCTCAAAGAGCATGGTAAGAGTTGAGAAAGAAGACAGCGCATGACTTATAAGTTTGACCATACATACACATACAAAGTTGGACTCACCCCGCAATCCTCTTTCTCTTCTATTCAACAAATATACGTCCATCTATCCATTGTCCTATCACCTACGTGGGTCATGGAAGTCGGTTTAGCAGTCTTGGTTTGTCATAATCTCATCACGGGGTTCCAAAAATTTTGGTTTACAAAAAACTTGTGGTGCATTCTGCATTTCTAACTATGAGAGGGATAAATACAAAATTCCACTTAGAATTCACAAAAGAATGTAAGATGAGCCACTCAATAGCACTTGGATGACAACAAAGTCCAAGTTTTGATTTTCTTAAATACTTTACTTTCTTTTCTTGAAAGCTGCTAAAATATCATCCTCCCAAAATTATTTTTATACTCAAGTAGTTGCCTAAGAATTTCCTGATACGGTTCTGATCACGTTTCACTGTTCTTACATGATGTGTGTGTTAGTGAATGCATGAAAATTTAAGAGACATAAGCATTAGGCTTTGATGTATGCATTGAAGTAGCTCTTTAATAATTGTGGAATATATATCCAATGTTTGACTTTCTAATTTCTATATAATAACCCGAAAATAATATGTAAGCTACGAACTTTATCACCAAAAAACACCAGTAACCAAAGCTATGGAGAAACTATTCCAAGAGGCAATTGCTGACAAAGAAGTGGAAGATCAAAACAATCATAGCATCGCTGACTTCTGATAGATCCCGTGCATCCATTTCACACTATTTATTCATCGAGATAGAGTTTATCTAACAACAAAATGTTTCATTTTGAAGGACACATGGAAAACACGTGAAAATAACATCAAACTAACAAAAAGTTATAAATATAATATTGAGTTGATTTCACACAAATGAACAATCAGTCAATAACATAATCCCAAAGCTTTACACACCACTTGAGCAAAAATTTCCATTGAAGATATATGACACATGAGCTAATTTATGCATATGACAAATTAGCTTGTTTTAAACTATCACTGATGCAACTAAAATTAGTAAACAGGATTTTTATTTGATGCATACCTCAGGACACTTCCACCAAGGACCTTGAAGCATGCATCCCCTTGTCTTTTATTGTAGAATTTCTTCGAATAAACTCCTCCGGAAAGATAAATGACAAGCTCAAATTCTTATTGAGCAATGACAGGAAAATCTTGAAGTTGTTCAGTGACCTCCAATTAACTGAAAACGAGCATCATCGAATGACTGGGTAAAATTCACTCCCAACTATTTTGACATCTCGTTATCTTATATTCATAAATCTCTGCATATATCTGTCTATGAAATTTAGTGATTGATTTCTAGGCCTTAATTCGGCAGCTTGTACTTATATCTCCTTGCTTCAACAAGACACAAAAGCTGAATACGTTTGGCGTTGCCTGTTGTGTATGTACAATAAGGAGAAATCTGGGAGCTTATTCACTTTAAAGACATGAGAGACAGCAGTTGGGAGCAGTTCAGAATAGTGATAACCAAATGATACCAGTTGATTTGCTGGAGGACCAAAAAAACAAATTTCACCAATCTTTTTGTTGATTCAGACAGAATCGGTGCTGCCATTGCAGAATAAACAAAATATATAAGTGGCCAAACTCTTCTACCTGAAAAGAAATGTCGATATACTATTCAAAGGTCCACAAAACTGTCCTGTCGTGCTTGACCAAACAAAGTTACAAAGCATGCTCCCAGAACTACATAATAGAACTGGATTACTTGATATGCCTTCAAAGCAGCACATAAAACAAAGTAACAAAGAAATGTTGACCTATTGATTGCATTTTCCCAAACTGAGTTTACAGGCATTTTCATGTCAGTTTTGCGACAGTGACCCAGCTACTCCCTATTTCTTTAGCTAGTCCTTTCTTCCTCATAATGCTTCTCAAGTTGTCTACAGAGTCCCACTTTCCAACGGCTGCATAAAAATTTGAAAGCAGCACATAATTACCAGGTTTATCTGGCTCTAATTCTAAGAGCTGCTTTGCTGCAAACTCACCCCTTTTGACATCTTGATTAAGATTACAAGCATTTACAAGCGCTGCCCATACAGCAGCCGTAGTCCCTGTACCATTCTTAACCATATCATTAAACAGACACCACATTTCTTCTATCCGACCAGCCCGGCCTAAGGTATCAATGAAACAGGCATAATGTTCTGGCCCTGGATCCAAGCCATATGTCTCTCTCATTGAATTAAAACAAGCTCTGCCTTCTTCCACCAATCCTGAATGTGCACATGCCGATAAAACAGCAAGAAATGTGACAGAATTGGGCAAGACCCCACTTCCTTCCTCGCCCATCTTCTTAAACAGCTCAAGAGCTCCAAGCCCGTGCCCATGACTTCCATATGCAGCAATCATACTAGTCCAAGAAACAACATCTTTCTGAAAAATTCCATCAAACAACGACCGAGCATTCAAAAGTTTACCACATTTAGCATACATATCTAGCATTACATTGCACATCTGGGTCTCATAAATAAAGCCAAAACGTAATGCCACACAATGAATCTGCTTTCCAATCCACAGATCGGAATTCTCAGAACAAGCGGCAAGAGCACTGGTGAGTGCAACCACATTTGGCCTCATTGTACTCATAATAGAAAAAGCTTCTTTATACTTCTTATTCTGAACACACCCAGAAATTAAAGAATTTGTCATAACGGGATCAACTCTACCATTGAAACCATTAAAAACATTCATGGCCTCACTAATGCACCCCACAGCTGAGTAAAAATCAATAAGGGCAGTACTCAAAAATACCAAATCACGTCCCAAAACAACAACCAAACCATGTACTTGCTTGCCTAGTCGAAAAGCCTTCAACAAGGCACAAGCTTTAAGTACAGAAGATAAGGTAAACTCACTAAACTCAACCCTTTCTCTAGTCATTGCCTGAAAAACACCAAATGCTTCCTTAGCAAGGCCGTGTCTTAAAAAGCTTGAAAGTAAAGCGTTCCAAGTTACAACATCCTTAAACTCAATTTCTTTAAAAGCCTCAACTGATTCGCCCAAGAGCCCATACTTGGAATACATGTCCATTAACGCCGTTTTGGCTACGGGTTCTGAATCTGTACCACCTTTTATCATTAAGGCGTGGACTTGTTTGCCACGTCCTGGGGCAGGCAAAGCAGGGCAGGCACCGAGAACAGGTGTGAAAGTGTAAGAAGTAAGGTTCAAGCACGTAGAATGCATGTAACAGAAGAGAGCCCAAGTGGCAGGAAAGTTGCGGCTGCGTGTATATGACAGCAGTTGGGAGTTAAGGGAGGAGAGGTCTCTGTGAGAAATTTCGTCGAACACTTGGTGAGTGTATACACAGCGTTTCGGTAGAGCCTCAGTAATTGAAATACAGGTTTTGGCGGGGAAGTTTATCATGCGAATGAGACGTAACAACGACATGGAAATTTAGTAGGCATGCGGCTCATTTGGTTCGTATAAATTCTGTGGTGGCGACACGCGGGTTTTCAATTATGTTATTTATTCTTGTACAACATATTATGTTGGGTTAGGGGTCATGTCACATGTGAGCCCTGAAGACACAAGTTACGCTGAGGCAACATTGGGCTTGATTCTGAACTAACTCCCAATAAAAGAAAGTAAATGTTGGACTGGATCGTGAGTCATAAGGATTTCTCGAACTCATCAAAATTATCTGAATTCACATTTCTTATAGTACTTACCCTTCACTTGATTCATCAAAACTATAATTGTAAGAATACCTTAAAATTTAATAAAATAAATAAATCTTTAAATCTAAGATGATAATTTTTAAATTAAATTATTATTATAAAAAAAAAACATCTTGTAATTATAATTTTCTGTAGTTATAGTTTTATTTAATTTTTATAAATAAATTAAGTATAAGAAAATTTACAAAAATTAACACGAAGAGAAAAATTTCCTATAATTATTGTAAACTTCTCCATACAAATTAAATAAAATTATAATTACAAAAAATCAATACCATAATTTTTAAATGAAATTATAATTATAAAAAAATAACATATTGAATTTTTATTGATTTTATTAAATTCAAGAGTATTTTTATAATTATAATTTTTTATTTTTTAAATTTTATAGAATAAAATTACCTTTTAATTCACTTAGGGATAAAATGATCATTTTTTAGTGTTAAAATGGTTAATTGATATAAGTTTAAAAACAAAGATAGTGCCAAATATAAATCAAAATTTTGTGATAATGAGATGTAAATATAACAAAAGAAAGAAGGTGGTATAGAGATAATTTCTCATTAAACTTTTATGTAATAAAACAAAAACTAAAGCAATAGTTAATAAAGCTAAAGCTACAACATTCAAATTTTTCTAAGATATATTTTAACATGATTAAATCAAATTTAAAAACTAAAAACACCGAAGAGGAAACGAAACCCCCTTAAACAATTCTATTCGGGATGAGAATTGAGAAATATATAGCATGTCAAGGATGGGCGCTGAGATGTCAGTCGATTCCCTCCTCTCCCCATTACTATCCGTACACTCGATTATCTATCAGCTTTAGCGATTCTAGTGATTATCCTTAATTTATTAACACGTACTCATTTACTTGGCGTCTAAACAATGTGGAACTTTTACAAGTAAGAAGAGGAACAGCCTTTCTCTCTCTAGTGTCATCGTATTGATTTAGAAGCATTACCATATCAATGACTATTGTTGGATGAGCATGGACAAAATTATAGTGAACAGTTTCCACTATTTTTCTCTCGGAAGAATATTAAAAAGAAAAAGAAAAAAAATAACGAATGCAAGAAAAAGCAGTTAATAAATAGACAACATTGTATTGTGTTCATCATTAGGCCCATTTACCGCACGCAATGTCGATCATCATCCGTGAACCTTTTCATAATCATTACCCAAAAAAATAATAAGGAATTTAAAAATTAACAAATCATCATACCGTAAACTCTCATCATTATCACCATCTTGTCCCCATAAAGAAGAAAGGGGGAAACCATTTTGGACAGCTAGCTAACTTTGATTCACTAAAGTACATTGCTTCCTTCTGAAGAAAACTCAAATCCGCTTACTTTGATTATCTTTTGAAGCTGTTTACATACGAGTTAAATATCTTTTGGTTCATAAAACGGACGATCTTACTCTCAGCAGACAGTTTCAAAATAAAGCCTTTACTTTTTCTTCGGAGCTACAATGGAGGGATTTAGGCTTCAGCCATACTATATATATAGCAAAATAAATATTGGGACTTGCATATTCCCAAGAGACGGCTACTTTTCTCTAGCTAGTATTTGCTTCATGCCTACTGCTTTGAGCTAAAAATTAGATTTTAGGAACTACTTAGATGACTAAAACTATCAAATGGGCATGACAGATAATTACTTACAAGCACCATCAATTTACAAAATGGAGTTAAATATGCATTCAGCATACATACTAAGTTCTGGCTACCGCTCTTCTGAGTTGAATTTGTTCCATGCTTCCTGAAAATCATCAATTAACAGAAACTTTAGTCGATGACAGAATGTTTCTGTTAAAAGCAAATTGTTCATAAGATGACATTAATAGAAGCATTCATTCCTAGAAAATTAACAAGACAGGTAGGGGAATGTAAAAATCCTACCGTATAAATAATATTAGGATGTTCTAAGGCATGCTTAAAGTTAATGGATCCATAACTACCAAAAATTTTTTCAACAGACTACAGATGACCATATTATTGATCACAATGAGGTGAATATAACCTTAGGGGCATATGTGAAGCAAATGAGAGCTCCTAATTGTCACAATAACAGGTTGTACAGATACAAGCTCCCTAGAAAGACTGAAACTTTTCTGTAAAATATTTATCTCTGTTACAACATTTTCAATATTGCCTCACCAAAATCAGGTGCATAGCAGATAGTTTCCAGTGATTCAGAATATCATTATAATTATTATGTGCAAATATAAAGCCCCATCACTTCTCAAGCATTATTAATGATATCTGCATGAAAGCAAAAGAGATACCTTAAGGAGATCAAACACTTTCTCACAAATATATTTTTGCTGGATACTTGCACCTCTTTGCTGTAATTTGTCAGGATGAACACAGAGAGTGGCTTTCCTGTAAGCTTTCTTAACAGCAGCAGAAGTTATTACCTCTGTTAATGGAATTGGATGCCAACCACTATCAGGCCCAAGTATCTGCCAATACATAAAATTTGGTTGAGGTAAATACTAATGTTAATTGATTTTATAAAAACAGAATGAAAGTGTTTGGCCACCTATGTTTGATAAAATCTAAAGATTAGAAAAGCAGGTCTAGGATTAATCTACTTATTTCCATTTCAAATGGACCGTGTATTCTACAAACACGACACAAATATAAAAAGAGCATTGTCATCATTTTTAATACTATTAACATTTCAATGTTCAGAACACCATTAACAATCAATCAATCCAGACCCAGCATCCAATAGAAATTAATGAAGTTCAGGATGTTCACCCATCCAATCCACTCCACTGATGGTCCTCCGCAGACCAACCTTCTTCAATTTAACTCACAAAAGCACACTTTTGTCATTATATTCTACAGACTTCAAATGTACGTACATTCATCTAATAATTGAAACAATTTTAACATGCATTTCACATGTTAAATGACACTACAGCATACGTTTGTAGGAATTGAGAAAGTAACACATACATATTGCAATGTTGAAAGCAAAGCACGAAGGTTGCCTTCTTTTCCACTTGACCACCTCTTGACATCAGCATCTAGTGTTTCGGCTAATCTCTGCAAACAGAATTAGATCCAAGAAATAAGCAGAGAAAGCAATAAATATATGAAGTCAAAGAAATCCTTTTCAGAGGAGCAAAGATTTTACATTTCTTTCAGCTTGCTCTCTTTGGGCAAGAAGATCACGCATATTCTTCTCTGCAAGAGCTTTTGCCTGCAAAACTCCAAGAGGTTATTTTGTTGGAAATAAGCAGACTGTTTACAGGAAAAATAAAATAGAAGTCATACCGCCCGTTCCGCTGTTCGCCGATGCCTCTCTAGTCTAGCCTTACATCTCTGAGCTGATTCACCTTCAATTCCATCAGATCTCTCAGCATTAATTGAAGCTTCATGCAGAAAAGACACATGTTTTAGAATGACTGAGCACAAGTCAGTCAAAACATTGGAAATACAATTTTGCTTTCATTCATATATACATAGTTTTACCAAAAACCACCACCCACAGCTTCAAAATTACATACCAACATAACCCGAGGAATATGGATATCTTGGACTACTGAAGGAGCTGGCACTCTGACACTTCTGATCCTGTAGGTCCTGCAGTTACAATTTGTTAAAGTCCTGCCATAACCGTGCAAGTCATAAAAATAGCAAGTATACTCACAGAAGATGAAGAGCTTGGTCTCACTGCACTATTTCTGGAAGAAGCAGAAAATTTCTCTGAAAATATTCTGTCTACCCGTTCTCTCGCATCAAAAGCACCTCTTTCAGCCATTGCTTTTTCCGCAGCACGCTCTCGAGCCTCTGCAGTTGCTCTCTCAACAGCAGCACGCTCTGCCCTGAGTCTGGCCTCCATAGATGCTTTCTCAGCTAATGACTTCTCCTTAGCCTCAGCACAAGCCTTCTCCAGTCTTTCCCGTGCCTCTGCCAGTGCTCTTTGTCGAACTTCAGCAGTTGCTCTCTCCACAGCAGCTCTTTCTGCCCTCTCACGGGCTTCAGCAAAGGCCCTTTCACGAGCTTCAAGAGTAGCTATGTCAACAGCCATCCTATCCTTTTCCCTTTCCCTTTCCCTGTCCCTCTCTTCTTCGATCCTCCTAAGACGTTCCATTTCTAGCTCTCTTTGCCTTTTCACCCTTTCAGCATCTTTATCTTCTGATGTAAGTGTCACACTCACATTCTTCTCTCTTCTTTCCAAACTCTCACTTGCATTTGCCGACTGAGCAGTTTTCTGGATACTTCCTTTCCCGCCCAGCATCGACTGCTGAGCAGCCTCCATTTTCCTACCATTTTGAGCAAATTCTTTCACCCGTTGAGTTGGCATGAATTTGTCCTGGTCTAATTTCTGATTCAAGCCAACATCAACTTGGTTCTGCTTGATGTTATTTTCTCTCTCCCCCCACTCATTAGCAAAGTTCTTCTCTTGATTTTTGGTACTGGCATCTGGCTGGAGGCCACTCGTAGTTTTCTCCTGTCCAATGCCTGTTCTAGACCCATCCATTGTTTTTCCACAGATGTCTTCACAAAAGGGCTCTGCAGCATCTTTCATTTCAAGTTTGCATTCTTCTTGTTTTAAGTTGCCATGGGCCAAGCCAAATACTTCAAATTTTCTGTCATCCAACACATTTGTGGTTTTGACTGCCTCTCCTTCGAGTTCACTGTCACTGTTCCCAATCTGTATCTCTACATTTCCTTCATCGGCAAAGGACCCTTGAGTTACCTCTTCTTTTCCAGTGTTTACCTCCTGCTGACTAGCTAATCGAGTCACTCGAAGGTTCACGTTATCATCCAGCATACATGCCTTGCCTGATGCCATATCCTTCCCCTTCTTGAACAACTGAGGTCCTTCAGCCATTTTCAGCTTCTTCCCATATTCGTCCCATTGGTTTTTCTCATGTGCTTCGTTTAGCTCCTTCAAATCTTTAGCCTCACCAGCATCTTTAAAACTCTTCTCAGTTTCTACCCCAGCCTCTTGTGAGAAGTTCCTACTTACTTCCTTCTCAAGTGCTTCTCTGAATCTCATTTCATTTTCTTCTCTTCTTACATGAGCCTCATATAGTGTTTCGAAATTATCTACTAGCTCACACACCTGCCCTAGGCTTTTCCCAGTCTCTTCATTTTCATTCACTCCTGTAAGTCTTTTCCCAATCTCTTCTATATCTCGCTCCACTTGAAGTCTCCTCTCAGTTTCCTCTCTTTTGAAAGTCTCTTTTGCATTCACTTCTTGTTCTAATGCCTTTCTCAGTCTCTTCTCAGCATCTCCCTGCTCACAAGCCTCTTTTAGCGTCTTCTCACTCTCTACCTGCTCACGAGCCTCTTTTACTTTCATCGTGCTTTCCTCTCTTTCGTTAGCCTCCACCAAGTTATACTCAATATCTTCCTGCTCAGAATCCTCCATTAACACTTTCTCCTTGTCTTCTTGGTCAAGAGCCTTCTTCACCTTTTTCTCATTCTCTATCTGCTCACCAGCCTCCCTTAGTCTTCTTCCATTGGCAGCCGTATCGCAAGGCTCCACAAATCTTGTCTCATTTCCCATACTTCTATTGGTCTCTCTCAGTGGCTGTTCAATCCCCCGATGCTTCATGACCCTCTTACCTTCAAATTTGCTTTCCTTGCAGTAAACCTTTACCAGGTTTTCATGCTTTTCTGGTACATCAGCTTCAGTTGGTTTCTTCTCATTCTCTGCAGCGTGTTGGACCATTCTGAAATTCTTCTCCTCCACTACCTGGTCACAAACTTCTTTAGCCACTTTGACCTGCTTCTCGTGCCCTTTATGCTTGCGTGTTGCTTTTGCTGCCCCAGACCTCCTATTGCTTTCTGTCAGCTCACAAGCTTCTTTTGCAACAAGTTTTTTCTCATTTTCTTCCAGTTCAAAATCTTCACTTTTTGTTACCATTGTCCGACCGTTCACTCGATGATGTTCCATTGCTTCCTTTTCAGTCTTTTGCCTGCAATCCTGAACTTTTGCATCCAGCTCCAAACCCTCATCATAGTTTGCCTGCTCAAAAGTGGATCCATCAGTTTTGACCAATTCAAAAAATTCTGAAGCTTCTTTCCACTCGCCGGCTCCGACAATTTTACCAGATCGTCCATGTTTCTCTGCCAATGTTCTATCCATGGTGAAGAACTCTTCCACCTGTAGTGTATCTGGAACTGCCTTTGTTGTGTTAACATCTCTTTGTCTTTCCTCCCTGACAGAAAATGTCATTCCATTTGCTTGTCTTTCACAAGTGCCACGCACTCTCTCCTTTTTTATGCTTCTGGAACCTTCAACAGTACCAAACATCTTTCCTTCCTTATCCTTATCCTTCCTGTCATGCTTACAGCTTTGAACACTTTCCCTCTTCTTCTCTAGCAATTCTTTTGCAGCTTTTAGTTTTGCTTCAGCTTTTTCCATTACTTCTTTCATAGCAGCAGCGGAGGCGGCAGCAGATGAACTTGTATCAACCTCCACATCATAAACAGGTGGAGAAGTATCATCATTGATCCCTTCAGATGCAGTAGTTTTACAGGTTTTAAATATTGTACCAGAATCAGCCATTTTGACATCTAATGGAGGTGCAGGTCTACAGGGAGGTGGGACTTCCGAGGGCTGTGTTCTAAGACTTATCTCAGAAACAGTTACAAATGTCTCATTAGGAAGAGAACTATTCCTGCCAAATGCTTTTTGAGGTTTAAGGCCACTCGCAAATGCTTGTTCAGCAGAACTACCAGCAGAGGGTTGAGACAGGCTTTTTTTGAGGTTCTTTTCTCTCATCATTCCCCCACCAAAATCCATATGAAGATCGCTATCATCAGTCACCTCCAGAGGTGGATTCTCATGGTAAGCCTTTCCCAAGGGTGTGGTTTTGTCAACTAGAAATGTATATCCAGGAATGGCGTGTATCCGAGTTACCTGGGTAATCCCATTAGGCATATCATCATCACTTCTCTGATTAGCTTTATGATAAGATACGTTGAATTCCCTGCTGCCATCAATTGATTCGTAAGAATCTCTATTGGACAAACATTGATTCTTTCCGGACTGATCCGACTCTTCTGACAGAGAATCAGTTTCTGCCGGGGTCCTACAAATGTAGAACAAATACTTCAATGCTGTTGCCCCAAGAGGTATACAATCAATTAATATGCATGCTTTCTAACTTGAATTAAAAAGACAGCATCCACGCAACAAACACAGAAGCCAAGTAAATTAAAAAAGCCGATAATTGCTTCAAAGTCCTTAAACTAAAGGTCGTATCCATATACATTAGCACTGGCTAGACAACGCATAAATTTGCGATGGAAAACCATGTGATCTTATTTTTGTACACTTTCTGTTGGAGAAAACTTTATCATTTCAGTCAAAAGAAAATTTAAAAAAAATTCCCAAAATGGCCCGATTTTCCTAACATAACAAACCATGCATGTGGTTGTAGCAGATTCTGTGATTCAGGGGAGATTAAAATTCACTCAAACTGGAATACTATACAAAAACAAGCTGCTTTACAGGCAAGAAGCAACCAACTCAGCTAAAAATGTCACTCCTTTGTTTCCTGACTCACAAATTAAAACTACCGCATATAATTTATGCAAGACTCTTAAAAAATCAATAAAACTTTTATTATCATTCTCAGAGCCATAAACACTCCTCTACAAGTTCATGCATTAGGCCGCTCATTAACTATGAATCTATCATACATACAAAAAAAAAAAAAAAATTAAATAACTTAAGAAATAATTTTTTTTTTAAGAAAAATGTCTTCATTTCGGTAAACAAAAAAAAGGCAATTTTTTAATAGAATAAAATAAAATAAAATGTACCAAGCTTCATCAGAGGAGTCAACATCACCACCACTAAAACCTTTGGATTGGTCCATCATCAAGTCATGGAACGAAACAGCAGAATCAAGAGCGTTGAAAGCGCCGAACACTTCATCGTAGTCAAAGCCGGAGCTCTGAACGTCAAAGAAGACGTCGTCCTGGTCGACCACCGGAAGATCAAGGACCGGAATGGAAGAGGCTCGCGGAGCGTGAAAGCCGCCGAAAATTTCGGTGTAGTCCTCCGGTCTCGGCGCAAGTGTAGGAGAACCGAACTTTGGCGGGCCTCCGAAGACGTCGTCGTAAGTGGTTCTGGTCATGAAGGTGGTCCCATTGCATGATTTTTTTGAAAATGAAGTCGAGGTCGAGGACTTGTTTGGTGGCCGAGAATGTGAGAGGTTTTCCATGAAAGTGAGAGATTCTAGGGTTCGTTTTGTTTACGTTTTTTGTTTTCTCCTCGTTTTAAGCTTCGATTGTTGTTCTCTTTATGTTTTGTAATTTGTAATCCCTCTCTCTCTCTCTCTCTCTCTCTCTGTCTGTCTGCCGGGCTCTGCAGAATCAGAAGCAGAACAACGAAAAGTGAAACAAACAAAATTAAAAGAAAAAAAAAATTAACCAAAACAGATTTGTGAAATGACGACTAAGGACTTACATTATTGAATGAAATAGAGCATTCAGTGTTTTTTTTTCTGGATGTCATTTAATTCGAAATTTCGAATGATAGATTCGAATAGTGGAGAAATGATTGAATTTTTACGTAAGGGCAAACAATTTATTAAATATAAGATTCTTAAAAAATTTGATTCCCGTGTGTTTTGCGTTAATAGTAATTGAATTTGTAATTTTGTTTACTGATATACGAAGACTTGTTAATCGAAGAAAAAGAGAAATAATTTTAATTTTTCTGAAAAAATAGGAATGAAGGGCGCAGGGTGTTGGCCGGTGAGAACGCGGGAATGAGTGTGGTTGGTGGGACTTTCGAGGGGACAAAATGGGAAATTGGGAATTCTGAAGGAATTTGTTTGGTTCTTACACTTGTTGGTTACATTTACATTACATTACATAACATGAAACTGAGAATAGAAGATGGTTTTATCCATTGTAATCCAGTGGGACCCGAGCAGTGACTCTGACGCTCGCTACTTACTCTTGCATTACGGTATCGGCAAAATTCTATAATTATTAATGAAATTTAATTTCTTTCCACTCTTTACTAATGCCCTACACTACATGCCAGCAAAAGCAAAGATAGAATAAAAAAAAAATTAAATTAAATTAATGTTAATCTCCAAGTCTTAAACGTAACCGTACATCCAATAATGTGTTGCATGATAAACATAATTTTACTGGTGGATCCTTGTCTATTTCGATGTGATCCGGTTTGATACTCATTGGATGCACACCGGTTCAACTCACGTTAAAATATTATCACGCTGTGAAAGTAAAATAAAATAATATTTGCAATAGTCATAAATAACACTAAACAAGTTCTTGTTCCTGATAAGGTACTAGCTTAGTTAAATTGGTAGTTATGTTATTGAAATAGTAAAAGATCATTTAATTTAGCAATAGAAAATAAACGGCTGTTAAATATTATTAATGTTGAAAAGCTTATTTAAACTAACAGCAGTATAATGAAAGTGATTGAAATTACATTCAAGCCAGAAAAATATACATATATAAAGGGCCAGTGATAGCAGCTAGTCATGTCTCTTATGTGTGCGGTCCTGCACGCTATAGAATAAGTGTCTAAAATTTCATTGCTTGAATTGTGAGGTCTACAAATTAATAGTTATGCTAATTAAAATCTTAACATGCATTCCGTTGGACAACATAATATGCACTTAATAATCAGATTTCAACATCAATCAATCCAAGAAACAAAACCAATGATGAATATAGAAGAAGAAGAGGAAGAAACGCAGCTGCAGACAGCAAACGGTATTAATTGATTTAAGCATTAGCATTGAAAAATGAAAATGAGGAAGACCCACTTCGACACTTATTGCACCAACACTATATAAGGAACCTGCTGTTGTACAAAGACAACGAGGATGCATAACATGAATGATATATCTTTCACTTTCAATCTGACTCTGCTTTCTGCGTGTGATAAGGACTTGTGATTGCACCGCGAAGCTGCAACGCGAACCTTATATAGCCCTTAATGCCTGTCAACGTGGACTTTCATGGCCATGCAAGCTGCACTGCAACCCTCACAAATTAATTTTCTAGCCAGTGGTCCAATTGTTCTTCAAAATGTCCTCTTCCATAGCCCATAGTCCCTTGTCCTTGTCCTTGTCCCCGGCATTCCCATTATAACTGATTAACTATCTTTCACTTAATTAATTGATACAATCCCAGTTGTTTCTGGATAAA
The DNA here is from genome assembly GCA_030449925.1 of Citropsis articulata. Taxonomy (NCBI): domain Eukaryota; kingdom Viridiplantae; phylum Streptophyta; class Magnoliopsida; order Sapindales; family Rutaceae; genus Citropsis; species Citropsis articulata. Next base: position 232,347 of record JASUUH010000100.1, on the reverse strand, counting down.
AGAACACCAACAGTAATAATTTATAATTAATGGATTTTATCATTTATCATCACTCTTATTATTTTATTTACCAACAAACTTCTTCTTCAAAACGACAGCTCAAAGATTCTTGTTCCCTTTTTTTTTTTTCGTTTTTTTTTCCTTTTTCCAAGGATGTAATACAACATACACTAGACACTAAACATTTTTATAAACTATTCAAAGGGATTTGACAACATATATAATATTATAATATTTTTGTGTGTGTGTGTGGGTGTGTGTGATAATTAAAAATATCCTTAAAAATATCAAGAATTCGACTACCAAACACATTCACCCACATGATTCATGAACTAGTAGGTAGAAATAATAGTCTTGGGTTAAAATTTACCAACCCATTTTCATCATATGTAATAACATAATAAATAAAATGACAAATGTTTTTTTTTGGGAGTTTTTGTGGGGGTTTCTTATTTTTGAATGAGGTTAAAGTCCACTAAATATATAAGTGAGGGCAGATTTCTAAATTTAATGCTTGGTTAGGTAATCATGTTGTACTATAAATAGTGAAAAAAACGTAGAGACAAAACAATAGAAAGTATAAAGCTAGGTTCTTGGAATCTAACAATATAATTTACGTTTACAATTAACGTGGTCGTGAGATCTACGCGGGATGGTAGAGATTGTTATGTAATGGTGACGTTACTGATGAATTATAACGAAACTCAATTTATTTTTGAATAAGCACTATCTTCTTTTGATTATTTGTCCTCGGTACAGGTAAATATGAAATAAATTATAAAGTACTTTTTCGTGTTTTTCGATAGGTAGATATAGAAGTAAGAAAAAGATCCTCTCCTGATATGAGCTCTCATGAATTTTTAAAGATTTTGTGTTATGTGTATTTAAGTGGTAGTGTATGAATAAAATTTAATTTTTTTAATTTTTTTATTTATTAATTATCAGTCACCACATATATTTTTACTCAAGAGCAGATCAAATCAAGAGAGATCAGGTGAGAATAATGATCCATAGAAGTGACCACTGAGCTAGCATAAAATTCAAAGCAACTTTGCCGTAACAAATATTAAAGAAAGCCGAGATTCAAACTGTTTGCGAACTTTTACGGAAGCTCATCTTTTTTTTCCTTCTGCATCCAACGTGATAGCGATAGGTATTTTCAATTTCACATGAGAAAACATTTTCTTATTGGTGCGGCTGCTGCTTGCGCCTCACTGGACTGGGTGCGGCATTTTTGCTGTCATTTTTGTAAAATTGCCGAGGAAGGTTGTAATTATTGAAACCCCTTTTAGCCAAATTGCAGAAAAGTTTTATGCTTCCTGGAATCGTGGGACCGTAATGTTCGCCACTTTATGTCAGTAGCTAGCTAAGCCTAGCTTCTTGCAGACCTCAAATACATCATCATTCGTAATCAATACACGCTGTATTATTAATACGTTGACGTATGATAATCCAACGATACAAACGTGGGTGAGGGTGAGGGATACGATCACATGCACGGTGTACCTGCGCCCCAGATTTAATTAAATTCAACTTGGTCATGATGATTTACAGCAACAACACACCGTGGCGGGGTGATGAGTTATGATTGATTGATTTGATCGTCTCGTAGGGTCGATCCCAATTGATAAAACAAGTCATCGAAGCTATTATCACCCTGTAGACAGACCATACCACAGCTAGGTTTATTCCTTTCTGTAGTTTTGAATTTTGAAAGAAATTACAATCATTCGACAGAACAAATTGAAAAAATGAAGATAAAAATGCGTATGATTGAATTTGAATGAATCCTGCTTTTGCCTGTATTATTATTAGGATTATTTGTGCAGTTTGGCTGGCATAGAAATGGATAATGGGAAGCACGCATTTGGTGGGTTTAGAAAATTAGAAGCAGACCAAAATGATATATGTTGAATAATAATATTAAATAACAATTTGAGTAGTGTACAAGTATCCGAATTATATATACACACACACACACACCAAGTCCAAGTTGAAATAATGTAACGTGATGTTTTATTTTCCTTAACACAATATCGAAAGAATTGGCTAGTAAAGTTGTGAAAGGAACAAAATAGTACCCAAAAAAAAAAAAGGGTCCCTACATCCCAGTTGCTGAGTGGGAGAGCATATTCTTCTCATCCCTAAGCTGCCCAGTTCATAATAATAATAGAATACAGATACCTCAACAGGCAACAGCACCAACCAAAACTTCGCCACCAGTCACGGTGAGTGAAATGTAAAATGCCTGCGCTGATTCTCATTTTTATTTTAATTTATATAGTTACTGATCGAATAACATTATTTTATTTAATTATTTGTTTTGAATAAACAAGAGAATGACATTTAAAATATCAAACGTCAATTTAATAATTTGTTGAGAGTGGTTAAGAGTGTCTTCGTATAAAAACTAAAAGTTAGATATTTTGCTAGTTATAATTAAAAAAAAAAAGTTAGGGGACCATTTCGAAATATTTGAGCCAGTTATATAAATTTCCCATGGTGTTATTTCCACCCCATTATTTTTATAAATCCACCCTATTTTTAGAAAATAATTATGATAAGTTCACAATATTCTTAAAAAAATATAAATTAATAAAAGTTTTATACAGTTAATCAATTAAATCTTTTTTTTAATTTTTTCTTAAATTTTTTGACCATCTTTGATTATAAATTTTAGTACAAATTTTAGTTTACTATTGTATTATTATGAGATAAAAAGACAAAATTACCCTAATAAAATATGAGTTATTGTATCTAATAATTTAGATAGTTAATTTCGCGACTTATAATTTAATACTTTTAAATGAAACCTAATTTTTATTTCACTACCCTTACGTATAAATAACATAAATTTAATAGTCCAAAAATTTATATAAGAATTGTGCTATAAAGACACTGTATTAATCTAATTAAAAAATAATAATCATACTAATAAAAAATAGTATTAGAAACAATAATTTTGGTACATATTAGAAAAATATTAAAGTTAAAATAAATTCTTGGTAATTTTACTTTATAAGGTCAAAATAGTCAATTTAAACTTATGTTAAATCAATCTTTGTAATCAAATATCCTAAAAAAATCTTAAGTCACAAAAAAGTCAACTAAGATAGATTTAATTAATTTAATTCTAAAAAATTCTTCTTAATTTAAAATTTTTAAAAATAATGTATAACTTTTATAATTATACATTATTTTTTGAAAATAGGATACTTTAAAAAAATGTGAGGTGGAAATATCATCACTCCTTTCCCATAGATTTTCATGTACCGTTAGTTTTAAGTATTCAACTTTTGACATGATTATGAATTCCAAAAATTGATTAAGAAGAAAGAAAGAAACTTTAACAATGATGCTGAATCAATCATTCATTTTATTTAAATTATGACTGGTAATGTTTGGGGTTGACGACGCCTCACCAACTGTCAGGCAATTATCGTTCCAAAAGTTTTTCAAGATTCAACCTGAAAATTTAAAAAGAAAAGGAAAATAAAATAAATAACCCAGGTGGCAATGGGTACCAGGCACAGTTAATGGAATTGGACTTTCGAAAACCAACTTGCAAAAATCTCTGGTCAGGTCTGTTGCTATAATGGAAACCAACAGAAAATTTCAAATAACAACAGTCATAAGAATAAATAAAATGCAATCTGCAAAAATGGTCTGATTCTGAATTCTTTCTTGGGTTTTTTTCCTTTCCGGCAACATAAATCATCCTATATCGATATCCACTTTGAATGTATGATGACAGTGCTACCAGTTCTGGGTTTCCACTGCCAGACCCAACCGATACGTGAAACATATTCAAATAAGATGCATCCAGAATAGTGCAACTGCAACATATATCATGCACCGCCAACTTCCTGAATCCACATCCTTTATTTCTGGTAAACAAATGCAACGTAATAATGTCTAAACGTACAATTCCCGGATGATCAAAAACATCCAAACATATGTTTCATTGTGGAAGTTTTTCATAGAAAAGCATTTGGAAAAAAAAAAAAAAAAAGTCTCTTTAAAACCAAAGTGGATGAGCACAGCTATATGCCTGAAACGTGCACTGTGATTTGACCTTAGCATTTTGCGTGGTCTCCAAAAATTATTGAAATTGAAAAGCACCCATTTCCTACGAATCCCGCAAATAAACAATATATCTGGTACTCTGGTGATATTGAATCTCAAGAGGAGAAGCCTATCCTGGATTAATCACACTCAAGCTGTTTTTGGCACTTTATCTTGCATCACGTTATCAGGAAGTATGAGCTCAGGAGGGGTCTTGCGAACAACACCAAGCATTGAATCATACTCCTCATCACGACGAGCAAATTTTTTGCGAAGCAGCTTCTCAAACTCAATTTCGTCAAAGCTCTTCGCATTTTCAGCCGCGTGAACCTGTGCCAAATTGGAATAATTTATGGCTGACTGGGAAATAAAGGCCATCTCTTCTTCTGTGAGCTTTCTGAGGAACCTAGCTGGATTACCTCCCCAAACCTGTAATCAGAATAATAAATGGCTTTTAAGATCTTTAATTCAGGAATTATCAGAAAATAAAAAAATGAAAGTTCAGTAAGGAGTTAATTGTGGCCAAACCCTGCTACAGTCATCCAGCTAGGTTGAATCTACTATCTCAACTTGAGTATTTAGTTTATTACATGATAGTGGAAACTAATAAAATTAAACAGACCCTGCTTAAGCAGATTGGGAAGTTTCTGTCATCAGAGTCATCTCTAAACTGAAATCTATTATCAAGTCTGGCCAATGACTAAACAAGACTAAAGGAATATAACTGTCTATGATATCTAGGGCTCAACAATCACAGATCTGGACATGACACCATTTTCCAGCACAATTTTACATAAAAAATGACCATGAGATAGAAGCCAAAAGTAGAGACGACTACTACCTCCAGTTTAGCCCAGCCCATTCTGGCCCCCAAAATTCATGAGGGGCATGAAATTCATTCCTCAAGACCACAAGCCAACAATATGGTCAATGAAAAAGCATGATAAGAAAAGGGAGAGGACAAGAAAGGAGGAACAAAACACCAGGACATACGTCCCCCACCACTGAAGTGATAATTTTCAGATTCAGTATTTGCCCAAAAGTGATCATATAGCCTAAGATTAAAGAAGCTGCTGCACCACAGCAGCAGTATATTCTAAATAATTCTTATACAAAAAATCTTCAAACCTTTAAATACCATTCATAAAAATACAGAAAGCTCTATAGATATTGATCACCCACCGACCTCCCCACATGGAATCCTTGTGTTCTGCCTTACAAGAGCTCCAGCAGCAACCATAGCATTTTTCTCAACATAAACACCATCCAGCAACGTAGCACCCATACCAACAAAAGCCTCATCATCAACAGTACATCCATGCAAGACAGCACTGTGACCTGTCCATTTAATTGATAATCATAATTCAAGACCTTTAAATAAAACCCAACCCCAGGATCACTTATATGTTACAAAGATCACTATACATCACTCACCAACAGTAACATTATCTCCAATGATAGTAGGTAAAACCTTCCCAGCTAAATTTGATTTTGCCACATGAACAAGGGAATTGTCTTGTATATTGGTTCCAGACCCAATGCTGATGCTGTTAACATCACCTGCGGACAAGAAGCCCTAATCAACATCTACTAGGTGGCAGTGGTCACATGCTCACACAGAGAAAAAGAGATGACTAACAGCTCAGTAGTAACAAACTCAAGAGAAAATCATATACTAACTGACATAATAAATAAATAATTGAGTTCAATTACACCATTATGCTAATATTCTACAGTATTGTTGTAAAGATCACTAGGCTATCAACATTATACTGAAATAATTAAAATAGTTCAGAAATTAGTGTTTTCTAGACCACTTATTGAGATCTCAAAATGGAATTTCAGAATTACAAACTTACTGGGGGGCAAAATATTTCATCTTACCTCTCAAAACACATCCATACCAAATGGAAGAACCTCGGCCGACCTGAACATCACCAATGATAGATGCACTTGGAGCCAAAAATACATCCTTGTCAACAACAGGAGCTTTGTCGAAAATGTTCATGAGTGTTCGATGCCTAGAGACTTTATAACCAAAATTAAGAATCAGTTGAAAGAATGAAGAATGTTTTGCTTGGATAAGCATAAGAAGATTTATGGCATTAATATAGGGCATTAACAAAACAGTTATGCCAACTTGTAAGACCAAAAGAGTGAAAATGAAACATTGGGCAGAGAGAGAATCTGGGACAAAGAGAAGGTAGTTTACATACTCAAATGTGTTTTAGGAAAAATGTAGACACCGAAGCAGACAAGCATACCACTACTCTAAACAGTACATAGCATCATTAATGGAGGCTAAACAGAGCGGGACGTAATTCGACCTCCTACATTGACATAAACATCTGTTGGTCATAAAATTATTCGAAAAGCAGATTTACATTAGACCCCTCACGTATCTCATTTCACTAAAATCTCATTCACTTCTGATTATAAAACCATCCTAATAGCCATGCAGGAACATATGTTTCTAAGCTACATTGAACGTTGAACATATAATTTGATGGAAGTGCTTCTGAGCTACCAAAGATAACGCAAGATACCCTACTATCTGTAAAGGAAAATGGTCATTCATACCCAATCTAAAGGCACAACAGCAACAACGAAATAAAAAAATACAATCACATTACTCATGCCCCAAAACAGAACCTGGAATTAGCTGCTTAACATCAAGGATTGAAAGTCAGACAAATGTTTATTTAATTGATATAGTTAGAACATTCAAGACTGAAGACTATAGGCCATCGAATTATAATTAGAAAAGAAAAAGAGCGAAAAATGATTAAAATATAAATACTTTAAAAGGATAATTAGAGACGTACGTTGTTCTTGGAAGTAGTAGTTGCCTTGTAGGCGGCAACCGAGACGATCAAGGGCTTGACCGGTTTCACGGATCCAGAATCCAACGCTGTATATTGCTTTCCCCAGCGTTCCCATCGCTTTCAGCTCAGAATCAAATTCAAAGATCTTCGATTTAACAGAAGAAATGAAAGGGCCGAGCGAAGCGAGCAACTCTTTCTATTTGCAATTTGCAGTCAGTCAGTCACAGTTGTGTTTGGTCAGTAGCGACTTGTTCTCTACAGCTGCATTACTTTTCCTACAGTTTCTCAAGTTTGCTAATCAGATTTCTGACACGTGTTGCCGATTTGCACACTTACTACCTGGGCAATTTTTTCCCCTCAGTTTATTCAATAAGAAAACTTAATTTTGATTTTAATATGCGTTAGAGCCTGATTCGGATTCCGGCGAATGATCTCCTCGGTCGAATGATCCTCTGACGAAATTGGGCCTGATCGTGCGGAAGGGTTGATTCGATTGAGCAAGGGCATGTGGGTAAAGAAATTTTAAATTTAATATAATAGCAGATGTTGAAACTGCAAATATTATTTTTATTAAGTAATGATAGAACAACCACCACTTTACATAAACAGTATATAAAAATTTACGTGACATGAAAAAAATAATTTTATAATCAATAAATACATAAATCAACTGACATAAAGTTATTTTAATTTAATTAAAATCCTCAATTCGAAACTTAAAAATATAACTGCATAAAATACTTATTGAAAAAATTTTACTGTCCTAGTAATTCCACCCGACTCGAATCTAAATTAATCAAAACACAATGTGATCTTCAAACACCAAATGGTCTCTTATATTAAAAAAAAAAAGAATAATTTTATAAAACCATCATCCCATAATTAAAATAAAATAAGTGTTATCACTTTTAGACAATCTCTACACTAACTCGTACAAAATTGTTTCTGCCTCTAATGTTATTGTTATTGTTATTTTTATTACAAGTAGACGACTTAAAAGAGTGCAACATGGGCACTGTCCACGCCCAGATACCCAATAACAAGTTCATAAGTAGAGAGTCTGTTTACACACATTGTGAAGTGACATTGTGGCCAACAGTCCAGCCTTGTTAATATATTACATAAACAGTCACAGACATTCACTACCATTGTCGTAGCTAATAGAAACTCCAAACAAGTCACTGCCTTTTTGTTGCTAAAGTTACTGCCTCAGGCTTTCAACAATGTAGGATGCATACAGATCCCTGCAACAGAAAACCCCCCACGTAAGAGAGACGACTTGAAAAGAAGCATTGATAATGGGCTAAACAGAACAATGGAAACCAATCGAGTTCAGTTGTTCATGGGACTCAGAAAGCTTACATTGAATACTTGATTGCTTCAACGGCAGCCTCAGCTGGTAGGAAGTCCTCCACATCAACTTTCTTATTCTCGTTCTTCTTGTCTTTTATTCACGATGAATGAAGGATATTACAAATGCATGGTGTATATATTTTTAGATGGGACAAGCAGGTGTACATGCTTTCAACTATGTTATCAGTTGATGCTAATGCAATGCAATTCTTAAGTCATCAGTTGATGCTAATGCGGTAATGCCTAATGCAATGCAACTTATGCGTATTGCAAGTGGTGCTGACTCTGACGGCTGACTCCAGTAATCAATGAGACTGTATGACAGAATGATAAATACAAGTAAGTGGATACAGTCCTCAAAGAAGCGGCGTATTTCAGCCAGACGATGTGGTGGAAGCTCCTTGATATCCTTGTAATGGCGAAACTCGGGGTCATCAGCACATACAGCTATAATCTTGTCATCCTTTTCACCCTGTGACAAGTTTCTTGCTAATCAGATGCATAAATCTAGGGTCTTCAATTTATAATCCATATCTTTCTTCTTTAATTAATGCCACATTTTTGTTTACTTCAACTTGAACCAAGAGAAACAAAGCATTCTAATACAAGCTTCTAGCTAAACAGACTTAAAATGAATGATCCCAAGGCAGAGCACCAGTATCAAATGCAGCATGAGAACTTGTTTTTTATTACACATCCTTGGATACCAAATTCTTTTGTTAACCCAACTGTTCATCAATGATGTTTTGATGTTTTAACTCAAAACCAGTAAAGAGATTGAAAAGTTAGAATGGAAATGTAAAACATTTACCTGATCAATCATGGGCATTAATCCAATAGCACGACAACGAAGGAATGAACCAGGAAGAACAGGCTCCTATGCAAGAGAACATTCAAAAACTTAAATTTGAAAATCTTTTGTTATCTTCATCCTAACTCACTCAAAAGTAAAATAGATGCTACCTGCATCAGTACCAGAACATCCATTGGGTCACTATCCTCGCAAATAGTGCGTGGGATGAAGCCATAGTTGTGTGGATAGACCACAGATGAGTAGAGAATACGATCTACCTATTATTAAGAACTCCCAATCATTTGTTACTTCATGCAAAAACATTCATAAGGTAACATAATAAAACCAGCAAATTAGTAATCCATGAAAAAAGGAACTATATGAAGGGTGATATATATCATGGGAATCATGGTATAAACTTCCATAGCAATTATGTAACTGACAAAATTCAATACGCGACACGCTATTGTTTCACTATTTAACAGCCGATTTTTTTTATCTCAATATGTCCATTCACCATTATATTATTTGCAAAAATAAAGGTTAAAAATGCATAACCTTGTTAAAGAGATCTACATAGAGAGTTTACAACATTGTTAATTAGGAAAAAGTTGTTACATGACAGACAAAAATATTTCTTTACACACTTCTGGTACCCAAAATTTATTGAGCATTTACTAATTTAGAAACAACAGCATCCTGATCTTCTGAGGCTTTAATTAGAACTGCTGTGCTTATAATTTGTTACAGCTTCTTGACTTAATAAATCTGAATCAAAAAACTAAGAAGCTTGTCACTAGAAGGAAACCCATTTGAATTTTCAATAGCAGCATATTAACTATTTTGGAGTTCCAAGGCAGGTTTAAGACAGGAAGAAGAAGAGTCTCACTTTGATAAGACCGCTGGCCTTGTCAAGCTCATACTTCACCTTGCCGCCCTTCCCAATTTCCACCACCTGCAGCAGAGATTTACACTATGATATGTGCGAGAATGATTTTTGTTATCTTTAACAGAAGCGACTTATGAAACAACACTACACTTATCAATCAGTATCCGCCATAGGTGACAGTATTGGGGGATATAACTCCCTACATATCCCTCTATTTTTTCCATGAGTGATTCGATTTTGCTATTATCTTTCCCTTCCACATAATCTATACACAATAAGGCTCTCGACTTTTGTTTTTCTCTCCTACATGAAGATCCTTACATGCAAATATTATGGACGTTAAATGAAAACCAATGGAATACCATATTTTTGTGGAGGATGGCTTTCAGGCCCAAAAAGTGAATTATAATTAGCAAAACAAAACTTACACAGTTGCAAACTGCCGGTGCACCTGGTCCTGCAAAGATCAGAACATAAAGCATAGTCAGCCAAAGATCTATGCAGTATTTATTCACCATGAGAAATGATTGATATTGATAGTTCAAGCAAGACCTTGATACAACTCTGAGGCACCTAAAGGCTAATGCAAAAAAGAAAGTAGCACAAATAGAAAAAAATTTATGGATATAAATTTTATTCTATAAAATACTAATAATAATAATAATAAAAACATTAACCAATTTCCAAGTCATGCCATGGATGAGCTGCAACTGATCTGCGTGACATCGAAGAAAGTATCCTTTCGTTAAGAGCCACTGGAGGGCCTCCTGAGTTATTGCTGCCGGCGGTTCCAAGATGGTTACTCATTTCGAACAGATCATACAAGCTTAACCGGAAAAAAAAAAGTGAAAAAAAAAAAAACTGTTAGATGAAAAAGCCAGGTAAACTCGAATAATATATTTGAGAAAATCCAGCCAGAAAGAATGAAAATTAACACAAACAAAAACCTTAGTATGCACAGTCTTGCAGGATTTTTTCAAAATCATAAAAGCAGCGTAATTAAGCGTAACCATGCACAAGCCCACAAATATATGTGACAAAGTTTTCCTAACGAATTGTCAAAAAACAATCAGCAAAAATTATAATAGACTGAGACAGGAAGCTGTATTGCCTGACCAAAAGAAACTAAGCATGTCAAATGGTAATTAAGAAGCTGTAAGTAAAGTAATGCTTTTTTTTCTTCTTTTTTTTTTTTTACATGAAAAGAGAATTAAAGAAAAAAAAGAAAACACATTTAAAAGATTGATTGACTAATGAATCTTACAACAAGGCGATGATAAACAAGAGGAAACTGAGGAAAAACGATTGCAACACAACGTAAGCTTCCAATGACATTCTGAGCTTCATAACTAGGAGTAGGAGATGATCGTGAAACTTACATTCACAGTTGGCAAACACACTTCCACTTGATATATATGTATTTAACAAGCCGCTGCCTTTGTTTCGGGGACCGGATAGGAGAGGGCCTAGAAGCTTTCTCGCTCTCGCGTGACCCAATATTACACACACATGGAGAAACACTGTGAAGCTGAGACCTCTATGCTGTTCTGCTCATTTGGGGAAATGAAAAGAGAGCAATTGCGAGAAGACGCTACTCCTTTTACTCTCTATTCCCTCTCTCTCCTATTTCTTTTATTTGATATTCGCCCGTGGCATTTAAATGAACGTGATCCGACGGTTCTGGATGGTGATGGTGTGTGAGAACCTGATTCATTTCTTTTTATTCTCTTCATTCTCGTCCTTTGTACTTTTGTAGTAAAATTACAAGTGCAACTGCTGTGCTGTCTGAGGACAAATACAATCTTTTCTTTTTTGGGTTTCCTCTGTACAGCATCAATAAATGTATTAATTGTGAATCATTAAATTTAATTAATAGTATATAATATTTATATTAAAAAATAATTTAAAAATCATGGTTAACAGTTTGTTAATGTTGAAGTGCGTGGAAAATTTTTGTAAACTTATTATGACCACTCTTAGAGTTTGAAACAATTTCACTTAAATAGTATATTTTATTTAAATTACTTTTTAGCTCTCCTTTAAAATTGTAATATGATAATTTTTTTAAATAAATCTTCCAAAATCATTTACCATTAAGTATAAAATATAATATCAAATGGGTTATTTATCACAAAGTCTTATAATAGTTTGTATTGTATGAATTTAATTTCAAACCATTAATACCTAAACAATAATAATAATAGAAGGCATTGTAATAAATTATTTTATATGTGTTTTATTAATAATACTATATGAGTCACAACAAATAAGAAATATTTTATTCACTAATTATTATTGAAAAATATATATGTCTATATAACTATAGAGCGAGAAACATTTTGATTTAAATTTTTAACAAAAAATTAAACTATTTATTTCATGCAATTTAATGGTGGAGCATATAACATTATGAAATGTTACTTTGACTTTCAATATTAACCATCAGATTATGAGATGTTAGTGGCTCAAATATTGTATCAAAATTTTAAGTTAAAGTATCCCAAACCATATCTTTATAATGGAAATATAAAACATACAATGATTTTTTTTCCTCATTTTGTCCATTAAATATTATTTGATGTAATATTTTATTTATTGTCACTATTAATTATCATAATAAAAGTAATGACTCTTTGTAACATAAAAATTTTATAATTACTATCAAAGAATAATAATAAAATAATCTTTCATGATTTATAGTGACATTTACTATTTAAGTGAAATTATTTCAAACTCTAAGGGTGGTCATAGTTAGTTTACAAAATTCTCCACCCCTTACACGTTTGTTAACAGTTTACCATTATTTTTAATTTTTTTTACTACAAATATTATGCACCATTGATTAAATCTAATGGTGCACAATTAAAAATATTATTGATGCTGTAAAAAAATTACAGCATCATAGAGGAACCCTTCTTTTTTTACTTATTTTAAACCAATTCACTTCTTCTAAATTCTGTGCTTTATATATATATATATATATATATTTTTTTTTTTCGTTCGCTTAATTTGCAAAAAATATATTTGCCTTTATCTACAAATATAGGGAAGGCGATAAATTGAGCCTCCGAGCGTCAAGTGAGAACTCTTACAAACAAGCTTTGTTTCACCGCTCAGTCAAAAACGTCCAAGTGGCGACACCATATAAAATCATTGCTTGCGTTATATTCCATCGAGCGGTCCGCATGAAAAGTAGATTTTTTCTTGATCAAATGATCATTCAAATATCTTTCTACGGTGTCGCCCAGTGGTTTTTATGCAGGTTAATTTGGTGGTTTTTTTGGATTCGAATCTTGAGGAAAGACTGGAAGATAAGATATTAAAAAATAAATTTGGACTTTGCTTAAGCCCTTATTTTTTTATTAACAAAATGATACTTCAATTAATAATATAGTAATTATATTATTACAAGCACTCACTACAAATAAACTTATATCCAGCACGAATAAAATGATATGGCATGAAAAGATTAATTAGATAAAAATATTATAGGATGTACATAATTATCCGTAATTCCTATTTTTACTGTCACTTTACTGAGTTGTCAGTTTACTGTTATAGTTTTCTTACAATTATTTTTTTTCAATTTTTATCATTTATCGTCAAACTGCTAAAGCTAACATAATGTTTAACATAAATTATAGTAAAAGTCTATTTTACTCGTAAACTGTGTTAGTGTAATTTAACCAACTAAATTAAAAAAATACAAAATTAGTTATAAAGTGTAATTTAACCTGTTAAATTAAAAAAATACAAAATTAATTATATACAGAGAAATAATATTTTTATTAATTGATTATTTTATAATCTAAAATCATTGATTGATAAAATAAAAAATATAATACCTTGTAAAATTACTAAAATACTAAATATATTGAAATTCTCAAAATATCCTTATAACATTAACAATCTATTAATAGAGTCAACGGTTTAGCAGTAAAATAATAAAAATTAAAACATTTAAGTGAGAAAATTTGACTGACAGAACATTTTGTAGTGTTAAAAAAAAAAATCTATGATAAAATAATAATATCCCTTATCTATAGTAAGTAAAAAAAAAAGCGATTTAATATTTGAACATTAATCATGCTACCTCAGGCAGTATTCTAAAAAATTTATAACCGAATGACAAATATCTTTTATAACTTTGAAATCATTTATTTCTCTATTTCACAATTCACTTATGTATATTATTTCAGTTGAGATGAAATATTGTTTTTTTCCCCCACTCTTATTTGAAACAAATATTCGTAACTCATTAGACAATTGTTTTCATTCACAAATTGAAGTTATATCTCAATATTTTTAGGGAACCCCATTCAGAAAATTGTTAATAAAATACAAAATTACGTATCATCCAAACACCATTCAGCAAACTATTCTTAAAATGTCTAAAAATTAAATGCAAATTCGACATTGAATGTAAGAATTATTCACTAATTAATGCATAAAATGCAATGTTGCTCCTAAAACGACCCGGCAGATTTGAATCGCATCACCTGAGGTTTCATTATATTCTATCTTGAATTGAATGTACGAGTGGCTGTCATAATTTTCAAAAGAGCATTATGCCATTTGCAAATTGCAATCGACCGGATGATAGTCAGAAAAATTGTGGTTGAATTTGGAGGAAAAAATTGTGGATTCACAAATAATAAAGACAAATGATTTAATCTATGATGATTTTGCAATTTGGAAGCTCAATATATGTTATGGGATCTTGTTTATGCTTGCATTAGTCTTTAAAAAGAAGTTGGAGTTGAGTTATTTTTGAATTTTGCTACAGTACCACTGTTCCTGAAATTACAGTTTTGCCCCAATACTTTCTGTAATTATACTATAGCCCAGAAAGTCACAAAACTTTTCAAACCAGTCCAATTTCGGAATATTTAAAAATTAAATTATCCCAAAACTTTCTAAAATTATTGTATGGCCCCAACTATAATGAATCTTTTCAAATGGGTCCTTTTTAAGTTTTAACCAAATTTTCAAGAAGATTTAAAGTTCTCAAAAACTTTCACTTAGACCCTCAATCTTTTGTAAGTCACAATATAACCCAAAAGATTTAAAACTTGACAAATAAGTCCAACTCTAAAATTTAAAACTATTTCATTTTAAACCAAATTTCTCAAAACCAAAATAATTATTTACTAGAACATTTATTGAGCTTCACAAATGCTAAACCAAGCATAAAATAAATCATACCGGCTTTACAAGAAATTGTCGCATTTTATCCGCTGAAATTTTTAATCTCTATTATTGGTTCGTAGTTCTTCGAATACTTTAACTCGATTTCACTTGATTCACTTCCATAAACATTATCGTCAAAACTAGTGAACTAATGTGAAATATAAATTTATAAAGACACTTAATACATATGTTTGTTATCATCAAATTATAATATTAGTTATAGGCTAATTTATACCATAAACAAGTGAAAAAAATTAATTTATCTTCCTCAACCGGTTAAAAGAATTTTTATTAAAACTTTTATAATCTAACAATCATTGATTGATAAACATCAAAAATTTTGGCCAAATAAGTTGTTTCAATCCAAATAGATTGAAATTCCAAGTATCCTTATAACAGTTAACAATCTATTAATGGTCAACGGTTTAGTTTGTATTATGTCATAATTTATTTAGAAAATTGATGTATTTTCAAATTTTTTTGTTTTTCAAATAAAATTTTAAAATTATAATATATTAATTAAGAAATTATTTGTATTATGTCATAATTTATTTAGAAATAAATTAAATTAAACTAATTTTAAAATAAAATTATGTTAATAAACTTTTTAAATGGAGTTTAATTATAAATATAATGATATTATCTAAAATAAATTTTTATTAGGTATTTATATAATATATTAAATATAAATTTATTGTTTAATTTTTTAATTATATTTATGCTAAATATTAAAAGTTTAAAGGGTGAAAATGTCCAAATAAAAATTATATTTCCTTTGTATAATTTTAGAACAAATCAAACATTAGAAAATAATTTCAATATACTCTCCTCTCTTTTCTTCCACTTTCCTCTACTCTCCTCTCCCTTCCTTTCTTAAAACCAAACACCTCCTAAAATTCTTTTGGATAATTCATGGGTGTTTTTGAAACAACCTATTATGAAAATTAAGATATATGACGATATCAAAATTTTACAAACAAATGGTGATCATTTTCTTGACAATTTGAGAACCACTCACTAGCTAAACACAATAACATAAGGAATTATCTCTGAGAATATGCCTTTTAAAAAAGCATTCATGAGCAACCGATCATGTTCTGAATTCGTTGTTGATGTTCTTAAAATCTTTTTTTTTTTTCATGTTTAACACAATCAAATAATTAAAAAAAAAATTGTTTAGTTCCAGGCACCAATATCACTGATTAAAATCTTAGAAAAAATAAATTTATAGAATGAGAATTTTGTTACATGAGGAGATGCAAATGTAAAGTGATGGCTACACATTTTACAATAGATATTTTGGAATTTTAGAATTTGTCATAACTTTACATTAGTAATCAATTTATTTTTACTTAAAAATTTATAATTTAAGTTATAAAATTTATTAAATTATTCATATTAAATATTAATAAGTAATGGATAAAATAAATTTTCTACCTTAAACTCAAATCCAACCCATTTTAAAATAAGTTTTAATAGGTTAGACCCATTAAAACAATTATTTTCATCGTATTGATTCACATCGTATCAATGAGTCGTATGAAAACTTTTTCTAGCACAATTATAAGACTAGTCTTTAAAGTGTAAAAAAGTAACTGAGTTTTGTCAAAAATTAATTCACTTTCACATGATATATTTTATTCCTCTTACCTTTAACATATATTTCAATAACTTTAGATTGAATGATGATTTGAGTCCACTAGACAAGTGCTCTTTTAAGGACGACATTACTACCATTCACCACTAGCATATGGAATCCATATAATTGAGCTCAAATAAAATATCTTTTTCCCTATATAGAACTATAAGATTGGTACGAAAGCCGGTTTACATCAAGTGTGAGGTATTTGTCAGGGAGAGGCGCAAAAAACTAATTGTTGTGCTTGCGCCATTACATTATCATAACATCGATGTGGCCGTGTTCATCATATAGCAAAAGCCAAGAGATATAAAGGCACCCAGAGACCAGAGTGGATGTCCTCTTGTCCAGCACGGCGCGTAAATATATTGTATCAATGGCACTGGAAAATATATACAATTGTTGTTTTTTTTTTTCTGTGTGTTCTTTTTTATTTTTAAGAAAATAAATCAGAGTGCATTCAAATACAGAGAAGGGTTGATGCCTTATGGCGCCATTTGGAATTATAACATCTTTATTATATCTACGATAAACTTCAAATATTCAAATTGCTATTATTGCTTTTGAAAGTCTCAAATTACATCTATTTTCATTCAAAAAATAAAAGAAAATTAAAAAATAGGGGTGAGTTTATGAAATTATTATTATTATTATTACTACTACTATTATTTTACTTCTTAACAAAAAAAAAATGGGAAAAATTGAGATTTTTAAAACGTAAAGAGATAATTTGAAGATGGTCAATTCATGAGATTAATCCAAAATCAATCTTTATATATAGAATAAGCTTCGCCAAGTAATAAACAGATGATTTTATTTGCACTTTAAAAATTAATTTTTGCACTCAAGAGGTAAATTAAAAAAAATTAAGTTTTACTTTCTATCTCTTTAAAATCTCAAAAAATACCTTACTTAAACTAGTTAAATTAATTTACTCAAAACACCAATCAAAGTATTTTGCATATCCGCAATGAATTAATCATAATTTAATATATAAAACAATGGAATCAAATTCTATTCTTAAAAAATTCTTTAACATAAGTTTTAATTATTAGTTTTTGTCTATTAAAGAATATGTTCAATATTGATTTATTAAAGAATATGTTCGACATTGATTTTTACACCCAAATTTTTATCTCATAAATTAAGAACAAAAATGGCCGTTTGGCCCAAAAAAAAAAAAAGGGAAGAAGAACAAGTAGATGAAGAAAAAGAAGAAGGAGGAGGAGGAGAAGACTGCAAAATATATTTAAAAAAATTAAAAATAATATCATATTCAAAATATGTTAAAAGTATTGATTTGTTTCTTATTTAATTAAACATTGCTTAAGAGATTGGAAATGAGATTTTTACGGTTTATGATAATAGAATTATATATCAAATAGTGAACAAGCCGTTTAAGTGTTCAGAATAATCATATCATGCTAATTTATAAAAAATAGTCCTTAATAATAATTTTTGTAATCAGTATTTTTGTAATAAATTTTTTTTTGAAGTAAGAGCATAAATAACCTCACCGGTAATAAACAATTATTTATTCTTATTAAAATTCAGATAAATTATATATAGATATTTTTTAATTTAAAATTTGAAGTACTAAAAAATTAATTTTATAATTCAATTAAACCTCATGATTTGTATAAACTTTAAAAAATTTTCACACTTTAAAATTTCACACAGAAAAATACTATATAAGTCATGTAACTCGTTCCCATGAGCATTAATTTTATGAAATGACGGTTACACTTGAAATGCCTAATTGCGTATAGCAATGCTTTATTTGCTGTGTCATTTAGAGCATCTACAAAAAACTTTTTAAATAAAATTTTATCACTTATTTGAAGAATCACATCAACATTTAAAGATTCAAAAGACACTCCAATTAAAATTCTTCAAATTTGAAATGATCATCTCTCTTCAATTTTAGAGAATTACTTTCTCACTCTTTAATTTATATTTTATTAATTTTTGTTCGAAAAAAAGAGAAATGTGTTTTAATTACTATTAATTTTTTTTTAAAAAAAATAATTATTTGATTAAAATAATATTAACT
This sequence comes from Citropsis articulata, assembly GCA_030449925.1. Taxonomy (NCBI): domain Eukaryota; kingdom Viridiplantae; phylum Streptophyta; class Magnoliopsida; order Sapindales; family Rutaceae; genus Citropsis; species Citropsis articulata. The sequence goes on along the minus strand of JASUUH010000100.1, from coordinate 213,540 downwards.
CATTTTTATTTTAAATTTTTTTTGAAGAATAATTTTTTTTTTATTTTTTTATTTAACACATAGATAAATAAATAAATATTTAAAAATAAAATTTATAGAGTTTTTTTAGTGGTGCTTTTGTAAAACTAAAAACGACATTGCCTTTTAGCCGTTTCCCCGCTTGCCGCCTCAATGCCTGTACCCGATAAACCGGCGTATTCTGCCGTACAGACAACGAATGCATTGTACGTTCACATTCACTGCACCGGATTTTTGTAGATGTTAATTAAAATTAAATTGCCCCTTCATCTTGTAGAAGGAAAATAACAGAAACCGCTACTCAGTGGCACAAGTTGTAATTTCACCTCCTTCATAGCCCAATTTCGATTGGAATCCCTAGCCTACTCATCTAGTAAGTTTTAAGTTTCCACTTTTATCTCTTAATGCTAATTCGATAAATTGGCTTTGAATTTGCCTTGAGTTTAAGTAATTGCATCTCGTAAGCCACAAAGTAATTTACTTTCCCATCAAAGACTTACAATTCAAGTTGTAGTTTTTGTAAATCAGGGTAATCATCTGTTTGATTGCTTAGAAATGTCGGAAATTACTGATTCCTTGCCCTAGCTTGATGAAGATTGCCTTATTGATTTATTGTGTTTCTTTCTTGCCCTAGTTTTTATACTGCGAAATTTAATCTATCATTTTGGGTTGATGTAGCTTTAAAATTAGAAAGAGCAGCGAGCAGCGAGCAACGAGCAACAGTCTTTATTACCATGGAAGGATTAGGAAGTGATGGTGCCGTGTCTGTTATGAAATGGAAAAGCGATTTTTCAAGAAAATTTCAGTATTACTTGGATAGGTCTACCCCTCATACGATGGAGAGGTGGTTAGGGACGTTGGCAATGGCAGCTATATATGTTCTGCGTGTTTACTATGTTCAAGGCTTTTATATTGTTTCCTATGGTCTTGGGATCTATATATTGAACCTCTTGATTGGGTTTCTGTCACCAAGTGTTGATCCTGAGCTTGAAGCTCTGAATACGGCTTCATTGCCTACAAAGGGTTCTGATGAATTCAAGCCTTTCGTTCGGCGGCTGCCTGAGTTTAAGTTTTGGTAATTTCTTATCTTATTTGTTTGTTAAATTCTCCAAAATGCATGTCTTGGCAATTTTTTTTTTTTTTGGGTACAAGGCTTGATAGGCTTAATATGAGTTAGTCGCAATGAGATAGCATGACTTTTGCTTGATTGATTCAAATTATTGGTTCCTCTACATAGGTGACTATCATTGCTTCGTACCCGCTGTGGTCCACTACCCAGGTGGCCTCTAATAGCACACGGTAGCCAGCATGCGGGCAAAGCAATTTGTAGAATTGGCTTTTGCTTCTTGTCCTGGTGTGGTGGACAAGAGGATCACTTCTTGAGATTTAATCTTTTCAATTCTGTTTGTACCGCAATAGGGTTGGACTCAAATGAAAGTTATTTTGGTTGCCTGAACTAATTATATCACTCTGTGGTTATAGGTCTCAGCTTTCTGTTAATTACTGTGACCCCTTTTTTTTTTGGGGCTTTAATATACTGGGAAAGGATGCTATCTTTCTTGTGCACGTCTTTCAATTATTGTGTGTTTTACCATCATAGATTGAGAAAAAAGATGCTACTTTCTGAGTGATGGATAAAGCTTACAATACAACAAAATTCAATAAAACTTGTTGCGTATACATTTAGGGTTAAATATTTGTCATAGTGGTTGTTAAAAAAAATGAGAGAGAAATAAATGTACTAATGGCCTGCTACTGGTGGATCGTTATAATATGATAGATGTACCCTAGACTTTTAGGCTTTGGAGTGATTTGAGTGAAATAAATGTACCCTAGACTTTAACAACCACTATGACTTTTATTAAGTCATAGTGGTTAAAAAATATGAGAGAGAAATAAATGTACTAATGGCATGCTACTGGTGGATCGTTATAATATGATAGATGTACCCTAGACTTTTAGGCTTTTGGAGTGATTTGAGTGAGATCCTTTAGTCAGGTGCCTAAGCTGAAGTCTCAAACGAGTAGCTGCCTTTTGCAAGTGAACTGTACTGTTAAGGGATCCTGTCACTCTCCCGTAAGTTTGCATTGGTTTAGCCAATTCCTCTTCTCAATTGGAGCTGGTATTTCAACTTTCATTTGGGAGATATCTAGAGCTTGTTTCTTATGTATATCTAATGGTTTGAGATAAGCCATCTAATTTGCAGATTTATAATGCAATTTTATGACAGGTATGCCCTCACGAAGGCTTTTGTTGTTGCATTTATCTTGACCTTCTTCTCTGTGTTGGATGTACCTGTTTTCTGGCCAATACTGTTGTGCTACTGGATTTTTTTATTTGTGCTCACAATGAAGCGCCAAATCTTACACATGATCAAATACAAATATGTCCCTTTCAATATTGGAAAGCCGGTGAGCTCTTTAATAATTCAGCAACTGCTGTAATTTTTGTTGGTCATTTAACTAGGATAATTTATCTATTCTTTCTAAAACTGTCACTGCTTTTTACAGAGGTACGGTAAGAGGTCTTCTGAAAATAATAGCCGTATACTCAGAGATTGAGAGCTTCATAATTAACAAAAAGATGGGGGAGGATTTGGATGGGTATATTGTTGGGTGTTGTACCTTTGGATGTTCATGGAAGTGCATCACATGTTATTAAGTGTAATATTGATTTTATACAACCAATTTCATTGCACTACCTCAGTTTGTATACACTTATTTGTACGCGGTGGTTTTGACTCTATCATTAATAGAGAACCTTTTTGGGATATAGCTTTTACTTTTGTTGTTTGCTTATCTTGTATGTAAGGCAGAAATTGCCAATCTTTGGACCTCTGGTAGGTGCTACTCTCCCCTGTGTACAAAAAAGTTGGATGAAGATTTTATTTTGATGATGTATAACAAAGTGATGAGTGGATACTTAACTGTTTGTTATTATGCTTTTGATGCTGAAGACTTTTGACAACTGTCCGCGGAAAGAAATAGGAAAAGCTAGAACCTGTTAGCCAATGGATAATGTTATCTTGACACATAAATTTTTCTGAAGCCTTGGGAAATGACTGAGCATATTGATATTTGATATTGATGGATATCTTGGTACCACGGTGCTAAAATTGAGCAAATTCTATGGTTTGATATATATAACATTTAATTTCGTTTCAACCAACGAGCTTTGAAACGATTTTGACTATGAAGCATGGAAGTTAGTAATGTGTTGCAAGAAAGCCAGAAGTGGCGGTGCAACATGTCTCCAAAAGCTGAAATGTGGGGCCGCTTGCATGTGCTGTAGCAGCCATGGCCCCAATCCCAACCCCAACCAACCGAGGTGGTTCTCAAAAAAAGAAAAAAGAAAAAAGAAAAAAAGAAATTTGCGATGCTGAATCATCATCAATAATTTTTTACAGGCAATTCTTCTTTACGCAAGTTTCTCGGAGGCTTGGAAATTGCAATTCTCTTTTGCCTCAGGACAATACTCCTTCAGCAATAATTAATAAATTCAAGTTTTTGTAAAACCTCCAACGCCACAGGTCCTCTAACTGTCTTACCTTGTTGAAATTTGAATACTGACATGAACTTTACGAAAACCCATATGGATATGTAAGAAGATGTATGTATATAGCCTTCAATCAAATCCTTGGAAATTACACAAATTGACGATTAACGCAACTCTCTCTGCATATGCTCATGAATTTGGCCACAAATTCTGCAAAAAAATGTGTTTGATTAGCAGATCATACATCCGATTATTGGAAGTAAGAACTTCCTTTTGCATAACATTCCTAGCCTCTTAGGCTTGTGTTAAATTATATATAAATGATGAATTACCTTCCAGTTTGAGTAACGCACTTGTTCCAGCTGGGAGCCTCTTATCCTGTCAGTGATAACCTTGAGTTATTTTCACCTTAATTTTCCAGGAGACCAATCAACAAACCATGCAGTGCAAGTGAGTAAACTTACGTAATAAGCATGCCAGTAATAAATTTCCCTTTTCAAGCTAGCCTCAGCACTCTTTAGAAATTGATCCACTAGCTTCTGCATTTTTGCAAACACAAGTCTATCAGAAGACTAGGTATTGTTAAATAATTAACTAAATTGAACTGAGCCATATATAACGCATCACCAAGAGAATCAGTTTTGGGTGAACAAACTCCGCAAGAAGCTTCTGAATCTTTCCTCGGACCATTACTAGCCTGATAATTTCAAATATGTTAACATGTCAGTTTTGCTTTCAAGCAATTCAAGTAATATAATTCTTAGTTAAAAAACAATAATTATTTCCATTATTCATACCCACCTCTTAGGTGATGGATCAGCCAGGATTTCTGCAGCCAATTCTATTAACACTTCTTCCCATCCAAGAGGAATTGGTTGGTCATCGGCAAAAGGATAGCTTCATGATCACAACATCTCATGTGAGAACAGCTATAAACAATTTACATGTTTTATTTTCTGTTTACTTAGTAGGTCAGTTTGTTTTTGCTGTGATTTCAAAAACAATCGTTATAATAGTTCAAGATATTTGATAAATTATGTTATTTTAAAGTAATGTGAGTTTCAAATACAGATAATCTTATTGTTAAAAATGTTGCAATTTGTAGGCAAAGATTACAATCGAAATTACATGTATGTTAAGACATAAGAGGGCTTTGCAAATTTATTGAAAATTCAATTGCTTACTTAAGTGCTTTGCAGGCTTCTAAAGCCATGATGGCTTTCCTCAGATTCTGCTTCGCTTTGGTAGCAATCTTAGCAGCAAAGGTCATTGATAGATCAAAGTCCTCTTTCCTTGCAATCTGAATAAGAACTTCCATTATCTGGAAAATTGAAGGTCAAGAATAGCCGTTAGTCCACAGGTCAATTAAATGCATCCAAGTAATTCTACGGTACAAAAGCAATAAGACACTTACTTCATGGGTAACAGGAGGATCAACCTTGATAACTTTGCAGTGGTTTTTCACTGATTCTAGGATGTCTGCATCATCTTCACAGCAGAGTATAAGTTTACAAGAATCTGTGTAGCCGTCCATAATCCATTTTATCAAGTACTGAATGTGCTCTGCTGCTTTGTCGACTTCATAAACAACTATCACTGAATTTAGATGGAGATTTTTTAGTTTCAGGCGAATGACTAAGTGAATCTGAACGCATCCAAAGAATTCAAACCTTTATGATTGGTCTTGCAACTTGCATTGCTGGCTTCAGGGGTGATAGCAAGGTTGTCTCTTATTTCTTTGACTAAACCCATTAATGCATATTTAGCATTCGCTTGCAAATTAACGTTGAGCTCCACATGGTGAGCACTGGATGCTACTGGGACCAATACTTGCATTGGCCTTTTTTCCTGTCGAGATGAAAATATAGTTGGAATGTTGATTATTAATTATCTTTAAGATGACAACAAAATTGAATGAATGGTATATCCTTGATACAGAAGATTCAGAGTGTGCTACAATCTCCCTTGTTTTAGAATGATTGATATATCCCACTTATTGAAACTCAGAAAATCCAGTTCCAGGTTTTAGTTAGAGTAAGATGTGAAACAAGATTTCAGTAGCCAAAGCTATTATAGTTTTTATGAGCATCAGTTGAGGTCCTTTGTCAAGAAAAAGATAACAAGTACTCATAACTCCATTAATTTATATATGTGATATTAATTATTTACGTTCATAGCTTAAAAAGAGATTTTTTTTTTCGATGTTTAGACACTTAGGTCACGATCATTTATTTTCAAGTCAGGTTCTTGATTATGTGATATACAAGGAACATGAATCTCATAATAAGTGGGAGTGAATTATACCTGAACTGGGAAGTATCTTAAATCATGAGATATCTGAGAAGCGAAAAAGGAAAAAAGTACCAAGGTCAGCTTAACTGCATGGAAACTGGAGACTCTAATGTCTCTGCATCTAATGAAAAGAACATACATTCCAACATGCGTCACCATATATTTCGTGAAGCAGGGCCATGGCTAGTGCTCTTTTATCAGAACCAGATGGTCCCTTGAGCAAGATATGAGGACAGTTTCCATCCACAACCTAAATGAAAATTATTAGTTAAGAGTTAAGACTCAGAAAAATGAAAAAATTAATTCTGCATAGAGAAAAATAATCAACTTACAAGTTCTTTGAGAAACTGAGCTTCACGTTTGTGGCATATGAATCCATTCAAAGAACTAGATTGATGCTTATCAGCCCAAAATGGTCTCAACTTTTCAATCACAACTGCTTTCTGTATAAATGAAGTTTCATCAAATGCCCTCTTCTCAGGAGATGATTTTGATTTTCTGCACGACCCTTTCTTCATACAAGAAAACCATGCATCCGCTTGGCCAGTCTTCCGCCTGTTATTTGCAAACTTTTTGGAGCTTGTGCTTGATTTAACAGTAGCATCACTTGTCTTGCTACCCTCGGAGCTAAACTTGCCATTACTACTCTGTCTGCTGACAACTAAGTTGGCAGGTGTAATAGGTGGTATTGGCAGTGAAGGTCTTTGAAGAGTTTGATCGATACCAAAACCACTATTTGATCTACTTTCATGGTGAGAAGAAGAGCTTCTTTGTGGAAAAATCACTGGCCTTGGATGCACATCAGCTTGAACCCCTCCATTCTTAGCAAAACCATCACGGGAAAAGAAGATGTCCCCAATTGAGTCTGTGCTTTCAAATCTTAGAGCAGCATTAGTAGTAGTTATAGGACCTTGAAACATCTTTGCACTGGCAACCATTTCATTGAGTTCGCCAATTGTTGGTGCTTCGAATTTTGAAACTACTTCTCTCTGTCTCCGAATCGGGTTCCTTGGCAATGACGATGCAGATGTAATCCTCTCTTTCTGCCCTATAATCCCATGATTGTTCTCTTGCTCTTTATCTCTTAATACTGGTCTCAGTTTTGGTGCAGTCATTGCTCTACGATTATAATTTGGTTTCTCACTCAATCCAGTTGGCGTCTCACGAACGTCATCCAGAGTGTTACCAACAGCTGGTTTATAAGGAGATAAATGTCTTCGACGCTCGGATTTTGTGAAAGGACTGACATTATTTCTAGGCATAGAAGAAAGGTTACTAACACTATAATAAGTTCTTGGTTTATAAGGAGACTTGCTGCTCTGTCTCCGTCTAGCCGGGCTGCTGAATTTAGGAGGAGAACCAAATCTGTCATCTTTGTCAATCTTCAAAGCATGTCTCACAGAAGAAGTACTCAAGCTGGTGGAGATGTTTCTTGATAAATTAGAATCATCAGCCAAGTCTCCTCCGTTCTTTGCATTGTGATCATGCCAGGGACTTTCTTGCCACTCTGTCTCCGTATCGGATGGTTCATATCCGCTCTTGTTTTGTTTCATTGCAGCAGATGTATGAGAATGACGGGTAAGAGCCTGGCTATATCTTAATGAACTCTCCATTACTTTCGGCAAGCGAACTAGTGAGCAAAACTACAAGGAATGAATCAAGGACGTTGAAGCTGGAGACTGCATATTTTTCTCTTTGTAGATACCTGAAAGAATCAATAGGAAAATAGCAATGAGGAATATGAAGAAATTAAGGCGTCAGAGAAGACGCTTAAATTACAAAATGTGATGATTACAAAGCAGACAGCTCATTGGTGAAGATGATTTTTGTCATGCACTAGATTTTTTTTAATTCAGCAAATTCCCAACTTCCAATAGCGACAGATTTAAGCGTATTGTTTTTCCCGTTATCTCTAAGCTCGTCATCAAGGAAGTTATATCTTTTGTTATTTTGTCTGTTTGCTGTTCTGTCGGATTGATTCTCAGACAAAGGAATCTTGAATCTCCGGCGTAGCTGCGGCAGAAATGAAAATGAATTCTCGATTATCATTTCAAAAAACTGTGTTTAATATAACATGGAAAAATAATCCTCCGTCAACTGATTAATCAAATGCATAACAATACGATGTTGTGCTTGGCTTCTTTCCTCATCGAATTTTCCTCCATTAAATATCTTTTTTCTCTTTTTGAAAATGGTCACTTCAGTATACAGCTGTGTTACAGGTAAAATCTCAAGGCAGATGTGAGTTTATAAATTGACTAGTTTACAGTGCTTGAAGAGATGCTTGTGGCTTTACAGTTGATAACCAGTCCATTAAAGCTTTATTGACAAGCTCCGGAACTTCATCATGAGGGCAGTGTCCAGCTTGAAAGTTTACCAGCGTCGTATTTGGATAAAATTCTTTGATTCTGGTAGCCTTGGCAGAACCTACCCATGGATCTAGGTCACCCCAGAGCAACAACAATGGGCAAGATAACTTGCTTAGGACACTGTCTAGAGTGTATTTGCTTTGATTCAACATGAATCTCGCCATTAATCTGTGAAAAACATTCCAAAAAAGATTATAGAAAAAATGGTGAGAAGGAATTTAAAAATTAAAAAAAAAAAGAGGTGCTATCAGTTCCCAGTAGATTGTTAACGACTAATTACCAGTGTTTTAGGCCCTTCTAGTAATTCATGCTGGTGTGATTAATACACATATACAGCTCTGTACCAATGTGAAGAAGAAAATGGAGCATAGTCTAGATGAGAGTTCAAGATTTTCCTGCACTCATCCTGAAGAAAATGTAGTGGCTCTCATAGTTGGGAACTAACATACACACCTGTAGTAAACTTCTGCCGCATTGGGGTCTGCTGCTGGCCTTGTTATTGATTCCACTAGATAGTCATCCACATTAGAGGAATTTATATATACCTACATGAGCCAAGAAAAAATGTATTTATGATGAGCATATTAAAAAAACAATGATAAATAAAAGGCAAAAATTATGTTTTCAATGTCTTAACAGATGGAAAAATGCAAAACGGGAAAATGTAGCTCTATTTTAGAGCCATTAACCAAAGTGAATACAAGTTAAAGGCACAGCATTTTAGTACTGAGGTTAATGTCCTACAAAATCAAGAAACCAATTCAATAATCATGAACATATTCTTTATCCCATTCATGAATTCCGAACAGCTGTAAAGAAAACAGCAAAATGATTGTGCAAAACATAAACTTAATAAAGCATCTTCAAAATTTCCAATCAGGATAAACAATTTTTGATTGAACCATGAACATTGATTCTTTTTTGAGATGATGGGTGAAAAGCTGATGCTTTTAGATAGCATTCAAGTAAAACTATCTCATTAACACCCGTAATAGCTACCTGAGAACATTAGACAAGCCATGCTTCACTTAACAAAGAAAATGAGAACAGATCCTGAATGTATTTTTCATACCACTTATGGAAATACTACTTAAGCTAAAGTTCCCATTACACTTCAAAAGCAGAAGCTTGGTGAAATATGATAGCAAGTGACTTACACTCTTTAAGACAGAAATAATGCGAGCTGGTTGTTTTGCTTGCCAAAACAAAAATCCAAGAACTATGCGCTGAAAATTTTCCTTCAGAGGCTTTAGGAAAACTTCCTGTAAGGTTGATTCTTCTGACTGATTACTTTCTTTTCTTGCATCTCCAAACTGTCCAGCAGAATTTAGAAGGGCAACACCAGTAACTTGATCAGGCAAGCCTACTGCTGCAACTAAAGCAGCAAACCCTCCAAGACTGAAATATTACCAGGTATCACAGAATTGTTAGTTGGTATGCCACAGTCTTATCAAAAGCACACTCAAGATGGAAGGAAATGAGCAAGAAAGAACAGATAGATTTTTGTTTCACTTAAAAATTATAAGAATCTGATCTCTCTTCGAACACCAAAATCACAAGACGTCATCATAAAAGAAATTTGATTACCTAACGGAAAAAGAAGTTATTTACCTGTTTCCAACCAAAACAGCAGGCTCTTTCACTATTTCCTTCAAGAAATCCACTATTTGATCTTTCCATACCATAGCATCGTATTCAATAATTGCTTTCTCACTCCACCCAAAACCTAGCAAATCTATGGCATAAACCTTGTACCTTTTAGCTAATTCAGGTATATTATACCTGTACAAATATAGAAAGTGAAAAACTCCATCTTAATCTCAAGAAAGATGATGACATTTTTTCCACCATGAGACAACAGAATGTCAGCTATTAAAGTTGTTAAGGGGTAGGATGACACCAAAGTGCTGGCAAAATAGGTTTACTTGTTTGTGTAGATAATAACCAAACCAAAATTGTCTCCAACATGGTATTACAGAGTATTTGTCAGTTCAAGTTTCAACCGAATTTCAATTTCAGCCATAATGAAAGAGAAATTAGACATAGCATCAAAAAGTAAAAACAAAATTTACATGCTGCAATCTACATAATTTCCTAATCTCTTCAAAATTGCAGCAAGTACACAATTATGAATCTAATGCTTAAATAACTAAACTAACAAAGTCAACTGTATTAAAAACAAAATGCAAAAATTAATGAATAGGGAAAAGGGAAAAAGGTAGGAAACCTCCAATGAAATGCAGAGGCACCAAACCCATGAATAAGAACAACAGGAGACCCTTCTCCTTGAACTACATAATGTATTTTGTGACCTCGCCATGTCCAGAAATTATAGCCTTCTGGCTTGAATGGTAACCTCTCCATCCCTAGGAAAAAGTTCAACTCTAACCTTTAGAAAATACAAACAAAGTAAGATAATTAAAAATTTCCAAATTCATTCGGAAATAAAAGTTGGATATAAGCCATTGTAGAGTCTCAGTTGCACAATACAAAGAATAAAGATAAAACATTTTCTTGTTAAACAAGAACTCTTCTAATTCAATAATATAATGGAGGTATATACTATAACAGACGATATGTACATACATATGAATTAAAACGAAAAAATGAAAAAAAAAAAAAAAAGACCTTGAGAGGGTTCTGTAACCAAAGAAGAGCCAATGACCGAAGCACCGGAAGCCACAATTCCTCTGAAAACAAAAGCCCTCCTGCTTATTTGACATTTGCTTCCTTTTTACGTAGAGAGAAAGATCAAAGATACAAACAGATACAGTCAAGAAAACAAGAAACACTTTCCAATTTAATTTTATTGTGAATAAGGAAAACAAGAATAAGCAGAGCTTAAGACTACTTACTGGGCTGATAAATCCTCCCAGGTGAAGTGAACCTGCTGCTGCCAGAGACCGGGTTAAAGAATTCTCTCCTAGCTAAAGGTGATGCAGCGAACAAACAAGACATTCTAAATCTTCGAGAGCAAAGTGCCTTCAAACAGTTGGAGACTGTTAAAAGAATTGAATAATTCTGTTTAAGTGCTAAAGATTTTTATTTTGGGTGCCATTTTATTATTGTGGTTGGAGTTCGGCCCCGGTGGCGGAGTCTTAGCCAGCCACAGCCCACCCCCAGAGAGATTTCAAGAATTTGTTTGTTTTTTTTTTTCCCGGGAAATTTCGAGCCCTCCGAATTATAACTGAGAGTTTTATCCTTTCTTGGTAAATCATAATTCATGAGCTCTTGAAAAATATTGTATATCCTGTGTTTTCAACTAATTTATTATATATTATAGTATCATAACACTTGATTACTTATTTTGTACACTTGTTTTTTATGACATTGGAAGAAAAGTTAACCTGTAATGCCTTTTAAAGAAAAAAGCTAGAAAATAAATAGCATAAACTATGTTAGCAAATATATATACTATTTTCAAAAGTTTTAATGTATTATTTATAGGTTGGATTCCCTTAATTTAAAATTTTTTAATTCAAGTCATAACTTAATTTTTTATCTATTAAACCTACTCAATCTAATGACAATTGAATGATGATTTAAATGGTACTTGTTCACTTTTTTCTATCCCATTAAATTAAATAAATTCAATCGATGAAGAATTAAAATATTTTTATAACTAATTTAGTATTATACATATATCAATTTATTAGTATTTCCCATTATTTTTATTGTAAAATAATAAGCTTCAATTAATTTTATTTAAATAATTCAATCAACTAATTATATGATACGTGGTCTGTGTGCTAAAATATACCAATGATTTCTCCTACATGCTTCTATTTTCTGACATGTCATCTATTATAAAGTCATAAATGACAAACCACACTATTTTTCCATGAAAGTTTTATAAAATGCAATTTGTTACATACACCATATGTCAGTAATGCTGTGTATAAAAAAAATACAAATGGACTCATCTCGTACCAGTAGTAAATTTGTACAATTTATATATTATATTTATATAATATATATAAATGATTTATTACGTACAATTTACTACTGGTACGAAATGGGTCTATTTGTATTTATTTATACACAACATTGTTGACATATTGTGTATGTAACAAAAGGGTTAAAAAAAAAGTCGAACAGGATTTCGAACAAAAAGTTTTATAAGTAAATTAATCTTAAATATCTAATATTAATTAATATGAAGTATATTTTTAAATTAAGTTAATTTAATTAGTCAAATGTACGTGGTATAATTCTATTCAATCTCGAAGTTAAGGTTTGACTCTAACGAAAAGGAATGAGCTTCCTAAACATCAAGTATAGATTCGGCCATCAATGAGTGCGTGAGTTATTAATCTAATCTAAATTTACGTGTATTGCAGTGACAGTGTAGTCAAAAAGTGACATTGGGCTTTCGGCCCTGCCTTGGGCTCTCTGCCCTTAAGTTTTCGGCGGCATTACTAGGCTTTCAACCCTCACTTCGATTTGATTGGAGGGCATAGGTTCGAATCTAATTTTATAATTTAGTTGTGAATACGCTCGTAAACGCTGAGGGGTTGACATTTCCTCCATCCGATAATGAAAGTGAGATCTTGCACGAAGTAATTTACATGAACTTAAAATTAATTTGTTTCTAACTGTGTACATATTCCTCAATTATCATTATTATTATTATTATTCTTATTATTATTTTTTAAGAAGTACATATCACTCAGTTGTTAATTATCTAATAAATAAACAAAGAGTTATGGAACATTAATTTTGGGTGACCATAGGAGCTGCCTGGTGGGAGGGAGAGTACAGCTATAAGTAGTGCAGCTTGAATCGGGTGAGTGTTGAGTGACAGGAAATTGCATTTTTGGTAACCAACCAAGTAACCATTTTTAACAACTTGTAGGCTGTGGCTATTCTCAAACTGAAATAAAAAAAATTCCACGCTAACCCAATGGCAGCTGCCGTACGGCTGGTAAACGCCTCCTCAGTACTCAATCGCCATTTCCTCACGAATACAACAACAAAACATTTTCTGAAATTCCCCAGAAACGACGTCGTGCTGCGCGTGTCTGGCACTTGCATCCGCGCTTCGTCGTCCGTCACCGCAAACCCCATCAACTTCTTCCCCTTCCTCCCTCTTTCTTCTAACAAATTATTCAATCACTCTCATTCTCAACCCCCAGCCAATCATTTCGGCCCAAACGACGCCGGATTCGCATGGCACCGTCCTCCCAGCAACGTTATCAACGGAGAAAACGCGTCAATTTTCGACCACAGCGAAACCGCCGTAACGGTCGTGTTGTTAGGTTGGCTTGGAGCCAAAAGGAAGCACTTAAGGAGATACGTGGAGTGGTACAATTCGAGGGGCATTAACGCAATTACGTTCGTTGTTGAGGCCAACGAGCTGTTGTCTTTTGATCTGGGACGTGGGGTCGAAAAGCGGATGGCCGACTTGTCTAACGAGATCGTTTCGTGGGTTTCTCACGAGGAACAGGATGGTAAACAACGCTGCTTGATTTTTCACACCTTTAGCAACACTGGCTGGTTTGTGTAAGTTGATTCATTCACTTGATTTCTGAGTTCTATTATTGTTCTTGTTATGTTTTCTTATTCTTTTTTTTTTTTTATTGGCAGCTGTGGCTCTATCCTTGCCAGTTTACAGGGTAGGGAGGATTTGATGCAGAAGATTAAAGGACTTATTGTTGATTCGGGGGGAGCTGGAGCATTTGATCCCAAGGTAAAATTCATTTTTCTAACTTCACAGTGTTTCACGTTGTTGTGCATCCTGTGCTTATGATGTTCAGTTGTCGGCAGCATTTGATTGTTAATTTGTGGTGTTCATGTCCGCTGAAATGAAATTGGTCTGTACACCGGGCTTGTGAAAATGTATTAGATCTTTCGGAAGTCAAATGTAAAATGAGTAGTAACTATCAGTAGCATGAGCTTGTTGATTGCTTTTGTAAGGATGCTGGGATACGTTTGCTTGTTTAAGTTAGAAGTTCAACACTGCTAATCTGTAGTAAAGTTAGCTTGTTTCAGCACCATCAACAATGTCTTGCTTGTACTGCACAGACTCTATTCAAGTGGTGAATTGCGCCATGTCCTCCGCATTTGCTCATGTACCTACATTTCCACCCTCTAAGATGTCTCTTCAAGTTTTTCTCAAGGTAAAGGTATGGACTTGAAGCAGGCACAGAAGCACTTTGGATGTGAGCGAACAAAAATGTGCTTCTGTTTTGGAGGTCCATATGTTCATGAAGCATGTATGAAAATTTATGAATTCTTGGTTGCTAAACTAGTTCCAGTTCTTAATTTATGAACTGTGTTCATAAAAGAGAATCCTGATTTGACATATAAGAAATGGCATAGAATCTTGTTTCTTTGAGTGGGAGCATTACATTATTTGGGATCCTTGTGTCCCTTTCCGTTACATGTACTTTTAAGACCTAAAATTAGCTACACATACATCTGTCACTTTTAAGCCCTTGCTCGTACGTATATACTCTGGTATTTAAATACTTGAGTGGAACTTCTTTACTCACCACAATCCGGAGGAGACAGAGATGTGTTCAACATAAAAGGACTAGCATTTGGCCATGTTTATTGGTTCTTCTTGTGGACTATGTAATTTCTTTTTTTTTTTTTTTCATTGATTAGTTTTCCATCGTTTGAGATGTAATTGGCTATTGATTAGTGTTGATCATCAACACTAGAGTGATAATATAATAGCTCTTCAATGTTGATCAGGTTTGGGCAGGTGGGTTTGGTGCTGCTATACTCAAGAAACGCAGCTCTTCAGCATACTCTACAGTTGAGGATGGAAAAATAAATGGATTAGAAGGGCAAGTGAGTGCGTCGATGATGCAAGACAAGGAACCAGATATTATAGAAATGATGCTATTATCATTATTGGAGAAGCTCTTTTCTTATATCATAAATTTGCCTGATGTAAATCAGTAAGTTGACTCCCTGAATGAGAAGTAATTGTCGGCTTCATAGGGTCAGAACTGTATGATCACTATAAAAAATTGTTTCAGGATAGCAATTAATTGGTCCTTGTTCTGCAGGAGAATAAAAAAAGTTGTATCAGCTGTCACAAAGAACTCGCCAGCATTCCCTCACCTTTACCTTTATAGCACGGGTGATAAGGTGATCCCATATCAGTCTGTGGAATTGCTAATTGAGGAGCAGAGGAAGACAGGTAGAAAGGTATTTTCTGTTAATTTTGGGCCATCTGCCCACGTGGAACACTTCCGGACTTTCCCCAGCAGATACTTATCGGAGCTACATAATTTCTTGAAAGAGTGTTTCGCTACTGTAAAGCAGACGTGAATTCTGCTGATGGAGATTACAATTTGTTTTCTCAGTGAGTTAAGTGTTACACGGTAGAGCATCACCAACAATAGGAAATCGATTTATGGAGGAAACTAAATCGAGCAGTTGCCATCTTCTATGCTGCGATATTCTTTTTTAGTTTCACAATTACTAAAAGTGTTTCTTTACGAGGGCGCTTATAACGAAGAGCTATGTAGTGGATGGTACCAATGTTCCGTTTACTTTTGGGAATCGGAATGGGTAGAAATGGGTGCGATCCCATTCCGATTCCCCAATTGAATTTACAAAGCTTGTAATAACAGATCCTAATTGATTAGATATGAACAATGTATTTATTATTGGGCTCAAGGTGTAATTAAAACGATTGAATATCTACACTGCTATTCTGGTAAATGAACCGGTAACATTTTCTACTCCTTTCAAAATTTTGAACTTACATATAAGTTTTTTGCGTTATATCAATTTTCCTTACAATGCCATATTTTAGACATATGTTTCCATAATTTAATTGTGAAAGAAGGGGGAAAGAAAAAGGAAAAGAAAAATTCATATAAAATGTGAGACGTGCTTGTGGTTGTGGATCACAACATTTATGTACCCGATGCAAGTGCAACGACGCTGCTGCCGAGTCCCGACCCCCAACCTAACCTGCCCCAAAATGAAACAGTAACAGGATCACCATTAGAGTCAGCAAAGGGCGAGGCAAACAAACAAATCAAGTCCAGATTCGGTGTACCCGCCTAAGCGGTCCCACAAAATCGGAATAAAGGGGCCAATTTATTTGCTAGAAGAAATCATTCATCATTAATCTCTTTCATCTGTTTTAAATGAAAATGGCGATTTTGGATGAATCAGTGGTCAATTCCAGCATTTCACCCGCCAATTCTTACGGAGCTGTTGTCCTCGGTGGTACCTTTGACCGATTACACGACGGCCACCGCCTTTTTCTCAAGGTACCTCCCTCACTCTTCATAATTTCTTTTAACTGCATTATCTTAATCAATTGAACTCGTTTTTTTTTTCCTTTTTTGATCTTCTACCGAATTTTTTTGTTCCAATCAAACCTAGGCTTCGGCTGAACTTGCGAGGGATCGAATTGTGATCGGAGTTTGTGACGGACCTATGTTGACCAACAAGCAGGTACCTAATCCCTTCTCAAGTTACTTAATTATTAATTGACTGAAACTTCGGTACCAGATTACTTAATTTGATTGATGACTTTATTAGTTGAGTTTTGATTCAAAGTAAATCTCATCTGTGATTGAGCTTTCAAGCCATTGCTGGTGCATTGTGTAAGGTTGCATAATCTTGTGGGAGAATAATGTCCTTTTGGAGGATTGATTTTTAAATTGAAGTTTTGACATTATCTTTTCGTGGTCAAAATCAGTAACTTTTGTAGCTTATCTTATTGTGTTTGCTTTGTTGTCCTTTATTTAAATTGATATTGCAAGAATTCCTTGCGAACTCTTGAGTGTTGAAATTCAGTTGTTGCTTTTTAAGTTTATTTGCATTGCACTCTGATTTGTTGAATTTCCTTTTTCCCACGTCTGCAGTTTGCAGAGTTAATTCAACCTGTTGACGAAAGGATGCATAATGTTGAAGCTTACATCAAGGTACTTGGTAAATGGATGCATGTTCTATTCTTTGGTTCTTGTTTTCAATTATAGAAGCATTTACTGAGTTCTGTCAATTCTTCATAACTTTGCTTTGCTGTGTGTCAATAACCTTTAAACTTGAAAGGGTACTGGTTTGTATGTTGTGACAGGGATAGCAGAGGCTAACTGATTTTATATGTTGCCCATCTTGTGCTTTTTACTTATTCTGGCAAAATATTTTGATGTGAGCCTTGCCTTGTGATTGGACTTGGTGGCGAAAACAGATGGACCACCGGCTTTGCTATGTTGTATGGAAGAAAATGGTTTAGTTGGTATCTTCTGGTGTAATGAATGCATGTGATTTATTTTTTTATTTTTTTATTTTTTGCTCTTGTGTTCTATTTGATGGATGATTTTTGTTTTCCTTCTAAAACTTCCAGTCTATTAAGCCAGAGCTTGTAGTGCAAACTGAACCTATTACGGACCCATATGGCCCTTCAATTGTTGATGAAAATTTAGAAGCTATTGTTGTCAGGTATGTTGTGAAATAACTCTTTTTTCGTATCATCTTAGTTCTGGGATGATGCTGCAAATTACATTTTTATTTTGTTAATCTCTTAACCTGTGTGCTGCTTGCTTGTATCAACTTCAGGTGTTGAATTTGCTTATGTTCTTTGAGAGTTCAACATGTTTGCAATACTAAGAAATTGAACTTTATCTCAGGGAAAATGTGTTCCATAACTGATCTTGACTAATTGGATTTGATTTTCTGGCAGCAAGGAAACATTACCTGGTGGCCTTTCAGTCAATAAGAAGAGAGCTGACAGAGGCCTATCCCAGCTGAAGGTTTGGGTTCCAGTTCTCTACGTACCATCTAAAGCAAAGTAGATTTGTTTATAGTTCGTGGGAAATTTTTTGAAGATTAGGCTATAGTAACAGTATAATGAATAATGTGCAGATTGAAGTTGTGGATCTAGTTTCCGAAGGATCTAGTGGAGATAAGTTAAGTTCATCGACATTAAGAAAACTTGAGGCAGAGAAGGCAAAACATGAGCAGCCTGCATAAAACTACTTTCCGGAGATTAGTTGAGCTCCTGAGGTTGAGATGGCCCGGTTGGAACTGTAGAAGGATGTGGATTTTTTTGGGAGCATAAAACAGATTTTGCAAAAAACTCTTCTCACTGTATCGAGGAACCCCTATCATGACCCATATAGCGTCCTCTATTTCCTCTGTCTAAAATGTCAACAGAATGATATTTACACACATATCAATGAGGTTTTATGATAATAAAACAACTTTGTCTGTCAGGCTTGTTAAGCGACATCAAGGCTGCTGATAAATTAATGGTTATCATGTTTTGTAATCTAATAAGGACAACTCAAATCTTTAATCCGATCCATGTTCTCCCATTATGTGTGTGTATAGATATGGTATACAGCTGACTTAAAATTAATTTTCCATTACTCTTAAATTGTTTCAATAGCAATGATTTAGAGGTCGAAAAAAATGATTTTCGCGTTGTTGTATTTTACATCTAATAAATCACGGCAAGAACCATAACATAAAGTGCGAAACAGTTTTTTATAAAATTTTTATTCCTCACAAAAACTTCTTTTTTACCTTAATAAGAAAAATATGCAATATTGGCATGGCTGCAAAATAATGTTCAAATATATGCACAAGTAAATAAAAGGAAAAAATTGAAAAAAAAAAAATCAAGAAAAAAGGGTGTAATTTCATTGTCGAACAAATTAAACGTGATAGTTTCAAAAGCAAAGCGTTACGTTACCGGCCTATTTTGGCGGACAACACCGCGCCTCTCCTTAATAAAACGGCTATGTGTTCTAATAAACGAAAATTCAAATTTCATAAATCGTAACCGAACGATTGTGATTCCTCATTCTCTCTATAATATAAGAACCAGGTTGATAGAGTAACACTCATCATCTCATTTGGTTTGGTCATTCATATCGCAAACCCTCCCATTTCAGTAACACTAACACACACACTCTGCCGGAGAGGAGAGAGATTCTCGAAGCATTGTCAGTTTGTCACTTGACAAACCAAAAGGTTATCTCGCCACTAACACAAGGTTTTCTTGAACCCATTTTCCTTCTATAATGTTTTAGACACTTCAAAATTGCATGCATTTCGAATATAAATTCTTCTTTAGGTTCTGCATTTCATGGTTCTTTACGATTTGATGTTTCGCATTCCCTTTTCTGTTATATGTTTCTTGATCGGGTTTCTTGTTTTCTTTTGCCTTTTTGAACCAGAAAACGTGAAGAAACAGTTCAAAAGAAAACACTGAATCTTGGGAGAAGTTTTGTTCACGTATTAAATCCGTTTCTGGGTACATTCAATCCATTTACTTCTGTTTTTACCATCTTGTGGCTTGTTATGTTTCTTGCTTTTTCTTCTAATTTGTAATTTTGTCAAACTCAATATGTTTGCAGGTTGGTTGTGCAAAAGTATTGCAAAAATGAATGATCTAATGACGAAATCGTTCTTAAGTTATGTGGAATTGAAGAAACAGGCCCAGAGGGATCTTCAAGCCGATCTTGACATTGAGAGAGGCCAGCTCACTCCCAGAGATGAAGAAAACCTCACTCAGTTCTTTCAAGAAGTGGATGCAATCAAGGATGAAATGGAAGAGATCACCAATCTCTTGCTTGATCTTCAAGATCTTAACGAAGGAACGAAGTCCACTCACAGCGGCAAAGTTCTTCGCGGCCTGAGAGACCGAATGGAGTCAGACGTGGCCTCTATTCTTCGCAAAGCCAAGATTGTCAAAGCAAGGCTTGAATCACTTGATAAATCAAATATGATCAATCGTACATTGTCACAAGCTTTTAAAGAAGGCAGTTCTGTTGATCGCACAAGGATATCAGTCACTAATGGTTTGAGAATCAAGCTTAGGGACTTGATGAATGACTTTCAGTCTCTGAGAGAAAAGGTATTGTCAGATTACAAGGAAGATCTCAAGAGAAGGTACTATAATGCAACTGGCGAGGAACCGAGCGAAGATGTAATTGAAAAGGTAATTTCAGGGAGTGGGAAAGTTGAAATACTCGAAGGGAAAACAGAAAAGGATATACAGAGAAGTAAAGAGAGGCATGAAGCTGTGATGGATATACAGAGAAGTTTGACGAAGTTGCATCAAGTGTTTCTTGATATGGCCGTTCTCGTTGAGACACAAGGGGAAAAGATGGATGATATTGAAGAGAATGTGACGAACGCAGGTAATTTCATCAGTGGTGGAACCAACAGTCTGTACTATGCCAATCAGACGAGGAAGAAGAGGTCACGGGTGTGCTGGGTTTGGGCTGTGGGGTTGATCATACTGTTGGTTTGCCTTATTTCTTTGTTGACCTCGAGATGAAAATGGTCACGCAATGCGATCTTTTGGAGAAGGCGAAGCGGCTTGTTTATTTTTTAATGGTCTTTGGTTTATAGATAGATGTATACGCATGGCTGATTGAGTTTTCCTGAGCTCGGGTGTTGGGCGCTTAAATACTGCTATGTCATTTCATAAAATGCAGTTTACGTTATTTTCCTTAATGGTTCTGTAAACTGATACCAATGTTAATGAATATTAGATTTAGCGTTCTTCAATACTTGATTTTTGGATTCTCTTTCTTCTTTGGTACCTTTGTCTGTTGTTTTCACTTTCGATTTGCTTCGTATCAAGTGAATCTCCCCTGTATGGCCAGCGAGTGAGTAAAAATACTGATAGTTCAGTTTGATGGTTTTTCACTTCCAGTTTAATCTTTTATGATATTTTTCAGATAGTTTTGTCTTTTCCTGAAAGCAATAGCCCAAAAATATTCAAGAGGAGACCAATGATATTCTTATGGGATATTAGGAACCTTATCCATATTGCTAAGGAGCTGCACAATTCTACTTTGATATAACATTGTTGACCATGGGTTATCACCCCTATCAAGAAGCAAATGACAACCATCTTACCAACTCCAATGAACCAATTCTCTTTGGAATCAAATACTACACATACCCTGTCTCTGCTTAACAGATGTTCATATATGGAGGAACTAAAGCAGATTCATGCTCAAATGTTCAAAAAGGGGCTCGCCGTAAATACCATCTTGGTAAGCAGGCTACTGGCGTTCTGCACGTTTTCGAATTCTGGAAGCTTAGCCTATGCTCAGATGGTGTTTGACAGAATCATCAAACCTAATACTTTCATGTGGAACACAATGGTCAGAGGATACGCAGACAGCAGTGAACCAGAACAAGCTTTGCTTTTGTATCGACAGATGCTTAGTCATTCAGTTTTGCATAATGCCTACACCTTCCCTTTCCTACTCAAAGCCTGTTCCAGACTTTCAGCCTTAGAAGAAACCCAACAAATACACGCTCAAATCATAAAATTTGGCTTTAGCTCAGAGGTTTTTGCCACAAATTCCCTGCTTCACGCTTATGCCACATCTGGGAGCATCAAATCCACTCGTCTTATCTTTGACCACATGCCCCAACGCGATACTGTTTCTTGGAACTCAATGATTGATGGCTACACAAAATGCGGTGAAATGGAACTGGCATATGAAATTTTCAAAGATATGGAGGAAAAGAATGTCGTATCTTGGACTGCGTTGATTTCTGGGTATGCTGGGGCAGGCATGGACAAGAAAGCTTTGCACCTATTTCATGAAATGCAGACGGCAGGGGTTAAACCTGATAATGTAGCCCTAGTAAGTGCAGTTTCAGCATGTGCACATCTGGGAGCTCTGGATCAAGGCAGATGGATTGGTGCGTATATTAAACACTTAGGTGTCAAAATCGACCCAATTCTAGGCTGTGCTCTTATAGACATGTATGCAAAGTGCGGTGACTTGGAAGAAGCTTTAGAATTATTTAAGAGAATGGAGAAGAAAGGTGTCCCTGCCTGGACAGCAATAATATTTGGTTTAGCAATTCATGGACATGGAAGAGAAGCTCTAAATTGGTTTTCCAAAATGCAGGTGGGGGGAACTAAGCCAAACTTGGTTACTTTCACGGCAATTTTGTCTGCCTGTAGTTATGCAGGGCTAGTTGATGAGGGAAAGTCATTGTTTGAGAGCATGGAAAGGAAATATAGCTTGAAACCAACTATGGAGCACTATGGGTGCATGGTTGATCTGCTGGGCCGCGCTGGATTGCTGGAGGAAGCCAAACAGTTGATTGACTCAATGCCTGCAAGACCAAATTCTGTGATTTTGGGGGCATTACTCAAGGCATGCCAGATACATAGAAATACCGATTTAGGTAAACAGATAGGAAAACTCCTGCTTGAAAGAGACCCTGATCACGGTGGCCGATATATTCACCTGGCAAGCATTTATGCCGTGGCAGGGGAATGGGACCAAGCAGTTGAAGTGAGAAGGCAGATGAGACACAATGGAGTTGCCAAACTTCCCGGATGCAGTGCTGTTACTCTGGATGGCAATGTTCACGAGTTTCTAGCTGGGGAGAGGACCCACCCGCAAATGGATGATATCAACCTCATGTGGGATCAAATTACAGAGAGATTGAAACGTGAAGGACACAAACCAGCTACACGGAACTTGCTAGTAGATCTTGAGGATGATGAGAAAGGAACAGCAATCCATCAGCACAGTGAGAAACTTGCAATCGCATTTGGGCTAATTAAAACTGAACCTGGGGTGACAATCCGAATCATTAAGAATCTTCGAGTCTGTGAGGACTGCCACACAGTGATGAAGCTCATCTCCAAGATCTACGCTAGGGAAATAGTCATGCGAGATAGAACTCGGTTTCACCATTTCAAGGACGGAAGATGTACATGTGGAGATTACTGGTGAAGAGAGAGAAAGAGAGAGAGAGAGAGAGAAACATTGTTATCTATTCAAAATAGGAACACTTTTCTTACGGAATCCATTTTCATGTAGATACATTATGCCGATGTTAAAGATACAATAACTTGGAACCATTTTATTAACTGAGCTTTTAATGATTCAAGTGCTTGTTAACTTTTTTGGAAACTGAAAAAATGAAAAGAAGAATAAAGGTGGATTCCTTCTACAAATTCAGAAAGCACACAGCTATTCTTTAGTTGATGCTGAGATGCTGCTTAGCCGTCCAAGATTGTGCTGGCTCTAGCTGGACTTTTCCAATCTGGGGTAGCCAAAGAAATAAACAAAACCAAGTTTTTCAAAGAGAGAAGAAAAAGAGTCTAGGGACAATTAAATTAGACTCATTGCACTACAAGAATGTCTAAAGCGGCTCAAAAAACAATCCACTTCTCTGGTAAAATGTAAAGAGGCTATTGACAGTATTTGATATAGTTTCTCATGCTTGAATAGTCCATGAGCATTTTGCTCACCGAAGTGGAATCAGCAATAGACATGAGATAGCACAAGGCAAATCAGCTTCCATTAAATTTAGAGAGTTAACAGTGAAGAAAGTAAGCATTTAATACCTTAGCATTTTCAACACAAACAAAATCTTTGTAGCATGCTTCCATCTGCAGATGTGGGTTCCATAAAACAGCATCTGACCAACTGCAAATGCACAAAGTATAAGAGAACAGAAATTAGAAACAGATAAAAAAAAAAAACCATAATCTTATCAAATCATAAAATGGGGTTTCAAACTCATGTACTTTGTATTGCAGATAGTTATTGTATCACCCAAGCCATTGTCAAGGTGTACCACACTCGGGGCATCAAGGTAAATGCAATCTACAAATCCAGGAAAAGTGACCATATCCCTGAATTGTTAATGGAGCAGTTAGTGCTTCTTATAGATTAGTATCTGCAAATGTACCAGTCACTCACATTTCATCCAATACATTTTTATCCACAGTTAACAATAAAAATGTATTACCCACCTTTCCTCCTTTCCCTCCACTGGATTTTTAGGATCTGGGTCTTTATTTAAAGTTTTGCAACCTTGCAAACCTTTCACAGATGCTCCTGTGACAGAAGCCTGCATGATAATGTTTGATTTCATAAACCAGGTAATTGTAGTGTAATATTTCACATATCTATTGAAACTCAGTATTGTTTCCAATTTATTTTCCTTCTGTAGTAAAGGAATGAAAGTGATTGGCCCCAATATTTTTCTGCGACATGCAATGCCTTTTAAATGGCTTAATTTCTTCTAACAAACCATTGATGTTATCCAATCAATCTATAGAAAGCAAAAAGTCTTCAGTTCTTTCCCTGCTTTTAAATAATAATCTTCAACCACATATTGATTCTTCGTTTTAGATAAAACTTTTATAGACTCAGCCAAAAGGAGGGTTGCACTCTACTTCAGATCCCACATTTATCATTATTGCGAATACAAATATTATAATTGAACGAAGCATGGATCTTCATGCACATACTTTTGGCCTCTGGGACTTAAAACAACATAATGCATTCAAGGACTAAAGAAATGGTACTTTAATGATAAAATGCATTCAATGACATAATAAATAAAAGTGGATCAACCAAAGACTTTTAGCTTACCCTGAAGTAAGTGTGCAAAGCAGAACTAAACGAAAATGGCTTATTGTCTGTGTTTGTGATGGTCAACTCTGTAGAAATACTCTTGGTATTTAGAATGACCTGAAAAATATTAATGGAATATAAGTTTGAATTATAAGCAAATTCAATATGTGTAAAGTGAAAATAACTATTAGCAAGAAGTTGACACCTTACAATGTTTAGAAATATAAAAGATACAAGTTACAGATCCTCTATGTATAGGGGGGAAAAGAAATAAAAGACAACGAGTATGGTAATATCAAGCTGACTAATTTCTGAGCGTCACTAACCGAATATTGCTTATTTGAGAAAAATGATTAAATCAACCTTGAATAAAGCTCGAAAACTGAAATCCCACATGGCACAACTGTAAGGGCTATCCTTTAGCTCCAGAGTTATAACAGGATTTCCTTCCACATTTTCTGAGTCAAGAATGGACCAGTCCATATTCCTTGCAAATCCATGCTGTCATTTGCATAAACATCTCAGAATTTCAATCAATACTGTGAAGCTAAAATAAATAAATAACTCATATACTAGTTACTATCAAATTGATCATCTCTCAGAGAGGTGTAGACCAAAGAGGAAGCAAATACAAATCATCTTCCACTTTTATCTACATCATTGATTCTACCAGTTACAAGACTTGCAATTTGCAAACAGTTGGGCACCTCAAGAAAACCATACTGGTGGCAGTAACCCCATTAGCACATTGCATTAATGTATTTACCAACACGTGAAGCTATATCACAACTCTGAGAACACTAGCACTTGGTTTCAACTAAACCCTTGGCCAGAGAACAAGTTTTGGCATTATGAACCTACTTGCTTTCTGAGAATCACTGCTAAAAAGGACATCATTGATGAACAGTGTACGAATGATAGATAGCAATACCTGCTGCATTGGGCCAGGTCCAAACTGCGGGAAGCAATGTGGAACTCCTCCACTATCCCAATGGAGACGTATAATCAGTATCCCGGACTAATCTCTATTTACAAAAATATTGAAAGCAATTCCCAAAATAATAAAACCAAATCCATACAAAACTGATCAAATGAGTAATTTGAACAAAGATAACATTACTAGTTACTGAATTAAAACCGAAAATTGTGGTTGGGTGGGGGGAGGAACACCTGATAGGTTTTTTCTTGTTAAAAACAGCATCAGGTCTAACAAAAAGGAGATCTTTGTCATTAGAAGCTTTCCACGATGTAACACATCCTCCAAACAGATATAGCTCAGCTTCACTGCCATCAATTCAATAACAGAAACATTTAAAAAGGAGAAAAGAAAAAAAAAGACATTGTTAATCAAAGAACAAACGAAGTTAAAACAGAAAATGCTACATTAATAACTCACCTACCGCCAGCAGAAGTAAGCACAACCTTGGGCAAACTGCCTTCACCTTCTGTCACTCGCACTCCTAAAGTTTCTTTGTTCATTGTTGCAAAGGCCACAGCTCGTTTCCTGCCACAAATATTTTATTAAAACAATAATTCTGCTATGCGCATGAATATTTTTAATAAAAAAAAAAACAGAAATGAAAATGCATCAATTGCGCGGGAAACTCACCGATTGACTCGTCCTACTCGTACAGCCCGGTAGTTTAGGCCGGGGATCGAAAAGGGCATTGAAGCCGTTGCCATTAAAAATTCGATTGATTCTGGCGCTTCAACTTAACGATCGGCTATTTTCTTGGTCATATGGTCGTTATTGTAAATATTCGCACATTCTCTTATATTTGTATGTATTTGCTTCTATGGGCTGGGCCTATCGGGGCCCATGGTCCATATACGTTTTTAAATTTCATTTTCTACTTTCTGTTAATAATTTTTTTATTAAAAAAAGAAAAGAAAAAAGAGGTTGATCCGCCGATCGATGCGCATCATGAAGAATACAAAATAATGTTATTAGTTATTTTTATGTAAATTGAAATGAAGAGTGCACACAGCAACTTATTGTACATTTGGTGGAAATCAAGTCATTAATTACAATTTTGATTCTCAAAGTCAAACAGTATTGTACTTTGTACAGTTGGTAGACTAGTAGGGTATTCTCACGCTGACAGCAAACTCTTTCAACATGTTGAATTTTGAAGCGCACAAAGTGACTTGAAATTGTTAACTTAGCAAAATCTAGCAAGGTGGAAGATCCGTTGGGGGAGGCAGAACAGATTGATCTGGGCCTGGCCCATCTTCTACCACGAATGCCGTTTTCAATCCCCAACCGGTATGGAGCTCCAAATGGCAATGCATAAACCAAACACCTACACAACCAAAATAAACCGTTAGTTTTTTTTTTTTTTTTTTTAATTATTATTGTACGTGTGTGCGTGTGTGCGCGCGCGTGTAAAAGTCACTAAAGTTTAAAAAAGATGGGTGTATGCCTGGATTATCAGCCCTGAAACGAATGGCAGTCCATCCCCCGGTGGGCACAGCAGCAGTGTTTCTCTCAATGGGATCAACCAAGTTATAGTTAGCCGGATCTTTGACGGGATCAAAGTTCCCGATACCGGTTCCGACAACAAAGAAGTTATAGCCATGGAGATGAAATGGATGTGACTCAACTGTTAGCAAGTTAGTGTCTTGCAGCACCAACTCAATTGTAGAATTGAATGCAATCTTGCTCAGCCTTGTGGCTCGGGATGTTCTAAGACTGGCCGTAAGTGGTGCCCCGGTATAGTTAAAAGGCTTCGGAGGCTTGTCAGGAAAATCTGCCTTGAAAACCCCCTTGAGATTGAAGTA
Source organism: Citropsis articulata (assembly GCA_030449925.1). NCBI lineage: Eukaryota > Viridiplantae > Streptophyta > Magnoliopsida > Sapindales > Rutaceae > Citropsis > Citropsis articulata. The sequence goes on along the minus strand of JASUUH010000100.1, from coordinate 186,245 downwards.
GTGAGCTTGGAGAAGAGCAGTTTGTGGCATCACGAACGAGATATTATTCAAGGTAGCTAAGAGTCTGGTTCCATTCACGCAATTAGGGCATGAATCTTTTCCGAAACCTATAGTGTAAAAGAGTTTTCGATCAACTCTCTGTGGAACCTCTGCAGGGAATTTTGGAGAGTTTAGGCTTCTTAGTCTCTTGTTATAGTTCAAGGCAAATTCTGAGTCATTTGATGCAGGTAGTTGGGCAAGTGTCGGGAAAAGAGAGTTTGGGATGCCTTTGTATTGGAGAATTCCTGTAGCTGTTTTATTGTCTACAGGAATTGGAGCGTCGTTGAAAGGCCTGGCAGCCATGAAATATCTGCCTGGTTTTTGGTCGGCTTGAACGAGAACGTTAGTGGTCTGGCCTGGTGCGATCAGAATAGCCTGAGTGGTGAATGGCTTTGTATAAACTGCATCAACTTCAACGACGGTGAAGTTGTGACCGGCTATGGCAAAGAACAGCTCGTCGTTCAGGGCAGCGTTGATGATCCTCAGTAGATATGTCTTTCCTGATTCCACTTCCATTGCGAACGTATCTGAATAGAAAGGAGCAGAATTGATTATATATGTTGGATTAAGGCCTAAGAAACCAAATGAATTTTTTAGAAGGTTATTATATATTATATCTATGCCAAGACTTGAAGTTTTCTCAAGTAATTTTGATAGCTTACGTACGTTTCTCAGAACATGGAAAGAGGGGCCCTGGCTTCCCGTTGATTGTATGTGCATCTGACATATTCGGTGGCAAACCCATTTTCTGGCCTTGCTTTTCGACCTCTTCAACATCAGTGTGCCACCATTCTCCTACAAAATTTGAAATTTGAGGCAACCTGCGGCTCTCAAAGACAAAGTTGCAAGGCCATCTAATTGAAAAACAAGATTAAGTTATGTTTAATCAGATGAGACGACCCACCTAGTAGAATGACCTCTTCTCTGTTTGGCTGTGGGAAGGGAAAGGGGGTCCCTGGTTTCGGCATGATGACAATTGCACCATACACAGTGGCCCTTAACCAAAAAATGTGCGCATGCCACCACAATGTTCCTCTTTGCCCTGTTACATTGAAGTCATAAGTGTAGCTATTTCCAGTCTTGATAGGACATTGAGTTATATATGCTGGTCCATCCGCCCAACCGTTGCGATGTTGCTTCAGTCCATGCCTTACGGGAAAAAAAAAACCACAAATTCAAGTTGATCATATAATTAAGAAATCTCAAGACTAATTTTTATGTTATTTTTGCATCTTTTATCCGCATGTAATTAATAAAGTAGTTCAGGTCATACCAATGAATTGACATGTTATACTGTGCATGGTTTGTGACGTTGACAAGAACTCTGTCTCCCTCTCTCACGTAAATGGTAGGACCAGGGAACCTCCCATTTACAGTTACAATCGGTTTTGCATGGCATAGTCTGCTAACATTCTTCACTTGAACCTGAGGAAATTAAAAGAAGTGCTAATGTCAATATTAAATATCACCAATATATAATTGTCGAACAAACCGAAATTGGGCGTGTCAATTTTATATAACTCACATCGAACTGGTACTTCTTTATGGCAGCTTCAGCCGGGAAAGAAAGAAGTCCAAGTAACAGAAAGAGAAAGGATGTTAACCCAGAAAAGAAATTGCTACAGTTTCGGCTGGCCATTTTCATTTTGTCTATATAAAGATGTCTATGCTTGTGTGGATGGTTGGATGACACAAACAAGGCAAAGATGGAGAATTTATATATATGTAAGGGGAAGTACAAGTTTGTTACAGGGATAGTTAGGTAACGATGATGAATCCTTGTAAGTAATATACGAGCAGACTTGAAGTTGGCCATTGACTGACGTAGAGGCTGGGATTGCTATTTGCTAATGCCAAAATGAAGCATATATCCCGAAATTACCATCGGGCCAGAATGATAATAATTTTGGGCACGAAAGCTACAAAAGGCCAACCTTACAGCAAAAAACACTACTAAAAGTCTATAACTTTACCGTTAAGGAAAAGGATCGGCTTTTGTATAAATATGTTAAAATTATTAAGGCAAGGAGTAATTGTTTTTAGCATCCAAGATAAAAGTCATCGAATCGCATTTGCATTGTGTCTGTCCAATAAGAATTGTTTGTCTAAATTTGTTACTGCAGTTGGTCGTGTGTCACTCTCAAGTCTCGAATGGGATTTCTTAGCCGCCTCCTCAAAATCCTTGGCAAAATATTAAATATCAGAAAGTGTAACTTTGGGGTTTGGCCATGGTCTTGAACTGTATTTAATATTATTAATTCGGGAGATGGGACTGAGGAGAGCTTCCTTCTAACTGTCTAAGCTTGTGAGGCATTTCTCTGTACGTTTTACTTATTTGGGGACTCCCAGTCCTAGTCCTTGTTGAGATGCTTTGCAGTTAAACCTCCCAATATCCCAACCTATTTTGCTTCTTGCCAAGACGTTTAGGAGACAAGTACCAACCTTAAAGAAACAAGTGAATTACTATAGCCTATGTTCAATTCCAAGCTTAATTAATTGTATATATAATAAAGTAACATTAGAACCAAGTTTAAATTTAATATGGTGATAGCATGCGCCAAATCAGGCTGTTACTAATCCACATGCCGACGCTTCGTTTTCTTTTCTGTAATTGAAAATTAAAAAACGAAATCAAAGGAGTACAAACCGAAGAAAACTGCTACCAAGTAAGGCAAGGGCCAACATAATTTGACCAATTACAAAAAGAATGTGAAACAATATGATTGTTTCCACAATTTTCATTTGGAAATGTTTAGAGAGCGCGATCTTTGATTCCTTTATTATAGGAACAAGGAATTAACTTGATTTTTGATGCAAGTATATGTGCTTTTGTGTTATATTCGCAATAAATAAGTCAAAAAGAGCAACAACAGTCGTCGACATGGGTGCAAATTGCAAAAAGGTGTACATGTTCAAATAAAATCGAATGTAATTGAAACAAGAAGAACAAAACACAGTATAAAAAAAAAAAAGAAGAACAAAACACAATCAACACTATTTAAACATTAATAATTAATACATTGATTAGGGGAAAAAAATTATACTTTGTTTTTCATCAATCAATTAGTCATAATCTTAATGAGTTTAGGGACATAGTCAGGATTTTGATCGAGACAGGGTACATTTAAAATCAAACATGACTCGAATATACGTTTGTGCGTGTGGTAAGTTCTCATTTAGAAAACTGTGTTGTGGACCCCATAAAGTCCAAATGATAGCTTGCCACATGCACAATCGTGCTCATTGTACAGTGCATTTGTATGCATCTAATTGAAATCCTATTTGAAGTATAATACACTTCTAAAAATTTAAATAATAATATAAAACATTACAGCTATTATATTCATTAATAATAAATTTAGTTATTACACTTATTCTTGTTGAAAGCTCCTCAATGAGATTTTATGAGTTGAAAATCATGCATGATAGTTTAATTATCAATATAAGCAAAAATATATTTTTTAATATATAAGACTAGGTTATTACTTAATTTGCTCTTAAAATCTTTTAATAATAACAAAAATATTCACATATTACAACACACATAGCAAACATGAATGCATGATAAAATTATAGACTTTAAAACTAGACAAAAGATTAATTAGAAAATAAAAAATTAGAATTAGGTAGACTTACAACTTATAAGTCAATGTTAAAAGACAAAATAATTGATTTTGCTTGAATAAAAAATAAAAATATTAAAGACTGATCCCTTAACAATTATACTAACATTTTGTTATGATTGTTTTTATTTTAATATTTGTTCTCGTGTCTTTAATTGAGTTTCATGAAATGTTCATAACTAATTAAATTATTTAGAAGTAGATATTTAAACCATGGACAATATGAAATATTTTAAAATTACTAGAGTCACTTTCAAATTTTACAATTTAACTGCGGCATTTTTCATAAATAACAAATAAAATATAATTTTTTAATATAATCATTAAAAAATTTAAAAGCCAATTGGGGCCTGTGCCCGAGCTGGTCCCATGTTGGCTCTCTGTCCCTGAATGAGTTGGACATTGTATTTGATGCATACGCGTGGAAATTGATAATTTAAATTTTACTTTTGAAGATTAAATATGTTATTATAATGTATGTGAAAATTTTCTTTTACGTATGTCCAAGAGGAGAGAATGTCTCTGATTTATATATGCTATGGTTTTGAATTTGATAAATATAGTTACATTAACAGATAATGGTAAGTGAATTAAAAGATGACAAAATCATTTGTCTTTTTGTAAATTTTTGAAATTTTCTTTCTAAAATAATCTTTATAAGACAAAATTTTTTATCATAACTTTATTCACTTAGCATTATTCTGCATATAACATAAACACAACAGTGATATCACTCCCATTTGATATATGGATGCACAAATCATATGGAAGATTATAGATACCTTTCTGGGAAAAAGGGTCAGCAAATGGCGATAGCCATGTGTCTACTGGCATCGCAAGAGGCCAAGACTAGATGGGATGGCTGCCCAACCTTGTCGTTATTGCCACCCAATTCCACACAAGATGAGTCGTCCCCATCGTCCAACTGATATTGTTCATCTTTGTTAAAATTGAGACAAGGAGACCATTTAAGCTTAGACATGGGTTCCACAACGAGCCCACGAGCCCCTCAACCAGTCAAAGCTAACTGGGTTTGAACTTCAATCAAATAAATATTCCTTTGCTTCTAACTAGTTTTACAACTAATGTACATGTGTGTTCACATATTATATTATTAATTGGTTCTAGTTCTTCATCTAACATTTCATCTTAGTTCTCACCTGCAAATATTGAAGTTGGGTTGATTATTTCTCGATAGAAGTGACACCAAAATCGAAATTGATGTGCATTTTATATGTTTAATTTGCCCAAAAAGATTTAAGATGCAAGAACCTTGTAAGGAGAGAACTTTGCTGCGTGTGCAAATGTGGTCCACTTAAATAAAAATGAAATTCTGAAGAAGAACAAAACAACAAAATGTACACGATGTCATTTGCATTCACTCAAGCTCAATTCGCTTAACCGGGCCATATGCTGCCGATGCCAGCCCCTACACTCTCGCTGGCTTCAATTTGACATCGGAATCGATCCTCCAACACCCCTGAACTTGATTTCATTTCATCACGTGGCTTTGCTTTGATTTGATGCTAGCACTTGGCTTCTTCTTTCTTGGGTGAAAGTAATTCAAACAAACAGCATTTGATTCACTAAACAAACCCATCAGTTCAGTTTCAATCGATCGAGCGGTTCCCATTTTGAGATCAGTTCCAACCCACTAACAAAATAACGCACTAAAAGTGAAAAGACTTGTAAGATCAATTCCAGCAAGTGTGTTTTTCACAAAAGAACCCATTATCCTCGATCTGACTTAATTGATATATAATTACAATTGCTTATCCGATAATATTTAAGTGAAAAAATTGTTGCAACGGGTAAATTACTAGCCAGTTGTTAAGAACTAGTAGTACAGCTCAGCTCAGAAGCAATTAATTAAGTAAAGAATTGCCAGCTGTAGAATATAGAGTCGATTATATAATTGTTCATGTCTCGGTTTTACATGGTAAAGTCTTCTGCTTCAATCACGCACTCGCTTCACTGTTTATTACAAAAGAACGTGAAAACTGAAAACTTTTGAAACACCACCTGCGATCTTTTTCTTAGAGTCAAAATCATTAATGCACACGCACCCAACTTTATTTGTGCCATCATTTTCATTACTGCAGAAAAAAGAAAGGTTTTACCAGTAAATTACAATAAAATCGTCAGTGTATACTCTATATGGTAGTATACTGGTATACGGTATACAGAATAGAAACAAAACATCAAAAGGCAAAAAAAAGTAGAAAGAAAGAAAGAAAATGCCACGTGTGTTTTAATCAACGCAGTCGACCGAAACAGCAACCAGCCTGTGAACTTTATCCATTAGTAGAATTATATATCGTAGCATCTCTTACACCTAGATTACAAAATGTTATTTTATTATATTACTTCCTTAACTTACTTGACGCACCAATAATAATTATTAATAATAATATTATTATTAAAATAACGATAACGATGATGTTAGAATGTGATGAGAAAAAGAAAGGGTAAGTGGGTTTGGATCCTTTTAAAGGGAGAGAGAAAAGGTTCGGGATACAGGGGAGGGGATTGGTGCAGGATGGTGTTTGGGTGAAGGTGGTGGCCAGTGGTAGGAAACGGTTCCGTAAAATGAACAATGACGATGCCATTTTGCGTCTGGACCTGAGATTGCTCCTGGAACGGAACAGAACAGAACTTGTTCTTTAGTTTCTCAGATTTGAACTCGAAAGATCTTTTTTGTGCAGGTAATCAAGATTCTGTTCCATCTTCGTCTCTGCTGTTGTTATTTTTACCATGGTCTTATCGTTCTAAAGCTCTTTTTTTATGAGTGATTATTTGGCAATTATTTGATTGTCGGGTCTGTAGCGGTGTTGAGAGAGATCACATTCTGCTTCAAATAAAAGCCTATTTTTTAGTGAAAAAGACAAAAACCAATTGGGTTTATGTTTTTGCAGTTGAATATTAAAGGGCAAATTTGATATGCTTGTATAAAGAAAGATGTCCTTTAAAAGCATTGTTCGTGAGCTTAAGGAAATGAGAGATGGAATAGGGAGTAAGTCACGGAGAGGGGTGGAAGCAGGGAAGCATTGGCATAGTCGTAAACAGACTCATATAGCTCCTGATCAAACATTGCTCTCATCTGATTCAAGTCAACATAGTCTGTGGGCAAATCTACCACCTGAATTGCTTTTAGACATTGTTAGGAGAGTAGAAGAGAGTGAGACATCGTGGCCGGCTCGTGCTGTGGTTATTTTTTGTGCTTCTGTTTGTAGGACTTGGAGGGAAGTTACCAAGGAGATTGTTCAAACTCCTGAGCAATGTGGAAGGCTCACATTTCCCATCTCACTCAAGCAGGTTGTTTCTCTTGTTTCTCTTTTTACAGTTGTTTTGACTTAACCATGTTGCTTGTTGTTTGACCTTGTTCCCTTACGACTATGAACAGCCCGGTCCTCGCGAATCTCCCATACAATGCTTTATCAGAAGGGATAGAGGAACTTCTACGTATCACTTGTGCTTCGGTCTGGTGCCCTGTAAGTTGTCTTGCTCACTTAATTTCTATTTTTTGGCCATTATTGCTTGTTTTCTTGTTTGCTTCACTATCTGTGTTGCTCCCTTGTCTTTTATTCTAGAAGAATGGCTGATTAAACAGCTTGACAATATGCATTATTGAGATTGAATTTTCACTATGTAAGAGGTGTTCATTGGTGTGATGTTAAATTGACAGCCGAGGATGGGAGTGATAAATTGTTGTTAGCAGCCAGAAAGATTAGAAGAGCAACATGCACAGACTTTTTGATATCTTTAGCTGCCAATGATTTTTCTCGGGCAAGCAATTCATATGTTGGCAAATTGAGGCAAGTGGTGCTATAATATTTGTTAAATATGTCTCTTCACTTTTCTTTCTCCATCCTGTATCTCAAAAACTTAAATGGTACATGTTTGCTAGGTCTAACTTTCTGGGTACCAAGTTCACAATATATGACAGCCAGCCTCCATGTGATATGACAATTCAACCAACCAGTGGGCTGAGTCGCAGATTCCATTCTAAGCAGGTGTCTCCAAGATTACCTGCATATAACTACAGAATAGGCTCCATCTCCTATGAGCTTAATGTTCTCCGCACTAGGGGACCAAGGAGAATGAATTGCATCATGGACACTATTCCTTTCTCTTCCATTGAGGAAGGGGGGGCAGCCCCAACACCAACATCTTTCTCACAGTCATTTGATGAGCAATTTTTCTCCTTCACAAGTTTGAAAGGTAAGGAACCAATCACCTATAGTAGCTCTCCAAGCCCCTCACTGTCACTGGCATCAACTCCAGGCTCTCCACAGCCACTGGCTCTTAAAAATAAGGCTCCAAGATGGCATGAGCAGCTACAATGTTGGTGCCTAAATTTTCGAGGGCGTGTCACGGTGGCTTCTGTTAAGAATTTCCAACTTGTGGCAGCTGTTGAGCCATCTCACAATGTTCCTCTAGCAGAACAAGAAAAGGTAATTCTGCAATTTGGAAAGATTGGAAAAGATATCTTCACTATGGATTATCACTACCCACTCTCTGCCTTCCAGGCCTTTGCCATCTGTCTCAGCAGCTTTGACACCAAACCAGCCTGTGAATAATGGTAATCACGAAGGGCGGCATTTGATGCCATCATTCACCAAATTGCTTCCTCAAGTTTTGTTAGTTTGTTTATGGCCTTTATGGAAGCTGATCGTCCATAGTCATTTACCTTTTAATATTAACACTGTGGTTGGTTCCAATCTTACAGCTCGGAAAGTTTAACTTGTATTTCGTATCTATCATCATGGCATTACTAAAACAAAATTAAAGAAGTTTTGTTTATTCTTATTTATATGGCTGTGTGGTGGCTTCTTGTTTAAGAATTAACTAAACTCTGACGCTCTACTTCCTCGCTCATGACAGGCTAAGCTTTCTCTATTGGATTTACTTTTTTTTTTTGGTTCTTTTGGCTGGAATTAAAATCCAAGGATGCACATGCACCTTTGATACTGCCTTTCTAGGTTTCCACTAAATGCTCTACCCTGATGTTTATTGCCTGATATTACCTTTAAGCTTTAGTTTCTAGAATTCTTGTCGATGAACTCGTTCCTTGATCAAGATTCCAGAAAGTGTATTTTCCTGTGAACATGCAACAACCTGCAATCAAACTTTTGTCTGTGGCTATTGTTGCTTGCGTGCTTTTATTCAACGCCATGCTGCCAACATAAATATTGTTTTATTTGAGACTTGCTTCCTCACCTTCGTTTGACTGAGGTTAGTGGTGATTGGTTCTGGGGGAAGTTAGAAAACCCTACAAGAGATGAAAAGCACCTAGTATTTGTAAGTAATATTTCTCCTGATATGGTTGAGACCTGATAATCTAGTTTGTTATCTTAGTGTCCGGGACAGACAAACTCAGTTGAGAGTATTGGCATTTACTGTTGACACTCAAATAAAAGTTGTTCCGGAGGTACAACCTTTCTGGTGAACACAACCGGATTCTTTTACTTCAGCTTCATCGGCACTGGGTTGGTTTTTTTGTTTTAAATCAAATTTAGTTTCTCATCAGATGTTTACCAAATTGGACCAAAAGCAAAACTGGTGGAACCTGGAAGCTTTGCCTTTAGTCTTCCATCTGACATGAGAAATTCGTACACAAGTTCACAACTATTCGAGCTTTATGTCTAACTAAATTTGAACATCTTTGAAACGCTGCACTTATTCAAATCAAACGGTTTAATTTGAAGCCTCAAACTTGCATGCATCATCACCTTCTGGTGGGCAGCGGATACCGGGGTAGAGAGCATAAAACCCTGGATTATCAACTTAGCTCGTTAGCGCCCAAATTTCAGAGTGCATAAGAACGTTTTACTTTATCACGAGAAATTATAGGATGTATTAGAACTACCATATCAACCATATAACTAGTAAATGATGCTATGACATGTGTGAATTTATTTAAAAAATATCGTGTAAATGGTGATTATATTAAATTTAACTGCACATGTTTGTATCAATTGGTTGTAATATATTAGAGATATTCTAAAATTTCTCCTTCGTCACAAAAGGGATAAAGATCATTTTAAGCTTGTTTTAATGAGTTATAAATGAGGTGTCACTAAGTAATGCTGCCGAATATTTCATTAACCAAGTACTCTCAATAAATCAAGATCTAATGCTGAAGCTCTTACACATTGCTCTCCCCAATCGCTACTGAATTCAAAATAAAATGATAATATCATTTTCAAAAAACATATTACTGGACTCCAGATGGACCTGACAGGCCAGCATAAACAAACCGTGATGTTGTCGGTGCTACTTTGACTTCTCTTATGTCTTTTTACAGATAATAAATTTGGAGCAAGGACTCAACGAATTGAATGCAGCAACAGAAACCGACAAACACATATCAAAACTCAAATCCTTTTTAACATCATAACGCCAAAGTAGTACATGCCTTGAAGAACATGGCATAAATCCTAAATCATCTGATTACTTTGGGTTTCAAGCTTTAACTTTCCCACAGCATGCCACAAGGTAATATAGATCTTCCACTACATCATGTTTCTCGCCTCACGGTAGAGTTAACTAATAAGTTCACTGAAATTGCTGTTGTGGGATAGGATTCCCGCAACAAAGCGATAGGTCCCAATCAGAATTACATTTATAAAATGTTCAAGATTCTCTTTCGGTGAGAATGGACCGTAATAGTTAGATAAAATATTTTCTGCATGATTTTATTGAATAATTAAATTGAATTATAATAGAATAATAGAATAATTATTTCTTTTAAAGTTACGACATAAACTCCTACATTATTGACTCAAGCAACGGATTCTAAATAAACTTAATTAATATGCTACAATACGTTAATCTAATAAATTTAAATAACAAAAGAATAATTAATTCTTCTAAATTTACGACATAAATTCCTACATTATCGATTCAAACAACGGACTCCAAATAAACTTAATTAACATATACTACAATACGCTAATTAATAATGTGAACTTTGGATAGAAGGCTAGAGCAAGTCTTCATGCCGAACTCAGCCCCACAACTTGGCCACGCATCCCACGCATGCATGCATTTTGTGCATGATCTTCCTTCCCCCCACATATTTGTGTCTCCTAGTCCTAGGCTAACCACAAAGCATTAAAAGGAGAAAATAAAACTTACAGCGCTACTTATTTCGAAACTAATTAGGGAAAGGACAAATAAGAAAGGAAGGAGACATACGGTCAGGGTCCATTATAATTCAAAAAAAAAAAAAAGAGTATGCCCCCATTAAGGTGATTTGACAACACATCGAGTTGCAACATAAAGCATTGGGAAAGGTTTCCCTGCCATTTTAAAGTGGAGCAAAACTCAAAATTTCAAGATCATTGCTCAAAGAAACATATAATGTCAAACAAGATTGTAGGAAAAATGCAATCTCACGCATCTCATGGTTCTTTAATTTATAAGCTAGTCAATTTTCACATTGCAACTCTTTGATAGTAAGGGTACAAACTTCGCGGCGAATATTTTAAATTGTAAAGTGAAACGAAAGAAAAAAAATTCCAGAACCAGAACTTCTATATATCTTTTCATTCCATGTTATGTAATTCGCATTGTTCAGCATGATTGACACAAATGCCAAGTTCACCCAGTAACCAAAACAAGCCAAAAACGAAGTTAGTTGAAATATTAGCACCTGCATATCTTCTGACCATGGTTAAAGATAAAAGGAGAAGAAGCAGTTGAGCCTAAAACTCGAATCCTGGTTTTAATTCTAAGTTGGGAGAAAATAACCCTCTCAGATTCAATGGTTTCTTGCCAAACCTATTACTGTTTACTTATATTCCTCTGAAAATTGATTATGCATAGAGCTACAAACAAGCAACCAACAGTTCGAATGAAAAGATTATTAAACTGAATATTGGCTTTGAAACAATTCCACTTCTTTTCATGTAAGAAGAATAATAAGACCATGGTCCCTTTGTGAAAAAGATTGACGTTAATAATGGCAAAAAGGTTTATAACAGTGAAGTTAAACACCATCCATTATGCATTAGCTTCAATCTCCTTGTGTGTCTCCCAGTTAGTCAAGTATCAAATATTTGTGCACAAAGGCAATGACATAAGAAAGCACATTGCGCGGAAATATATTACGATGCAAATACAGCAAGACCAATATTGGACTACTACTTACAAGGAACAACAGCATAATAGAAGGAGGAAAAAAATGTACTCACTACTTACCTAGGATCATTGCCGAGTTCCACGGTTTTAATCTCCTAATAAGAAATTTCAAGGGACACTAAAATCAACCAAACACAGAGTACTTTGATTCGTTATTTATTAATCAAAATTCTTCCTCTAAATTAAAGTAACAACCTTTGAGGAGTGGAACCATCACTAGCTCAAATAGATATTTTACTAGATGTATAGCTCTATTGAATTTATTTTTTTAGCTGCTGGTCGTATGTATGGAATGTGATTCTCTCTTGATCTGATTATGTACTGAGTAAATAATACACATGTTATTTGGTAGCTAGAAAAAAAATTAAAGAAATTAAATTTTATTCATACATTACTACAAAAATGTATATGGCAAAAATCTTTAAAAATTTAGTATAACTCAGATCAAGCACAACTATCCCATAATTCAGTATAAAATCCACATGAAGCACAACTAGTTTCAACGCAGAACAAATCCCATAACTCAGAATCAACCCACAAAACTCTGCAGCCCCAAAAAAAAAAAAAAAAAAAAAAAGAAGAGGTACCATTGAATACTTACAGTTTAACTTTCTTCTGGGAACTGAATATTAGCCAAGTGTGGCTTCCCACAGCCCCATCTAAAGCCCACAATTATATTAAAGAACTCCCCAAAAAAAAATAAAAAACGTAGTCTGTTTAAAAAGAGAATGAGAAGTCGGTGCCATCAACAAGCAGAATAGAATTAGATGATTTGTGTGTGAGGTGATGCATAATGAAAGTTGTGGGTGCACCGCATAATTTGTCAAAAAATTATGGGCGTAAGCAGAAAGTTACCCTTTTCATATTGTATTTTATGCATTTACTTTCGGGGTTCCGTCATAATTGAAAATGCAATTGATAGCTTTATGTTAATCTACATTAAAAAAAATTAGAAATATTTATATTAAAAAATGCATGTGATAAATATTTACATTTATTTCAACATAAAAAGATGGATTTAATTGTAAATATATTTAGGGTGCTTTTGGGATTGAGGTCAAGAACAGAATTTGTTACAAAGATGTTCGATGTAAACACTAACTTCACGAATGGAAGTTATATTAACGTGATTTTTCACTTATATTATGCAAAATCTTTCATATCATTAATAATTTTGTTAATATTATTATTTAAAATTTATATTTACTATGTATTATTAGCTTTTGTTTTATAGTTATAGTTTTTTTTCCACAACAGCTGTATCTTAAAAGCTCCGGCACCTCAATCCAAACGCACCCTTAAGCTGCTTTGATCACTTTTTTTTTTTTTAATTTCAACGAAATGTTTAATTTAAAGGATTGGTAAAACTATAGATTAATTTGTAAGTTCAGCGTTGAAGAATTTAGATATCAGGCCAAAAAAAGAAAAAAAATCAGTGATATACCCTTTTTGCTTTTGGCAATGGATCCCATGATAGCATAATTCTTAGCTTGCACAGTTGCACTTGAAACTTAACAATTAACAATTCCATGCTCGAATCATTGGAAACGATGTCAACAACATGTCTTTGTTGAAAAAATCCACCTTGGGGACAATCATAAGGAGGATCACGTGAATTAACACATAATATTTTGGAATCATATTTATTAGAAAATTTACATTGGATATATTCCAAGCAACAATGATGATACACGAGTAACGTTTCAACTACCAACTTGTATGGAAAATCTCATCATACATGGAGATCGACGCATTGCAGGATCAATTTGAAATTCTATTAGTTACGTTATTTTAGGGTTTTTTCGCCATATAGAGTTGCCCGATTTCCTAGTATATGTAAAGGATATTAAGGAATTCGTTTTATTTATGTGTAAGATTTCGGAGTTCGAGACTCGTCTTGTACTCTTTTTTAACTCCATCTTTTTTGGGTTCTCATATACATAATATATTAAAATGTTGATAAATTGATAATCTCAATAAATTTATAAGATAATATTTTTTTTAGAAAATCATAATTTACTATAGGACCTACTTACTACATAAATTAATAATTACTTAATTTAAAATTAAATCCATGTTCTTTTGTAAATATGTTTTTTTATTGTTTTCTACTTCTAGAAATTGATTTAGAATTGGGTCTCACCTCTAACTCTTTTTTGAGGCAAAATTTTAGTTTACATCATCAGGACAATTGTGAGAAGAGCTCCATATCGTCTTTAATTTAGAAAATAAGTCTCTACAATAATCTAATTACTAGTAATATATGCCAACTAATTGTTATTCAAATAAAATATAACAAATACCAAATCAAGGTGAAACAATTATAAAGATGATCGTATTTTCTAAAATTAAGGAATATTTTTCATGGGCCCAATGCTATTAGTTTATCAAGATCCTATTGTATGTTGAGAGTGAACCCTAAATATTATATACTCTTGTGGATTATGATTTTAATCCATATAACAAATATGATACTAAGATAGGACGTTATTGAGCGTGGTTTCCATGCAACGCGAGACCTCGATTTTTGTATTACTAATACGTGTTAACTATTATGAACAAATGATATTCAGGTAGCATAGTTTTAATTTGCAAGCCAAGCGAGACCAAATATCAGTTTAGAGGTTAATAAAATTTGGAGTGGTGAGCGAAATTTTGAACTGTACTAAATGGTTGTAAAACTACTTGGAAATTATTACGTCATATGGCTCAACTCCAAATCTAAAAAATAGCGATTCATGTCTCAAATAATATAAAAAAAAACTTGAAAGAAAAGTTGCAAGGAGAATTCATTAAACAACCTTAACTTCTTCTGAAGCAGAGTAATGCATTCTCAAATAGCATATATATAGTATTCATGAAGATGAAAATTGCGTGAAATTTTTTACTGAATGTTCCCATGTAGCATTTCATTGCTTTGCACTAATTCAAGATTTAACACGTTCCCTATTCCACGGTGTTAGTGTATATATCAATATCATTACGGAGCCGGCACTCAAAGACCACATTTGCACAATCAATGGAAAATGATCAAGTGGAATAGTCGGAAAGCACTGTCGGCCTCCCAGCCACACCCACACCCCACTAGAGAACTGTTATGTAATTATTCGTACACGCATACACTGTTAGGCTGAGTAGTTTAATAGAGTTATTTTTTAATGCATTATAACGTCGTGCAATTTAATATATGAAAATATAATTCTATTAAGTTATAGAACTTTAAAAAAATCAGCATAAAAAAAAATAAAAAAAATGAGAACGCTCGCACTAGAGAAGAAATTTGATCATCGACTGGATTGTATTGGCTATGTCCGATAACTTGTCCTGTTGAAAGCGTTTAATTACTTTTCGCAACAGCTTGGTCTTAGAACTGATTATCCAAAAATTACGGCTTTGTAGTTTGTACCACATTCGATTTTAAAATCCCAATAATCATAAAAATGCACCTGTGTCATGTCTATTCTTTAATAACGCTGATTGGTCTTACTGTTGTCTTCTTTCTCTCTTTCCATGCGTATTTCTACAAACATAGATGTTAGTTTTAGTCGTCACAATCACCATACATTACAACTTACAAGCGCTTACATGGATAAGATTAAAAGAAACACTGTTGCAGTACTGCTGCGGTAGTATATATAATTAACATAGCAATTCATTTCTGGATATTTTATGATCAAACTCGACATATGACCATGATGAAGCAATAAAAATTAAGTAATTATGCATTAAACAAAAAGCTTCACAACTTTCAACAGGCACTTTGGATCGGTTGGCTTCATCCCGAACATATATACATACGGATACTAAATGGCAGATCATCTTTGGCTTAAAAGCCACTGATAGTGAAGGCTTAATGATTCGGTTTCCCAAATTATGGGTTCATCTTGCTGCAATATACAAGTTATTTATTCATATTAATTAATAAATAACGGTAACATGATATTACAAAAATAAAAATAATAAACTGGTAACTGAAAAAGGTCCGTATAGTATAGTACTGTAGAGGCAGTACTTACAAAAGACAAGTAGGGGGCAGGAACGTATTGTTCTGGGATGGACAGAGCAGAAGAGGTTGAAACTCTGGGCGGTGCAATTTGAGGGACAAATTGAAACGGCATTTGCTTTTCTGGCGTATAATTTGCGCTTACAGTAACTTGTTGCGCTGGATTAAGCGCGTAATAGCCAAAATTAGCATCTATTAATCCCGCGCAAACAGGATGCTTGATTTTGCATGTATAAACAGTAGTTAAGCACAAGTCAGCAGTCATGCTCACAACTCACTACTAGCACCAGTCTTACCTCATCATTGTAGTTACGCATGTAATTACTTTC
Source organism: Citropsis articulata (assembly GCA_030449925.1). Taxonomy (NCBI): domain Eukaryota; kingdom Viridiplantae; phylum Streptophyta; class Magnoliopsida; order Sapindales; family Rutaceae; genus Citropsis; species Citropsis articulata. The sequence continues at coordinate 170,106 of JASUUH010000100.1, read as the reverse complement.
TGAAGCTGGACGTTGACGAGGACCAGCATTCGCTGACGAGAACTGCAAATTAATAAACGCTAAACTATTAATTACATGTGAGAAATACTATTTATTAAAAAAACGATACGATCGACAAAAATACTAGCTAGCTATTACAAGTAGTGTTGCTGTTTTCGTTACCCCGATAGGATTTTGGAGATATTTCGTGTGAGTGATGATCTCATTAGTGAGCTTATCGTTCCTGCTGCTTTCACCGTTACACCAAGGTACCACGTCTTGCAAACACTGCAGCTTCTCATTAATATTTTGCCTTCTTTTCTGTCAATTATGTACGGATCGAGTTATATGATTTGTTTATGGAAGACAAATATATCTTTAAAATCATATATATATATATCTGTAGATATTCATACTCTTTGAAGTTGAAAGTGATGCTCTGGTCTCCTTTTCCCCGCACGTTTGAAGCCCCGCTTGTGTTCAGCTGACGCTTTAAAGGCATGTGTAGATGCTTTCTTTTCCTTATTCCCCATGAATCCCATGGTTACAATTTTTGTTGTTTTTCGATCACCATAGCACTCATCTTTCTGGAAAGGCAAAGCACAGGCGGATGATAATGATGATGCCTCTGCTCTTTCCGTATTGAAGCTGGTGGTGATGGATGAAATAATTTCAGTGCTCATGACGGCCGCATCATCCTTCTCTTCAGTGTCGGATCCAACGACAGCCACCTCCTCCTCCGTAGCAGCCTCTTCAACTTTGACCTCCATTTGGCATCTAGAACTCTGCGGCGAAGAGTTATTCATCTTCCGGGAACCTAGCTCACGAAACAGCTCGCTAAAATTGATACTGTCATCGTCATCCCGCTCATTACTTTCGGGCATTCCTTGCCAACTAAACATGTCGTCCTCGTCATCGGCTGAGATTTTGTCAAATAGGCCACAAAGCTCAGGCTTATAATTATCATAATAACCTGGCTGTGGCTTATCAGAGGAAACATTTGCCTTTTGTTGCATACAATTTAACCTAATTGTTTCAAGCTGTTTTGAAAGTTCGAACATGTCCACTGCCTCATTAATATCAGATGTGGCGCTCACTGGAGAACAAGGACAGCGTACAATGTTTCTTAGAAATTCGTGACTCATCTTGAGTTATTATAAATATACCTAGAAAAAGGAAGAAACAAAAGAAATTTTGGTAATTAGCTAGTAAACGTGTTTAATTTTGTGAGGCAAAAGGCATTTACGATTTGAGGATTCATTCGTAAAGTCTGATTAGCACATATGTAACAATGGTGTTCTGGGTGCTGGTGACGGGATTTACTGCTGTTTGAAATAAAAGAGGAGCTTCTCAAAAATAAAAGAGTAACATTCATTGAAAGGAGTTTTGAGTTTGAGAGCACTGAATGAGATACATACTACCATGGACATGTAAGTGAATTTATAGAAAGAGCGATCGGCTGAAATGATTAATGATGAATTTGAGAAAACAGAAAAGAAAAGCAAGTGGTCATTAAGTAAATTAGTGGAAAGAAAGCAATTAATTAACCGGAGAGCTGCGGGACCCAAGTTCCATCTCCACACAAGTAGTGACAAAACAGTATCATCATGTGCCAATGTGCCATGCGAATCTGTACCAACTCTGCGAGTTTTGGCTTCTTCTAGCCTTCTTGCTATTATTATTATTGTTGTTGTTGATATTATTATTATTATCATTATATTACTATCTATATCCACACACACATTATCCGAAATTATATATAGATAGTATAGATAGCTAGAGGCGCATTAAGCTTGAAAATTTATTTTCATTAATAATAGGGAGAAATTTACCAACTATTAAACTCAATAATTTACTTTTAATAATACATGCAGAGAAATCTGTTATTATTTAAAAACAATGAATCCTATGGAACTCAAATTTGTTTACTCATATGTTGAGAGTATGAATACCATATGTTATAGGCCTAAATGACGACTTCTTCTATCCCCATCTTGTTAACTACCAAAACTTTTGAGAGATTAAGAAATAAGAAAGTAGAAACATGCAAAATAGGATTATAAACCCTAAATGACAGCCTCTTGCCTTCTTGTAATCTTAGCTTGGTAAATTTCAAATTTTTGGAGAGATCAAGAAAGAAACATGCAAAATACAAAAATAGATAATCAAGTGTTAGAGGAAGGGCTTGAACGTGCCATATTGTGGTTAACCTCAGCTAAACATATTTTAAAATGTAACGCTTACTTTTTAGATACTGTGAAAAATGATGAAATTATATATATAGAATCATCATCTAATATGTATTCCTTAGATGATTCATTTGCTTTAATATGGTAAAGAATAAGTTAAAAGATAAAAAAAAATATATAAATTTCAATATAGTACATAACAAAGTACACCAAATTAAAGTGTCATGTCTTTTAAATTATTCTTTATTTTTCTAAAGTAAGAGGATTATTAATTAAAAAATTAAAAGTAAGAGTATATATATATATCTAATCATTCTTAGGTACAAGCGTTTTTTATTTTTATTTTTTGTTAAGGATATATTGTTAAGTTATGCAGTTTAATAAAATTATTTCTTAAAACACTGTAAAATAGTGTAATTTAATAGTATTAAAATCTAATTCTATTAAGCTGTATAGTTTAAAAATGAGTATGCATGAGGGGGGAAAAAAAAAAAAAGAGGGTGTCTACAATAGAGAGGTCTATCATATATAGTTATCCAATAAAAGCTAGATACGTTTGAGCCGTCACTCTTCCACTTAGTCCATATGATTAGTTATATAAAATAATTTTTGAATAAGTGACTCTTTAAGTTATTATTAAAGTAAATGATAAATTAAAAAAATACATTCTAATACACTATAGAACAAAATATATTATATTAAAGTGTTATTTTTTTGTGCTATTTAATAATAATAAAAATTAATTCCATTAAACTATATAACTAAAAAATATGTGAAAAATGAGAGTGTTTGCGCATATATATATATATATATATTCTCGCTACATTAAAATAAGGGAATTTTTTTTTATTATTACAAAGCAATATCGTAATCCCTACTGTTTATAGGATGTAGGAGTCGACGTGCGGGCAATTTCGGCCACTAACCATGAAAGAGTAAAGCGGGAATTCCTTATAGATCGAAACGTGGCAAGGGGGTCGTTTGGGGTCAACAATGGTGATGTGATATTCACTGACCCAAACCATGTGGGCTATCTGCAATGTTAAATCTTAAAAGCAAAGGTGCTGGTGGGGTAGATGCCTGATGATTTTCACCCGACCCCCACCCGGCCACGGCACGTCTGCCAAAATGGTCAACAGATTAAAGACCCCCAAGAAATTGAAAATAAATAAATAAACCAACACTCAGGACCGGTGAGCGCCTCGTCTCGCAGGGCCCGGGCTAAACATCCAAGCCTGGAACAAGCTTATGTTCAGTCGCACAGTTACCAAGTACAAATTTAGCCAGCCCAGACAATGTTGTGCAACAGTGAGTTATCAAATCAGGAGTTGCGACCACCCCATTACGCCTGTTACTGTAGTTCATTCGTACATGCTTAGATCAATTTTCCTCTCCTAACTGGTGGTGCTGCTTTGATATGAATGTAGACTTAGTGAGGTTGGGAATTGAACTATGACTCAGACAAATCCTCTTTCAGAGACTTACGATATTGTCAAGGAGACAATATGACGATTATTATCAATGCACAAAGATAGTAATAAAAGATCATGCATCTCCCAACACGAAGGTTCTTCTGACATATACTTAACTGCTCATGTGAATTATTTTTCCATGGAAGCTAGCATGCTTCCAAGTCCAACCAGTAGATTTTCAAGTTCAAGTTTAGGCTTCTATCACCAATGAACTCATACATTATTGACAACCCATATGTAAAGGTTTATTTGTCTCTCTGTATTTAAGATAGAATAAAATTTTCTCTAATATTATCTAAGGATTGTTTTTTCAAATTGTAGTCTAATAAAATTATTAAAGAAAATTTCGAACAAGTTCTAATTATAAAATTCGAGTAGAGCTATGATTAATCGGGCTTCTATCACTTTGTACAAGTTCATTTTGCATGGTTGGTTGGTTACAATTGGCTCTCTTGAATCTCGATTCTGTTAATGGTTACTTTGACTCTTTTTCATAAAATAAGGAAAAGTTAAGAGTCAAAGTTATGTGAGGAAGAAACCAATGAGCAATGGCTTTCTGACAATTTGCCATCAGCTATAATTTCTATTTCCTCCCAAGTGAAGAGTGAATGGAAAGATCAAAGGTGCAGTGGGATTAATTGCTTGGACATTTGTGCAGCCTGGTAATTATTATTTCTTTGAGAGAAATTATGTCTCAGTCCCTTTAAGAATATTAAAATTATAATTAATTACCATAAAATTTTTTTTATATCTCAAAATTATCTTAAATTTTAATTATATATCAAACTATTTTTTTTTTGGTTAAATCGTTAAAAAAAATTAAGATAAAAGTTCCTGAATTCAGTTAAAAAGAAAAATAATATTTTAAGGGGTTTCAAAAATAAAATAAATTTTTATCTTAAATTCTTTGGCAACAGTAAAAAAGTGATTAATTAATATAAAATGAAAATTTAAAATGGTTATGAGATATTAATTATTTGTATTTTTAGTAGTTTGAGGATAATACGGTTAATACCCCTTTCCTCAGCAATCAGTATACATAAAATAAACACTTCCAATGACTCATGTCATGCCCAGTGGAGAGCTAGTGAACCACAGCTGTAAATCAGTCAACCAGCTCAGCGAATATGGTGGAAGAGGAAAGACCGGGAACAAATTGTAATTTGCAAGGAATATGATTCTCTTCTTATTTAAACTCTACTGAAATTTTAAAAAATTATTTGTCGTATTAAGATTTTTAAAAATCTTTTGTCATGTGTCTTTTTAATGTTAAGATATGAAAAAAAAATTATTTTTTTATTTTTTTATTTATTAATTACTAATTAGTAATCAAATTATTTGTTCAAAATATAATCAGATCATGAGAGAATCCTAATCTAATTTTTACAAATGCAAGATGGAAAGAAAAGTGTTGTGTGCTTTCCGGGTTTTGGTAATTTCACTTTTGAGGAGAATCCACACGTGATAGTTTAAGAACAGCAAACCAAGTTTAATTTTGGGACTATCGCTAGCAGCTCACTGATTTGCTTATATATATAGATGATTCGCAGTCATACGCACGCCCTGGCAATTAAGCCAGCGTTCTCACCGGAAGTGAAATTCCCAGATGTAGCGAACCTGAACATTGCTAATGCCACGTTATTGTATCCTTCTTCCCCACCCGACGCCCTTTAGTTCTGGTAATTCTTTTATGAGCATCATGAAAGTAAGTTATGATTTGGCCATGCATCCAAAGATCCTCTTAGATTTAAAATATAAAAGGGGGCGGGGGAGCTATGATTTGGCCATTTAGCGAGTTCATTAAAGATTTTGTTATATATTTACGTGACTGAATTGCCACACAATTTAAAAAACACTTTAATAATATTGGACATCTAATATTTGATTTCTAAATAATGTATTATCAGCTGGAACTTAAATGTTAAAATTTATAGTATTATTATGATAATTAATGAGGAATCTTTATTTTTTTGAATTGTAAAGTTTTGGAACAATAAATTTATTAATGGACAAATTTGTTTTCAAATTTTGAACAAAACTCAAATTAATTTAAAAAAATCAACTTAAAACCACAATTTTTGTTTCATGAAAAATACCAACTAAAAAATATACCAAATACAGCTAACGGTTGACAGTTTTCTTTTTCGTCATTTAGCAATTTCTTACTTGTTTGCATTTTCTTCCAAAAAGGAATAATAATAAATTACAGTTCAAGAAAAAAATTTGTCTCCATTAAAAAGTGCAATTAGTTTGATCTCTTGTAGTGAAAAAAAAAAAAAAAAAAAAAAAGAACCGTCAATAGTTCCCGAGATGACAAAATGTCAGGCACGGGCCGGGATTGGTAAAATCCAAGCTGGCCCAAGCATGTCTTTTGCCGGGTTCAATTTGGCCAGGGTTAGGTTGGGCTTTTGCTAGATTAGGCTTTAAGAGTTGGATTTAAATGATTTAAAACTTTAAATATTTGTTAGGGATGAGTTAAATATATGTTAAAAGTTGTATTTTAATTAAGGGTGGACAGATAACCCGACGCAACCTAGCCTACAAAAATTCGAGTTCGGATTAGATGCAGATGAAGATTCCAAGGTGAGTGGGTTAGATTTTGGCCAACCCATTTGGACCCGAAACACCATGCACACACAAGCCATCTATGGCAAATATTCTCAATTTGATGCAAATTATATTAAGATAGGATTATATTACAAGTTCAGATTGAGTTCAATTATTTTTTTTCTAACTTGATTAAACAAAAACCCGATCCGAATAAGAATTTATCCACTCATAATTTTAATTAAGTATATATATCTTAATAATTTTTTGATTGTTTTTATAAATTTCGGGCTGAACTTAGACACTTTGGATAAAGCTTGAGCTCAACCCGGATATTTAAAAACATGCATAGTTCAGGTCTAGGCCTGGATCAGGCCGAAGTTTTCTACCATTCCTAAAGACTTCAATCTCATCAACACCTAAGATTGATGAGCTAATTTTTGTAATGTGATGGATGGTTGTTTAGGAGAGGGGTAAAAACAAAAACAAAACAAAACACAATTGAATAGCTGATGTAATAATATAACTTAAGTTTTCTACCAGAAGATTCAAAGACTTCATCAACACCTAAGATTGATGAGCTAATTTTTGTAATGTGATGGATGGTTGTTTAGGAGAGGGGTAAAAACAAAAACAAAACAAAACACAATTGAATAGCTGATGTAATAATATAACTTTATCCTGAAATTCGAATACAATCATATCTATTTATCAGAATAACTAAAAATATTTGAAAAATTAGTGGCGAATATATCACAAAAGATAAAAATTAAGCGAATAAAAACTACACATTGGGAATTTAATCTTCACGCAGTTAAGATTTGCTCACCATCTCTGTCATATATTTTCAAACTTCAACTTAGGCTGGGCAATTTATTTAATAATTATTTTTCAATATGATTCAATACACAACCTATCAATTTATTTAGTAATGTTGGACCAAGATCGACTTATTATCTATCAAGAATAAGCAATCAATCAAAAGAAATGAATCAAAAATAGAAACACAGTCAAAGGACAGTGTGTTTGCAGTGGTCCCGCCTAAAGTAACTAATATCCATTTGAAGATCAGGGGAGTGATTCAATTGATCAACAAGATCACATTTACAAGCCCGCCCATAGATAAAGATACAAGCTACAGAATGAATCAAGAATCACTTGATAAAGCTTTATATACATTTTCAGATCCTTCTCACAAGTTACCCCACTCGCCAGGGTGTTCTGGGTTGCAAACCCAGATTTTTCCCGCTTCTGTGACGACCTTTAACGGCTTCTTAACTTGGGTTGACTCACGTGCTTCTCATGTGAATAATTAAGTTTGAAGAAACGACAAAGTCCAAGTCGTTTTGCGCATTTCATTTAAGAGGTAGCACGTGAGGATCACGTACTAAACGTACTGCCTTGAGCTGACATAAGCTGTGTCGTACAGGAGAAACTTGCAGCCAATCGACAAGTCGTCAGCTATAGACCGTCAATTCAACTGGCTCTGAACTTATGAACCGACAATGTGAATCAGATTCTGGTTCATTTTCTTATTCAAAAAAACAAAAAAAAACAAAAAACAAGAAGAAAGGAAAATTTACTTTGGGTTAGATTACGAAATTGCTTGACAAGCAAAAACTTTTTACTGGGAAATAGCCAGCAAATATTCATAGCTATATACTTATCTTTCATCCCCCAGAATCTCCCAGAATTTTGCTCATGTTCCCAATTTCTTACCATGAATTAATATACGGATTGCAAATATAAACTCAATCCACGAAGCAGTCCTAGATTTTATATGATCAAAAACTGAGACACATGAAACCAGATTATACATACAGAAACGAGTATTTATCAGAGAGATAAGTGTGATCACGTTAGCATACTGCTTAAAGCTCAAGTCTTCACGAAGGACATTCATGAAGTACTAGCTACTGATAGGGTAAACAAAGAAAACTACTTTTCTTCCAGTTTGAGACTGCTAGAATCTGTAACTTGTCCAAAATTAACAAAACAGAATACCAATTCACCGATTAACTATCAGTGCGTCTTTAATTAAACAGACTGCATGTTGCTGCTAAAGGCGTAATTACTAATTACACACATTGTTAGCAACAGGGGGACAAAAGAAAAAGAAAAGAATTCCAACTTGTTGGAACTTCGGACCATGTTAGCTTCATCCCATGGATATAAAAAGGAAAGCTGATCATCGGCGAGAAACCGACTGATGGAGAATGCTTAGTGTCTTAGGATCATATGTGATGGGAACTCCCTCTGCAGCGAAACAATTAATAAATGGTAATTCATGTTAATATTAATACGTGCGGCATGATAAAATAAACAAGACATGCAGATAATTAGGTTTTGTGTAGAAGCAAATTACTGCAAAGGATGACGGCGCATGAAGGTATTGTTCTGCAGGGATAGTCAAAGCAGAGGTTGAAGATCCCCATGTTGCAACTTGAGGAGCAAATGGTAGCTGTGCGGTTATCTGTTGCGCTGGACGGGCACAATTTACATTTACTGCGAACGCATTGGTTGCCAGAGGAGTCGCCTCATAAGGAGCATCAGACTTTTGCTGCATAAAGTTTTGTTAAGCACAAGTCAGATATCAGGTATGGACGAATGAAGTGGGAAAATAGATAAATTATATATGTTAGAAATTGGAAGAAGCTGGTATTATTACCTTATTTGCAATGAATTTTTTATGTTTAGTTACTAGATTGGAGGGATTCGGAGAACCAGGTTCCGCTAACACGAGCTGAAAATACTATCATGTACATGAGAAATTATTAAAAAATGAGACCACGGTGTGAAGATCCAGTATATGTATGTATATAGACAATAATTAAATGTAACATGATCTTTGTTACCAAGTATTGATTTTCAAGGTATTTCAGAAAAAGAATGATATCATCAAGCGCATCTGTCCTTTTCTTTTCCTCGTTGCCCCAAGGAACCACATTTCGCAAACATCGCAGCTTGTCAAGAATTTTTTGTCTCCTTTTCTGTAAATCACGGACGGATGATCATATAATAAATCACAAAAATGATGTGATGGATTTACATCCGTCCTACCCATCTAAAAGTCAAAAGGCCATAGCTTTTCATATGATAATGATAATTATTAATAATTTTTTGATAATAATAATAATGTTCATCTTAAACTTGCAACACCTACTTTTTCAGCTGAGGAGAGTCGCTGAGAGTCACGCCTGCAAGCAGCACATTTAGCCGGCCCTCGTACGCTGCCTAACTTCTTGTTGATCTCTGACGCTTTCGAAGCATCTGCTGCATTCTCTTGTGAGAGCCTTTTGCATCCCATTGATTCCATCGCTGCATCTTTTGTCCTTTCCTCGCTACAATCTTCTCCTAACGCAAACTGAAATTGCTGCAAGCTCAGACATATAACCAAAGGTGAAATTTAGTAAAGAGTATGTGTGCACATATTGGAACTTGGATGAAGCGATTGATGATGGAACATGGACGGCAAAGGCAAGGATAATAAAGGAAACGGAAGCCAATTAGGAGGAGAAAAAAAGCTGTGCCTGTGACTGTGGGCTATTAAATTCTGCTGTCGCAGTGTCTTACTCATCATGTGATGTGGGAATGTACTGTCTACAGAAGAAGTTGTAAACGAACTTAGGGTTGGAAGGGTTTCGGGGCTTTTGGCTTATAAGTTGGGAAGTGACTTGTTTGTCCTTTGTTTTTGTCCCGTTTTGTTTTTTTTGTGGGTTTTTTGGAATTCGCTAGTATGATGTTTTTGACCGTTACTGTTGGTCGATAGTGATCCATCATTTGATTTTGGAGGGACATAGAGAGTTTTAAGGCAGAGAGAGCCGTGGAAAGAGGGGCTTGTGGTTAATGGCGTCTTGTCTAGTCACAACAGCTGATTTTTTTCATACCAAAAGTTTTGCGATAACAACACATATATACGTATATACATACATACATACATACATATATATTGAGCGAGCACATCTTTATTTTAATAAAATAGAAACATTACTAACAAATAAAAAAATATAATATTTAATATATTAAGTTTTATAAATATTATTTTTATATTTTAATATATATCCTCACTTCCTATATCTTCACTTTTATCATGCCATGCTGTAATCTTATCGAAACAAATATGAGCTAACTCAAACTTATTTTATTTAATAATTCTAAAAAATCTCAATCATAATTCAACCCATGTATTACTATGTCATCGAATCATGATAAATTTTATCATCTTTTTAATTGTAAAATATTAGTCGATCGTAATTGTAACTACAGCAGAATCACTGTGAATCAAATTGACGATGACATAATATTCAAGCGTAAATTTGTAAAAGGGGATGGTTTTTTTTTTTCTCCAAGAAAAATAAGAATGGAATTGAAATTTCTACCAATTTGTTAATGCCGCAACTTCCGAGAAGGCAATGGAAAGATCCTACTATTTTCTTTCGATAGAGTGCAGGCACAAGGCCTATTTGTAGCACGTTTAATAACCAAGAAAAGGCGGAGTTGTTTTCTCTATACAAACGCGCAGAAGCCGTCCCGCTAGGATTGTCATCAATCGCGATGTGATTGTTGCCAACACCAATAGCCAATCACGTCATATTAATGCAGGGCCAGATGATTTTACTCTTAATCCTTTAACAAATAACTAAAACAAAAAGGAAACCAAGTCCCATTTTTCTCCCAGTTCCCACCAAAGCAATCCTGGAGCCTCGGACTGGCAAACTAATAGTCTCCCGGCCAAAAACCCAAGCTTGCAAGAAGGTTTTTTGAATTGACACAATTACCAAGTAGTAGAGTTATGTAACCAATGTAATGGGTTGTACTTATAAGGACTTATCAGGTCAGAGTCGAGACCACTCCATGCCATGCCAATTCCATGCTTTGTTACTGTATCTAGGACGTGTAGGCAAACTTAGCTTGCAAAACCGGATTGATATGATATGACCTTTGTGGTTTGCAGGCTTTTGCTTGTAAATGAGACAGTTGGGAATTGAAGTACTTTTCAGGGAAAAAAAATGAAAAAGAAACGAAGAAAAGTCATTATACTGATGCAGAAAGATTTTCCGTGGATTCGACCATGAAGGTTCTCATTTTCCCACTTCCCTATTGTTTGTATCAAGCATATAGCCCAGCCAAAGGCAATTTCTTTTGACAATTCTTCACGATGATAAAGTTTTGCTAGTTCAGTTTGTGTGGTTGGAAACAAACTTACATTACATATATGGTTTCTCTTGTTCCTTTCTATTATGGTCACTCTCAGGAGTTTTTAAGTAACCTCTCCTTCCGGAAGGGAAAAGTAACCGAAGAAAATATCAATGGGCATTGGGCAGTAATTTTCTGACTCTTTTCTGATAACATGCACTCTCTCTCTCCCCCCATAATTAAGAGTGAAATGACAGATCAAGTTACGGATTAATGCGGAGATTTGGGTATGATTTTTCCTATCAGGTCAGGTAATATCAAAAGAATAAATGCGAGCAAATCTGCCTCTGGAGACCTGGTAGACTGTAGACCTCATCTGTAGAAGGTTCATGAAAGCATAATCGTAAAACAAGGAACGCTAACATCTTTTCAGCTTCGGCCATTGGCTGTTGTCATTTGCCATTTGGGTTGAAAACTTGCTAATAAGCCCCACTTCCACTTCACTCATATGTGACATGCAATTTTACTCCCCTATGCATGCAACAATAACTAATATATTTTTCCTTCCTCTCGATTAATGAAAAGATACATATATTCATATACAGCAATAACATAATCTTTGATGGTTTCAACTTATTGGGAAAGAAAACAGCCTGACTCGCTTCAATGATCAATGACATTTCACTGCGCTCCTCCTAGCCATTTAGGCACCACCTTATAAGGAGAAACCTAACCAAGTTTGGTACCATGATAGAGATGCTCATTCGCTGCTTTATGTGCAAAGAATATTTGGCTCTCATTTTCTCTAAAGCCATACGGAAAGTCACACCAAACAAGGATAGAATCCAGGATTTTCTGAAATTACAGAATCTCAGTAGTTTTTTTTTTTTGTTTAATGAAACTATTGTCCGAAAATTTTAAATTGACTCCTACTATTTCGTACTTCCCCTCAAGTTGGAGCGTAGAGATCAACAACACCGAAATTGCATATATGACGATGAAAAAGATCCCGACCGAGAGGCTTAGTGAAAACATCGGCCACTTGCATAGAAATGTGGAGCAGCAACAACTGATATTGCCCCCCGCTTACGCAGAAAACGACAACGTAATTCAACTTGGAACGCGCATTTGAACTTCTGCTGATGACCCGTGCTATTTCTGATACTCAATTGCAATATGTAGATCACTTGACCTGAAATTCGATACACGAATACTACTTTTGGTCTCGTGGGGTCGAGAATTATGCACCAAGTATCACGTCCAATTTGATTTTATGCAGTTAAGATCTCAATAAGATATGAAAACGGGCTCAATATTACGAATAGTAGAACATTAAATAATGCTGCACATTCTATTGAAAAAAGAAAAAGAAAGAGAGAAAAGAAACAGCAAAAAATTGGTGACAGGTACATCACACAGTACAGCCAGAGCTCATAAGAACTACATGCTATGGACTAGTACAATTCAAACCATTCATCAGCTAACTAGTTATCTCTGATCTATCCTGAAGAGAACTGATGCCTTCAGCCCTGGAGAAAATTCTAACCTCCTCCCTACAGATGCTCTGCTATTTGCCTTGTATATACATTCAGTCTACCACAAAGTTAAAAGAATATAAACCTTGAAAGAAGAGAGCTAAGATCCTAGATTTATTCCTTCTTTCTTGTCACGAGAGAAATGATTTTTTGATAACTTCGGAAATTTCCATCCAAAAATCCCTGAAGTCTTTGAAGATGGTTTCTCTTTCCTGGGGTCACGACTAGCATCTTTAGAGGTGTCTATCTCAGAACCAAAACATATTTGCTCAACAGAACATGTGACATCTCTTAAGAGCCGAAGCAATTCCAATGCACTCACCTTTGCTTTGTCATTTCCATTGACAGATATATCGACAAGGGAAGGGATAACACCTTCATTCATGACCAACTTACAATATTGATCACGTTGTGAGCATAAACAAAGAAGAATGGCTACTGCATGTTCTTGGTCCTCCTCGCTACCAATTTCAAGTAGCTCCACTACAGAAGGTAGGCACCCACTGGTTTCAACAACACAAACCCTAGCATGTTCAGTATTGCACATGTTTTTCAGTATAACTAAGCAACTTACTGCAAGGGTAGCATCTTTCAGAAATGGAACCAACTTTGGAAGGAATTCCGAAGGTGCAATATGAGAGTGAATATCAACATCTGATGACAGGTTGTGCAGAATTTTAATGGCAAGCTTCTGAAATTTTCCATTCTGAGAGTCAAGCATGTTTAAAATGGAAGCAAGAGCACCACTTGCTACAGTTTTAGATATAAAATATTCATAGCTAGACAGCACTACTAAAATGGCAAGGGTCTCTTCAGTTGCTGCTGAATCAATAAAAGATGCCAGCAGACTGAACACGTCCTCATTTAAGTTTGGTATTCCACTCCTGCATGAAGCAGCATGGAGCAGTGAATAAGCATTATATAAAAGTACTACCAAAATATATATAATTAACAAATGAGGACAATGGCTCAAGATAACTAGAAAAACTATTTTATTTCCCAAACTATCAAAAGTTGTAAAATTGTGTGGTCAAAATAACAATCACACAAATGGGCATGCACACAGTACTTAGCAAAAATACTTGCCAAAAAATTCAAGTGTTAGATTAGTTGACAAGAAAGCTTCGCATTTGTACAAACTCTCAAGTCATAGTAAATTGAATGAAATAAGAAACTTCTCGGAAAATTTACAAGATATTAAACACTATAAATAACCTTGAATTATAAAATTGGTTGCATGTGAAGAAATCTCATTGTAATAGATGCCTACCAAAAGTATAAATTACCTGTTTTTGCTCACAAATGCCAGTAGCAACTTACATCCAATTCTTTGGGCCCTTGAGTCATGTAAATCTCTTGCATCCCTTAGAAATCTAATAAGAGGTTCAACAAAATTTGTAGAGGACAGAGAATGAGAGGCTTGATTATCATGCTCCAAATGGGTTTCATAATCTTCAATCACCTTGCATTGACATTCCCAATTAAGCTCGGTAAGTCTGGATAAATCTATATCATGTACATTAGTCCGCAGCGGCATCCTATTTGAGACATCTGCAATCTTATTAGATGAAGTATCTGAACTGTAGCTGGTATCTAAAGATCCAAGTGACATATTGCTGATGTCCAATGGAACATGTAGATCATTCATAGAACTACCAAGGCTAGAAATGGAAGTGGAAGAAGAATCCAATGAATGAAGAGCAGCTTTCTGCAAGCTTGGGTCAGAAATGGTGATTCCATACTTCATACACCACTTTGATATCAGATCCTTCATGGCTGTGTTCGGAGTCAGTGACTGACGGACCAGCTTCATTTTAGTTTTTGGACAGGTATGATTGCCCTCCTCAAACCATTTCTGAATCCACATCCTTTCAAATGTCTGTCCTGACTCAATGACAACAGGATCATACATCAATCTCAAAGATAAGGGACACTTAAATTCCTCAGGGATTATAGCTCTACTTAAGATGTTGGTTTGAACTCCAAACTTCCTATCTCCTACACGAGAATTGACTTCAAAAGACGGACTGCAAACGGTATATGAACCCTCCTCCTGAGCACAGGCATTATCTTTCTGCTCCCCCAGAACTGAATTTCCATACTTTTTCAACAGATAAAAAAGATATTTTAACACCTTTCTTTTGGATTGGCCACTATCACCAACTTTATCAAGCAGCTTCTTAATAGATCTTTTCTCAAATAAGATGGCCTTTGGTGAAGTAATACAAAGCCTTGAAGCAGCAAGCTGTAAAGCCTTGATTTCTAAGAACTCCAGTGAATCTGTTTCAGACCCGCCCTCCTGGAGCAATTCCCGCAAAACCTTTCCAGCCTCTTCATCAGATAAATCCAGGATAAAAGTTGCTTCCCTAAGATCATCAATAATTTGAGAGATCTGCAAATGACATTCAGCATTAGTTCTATCAAAGTGCAGGGTAAGTAAAAGAAAGCATTTGGAAGAAAATAAAGATGAATAATTAGGTGAACTAAGACAGAATATGTCAAACACTGTTTCTGAGCAATGAAGAGAGCAAATACGAACAAGATGCTCCAAAATGAAACAATTAAACTGAAATTTATAATCAACAATTGGACTAAATCAGGTCAAATCAGAATAAAAGAAAGAGTTCCCTTCAAGGGCTTCTATGTTATAATCAAGGTATGTCCATAGGGACCATTGTCTAGCACAATAAGTGCAAGTACATGGTTTTGTCTTGAGAGCAACAAGTAAAGGAAGTGTTATTAATGCTAGGGCCAAAACCAGCCAACTCGTCCTGCACCCTGCTCCAGTCACTGGCAAATGTCCACTATCCACCAGAAATAAATAAAACAGAAAAGAAAAGTTTTAAAGCATACAGGGTTAACTAACCTCCACTGACAGTATCACTGGCACCATGCTTTCAATTTGGCTTAAACTCTGCTCCATCATGTTTATTGATCTCCTACACCTTGAGACTATCACACCGCTGGTTATTGCCTGAAATATGCAATTACCAATCATCAATTGACAGATAATACCACATAAGCAAAACTGGAATTAAGTTTTGAACAGTTTTTCACACAACATAAAGTTAGACAAGAAGCAAATATCTATAGATTGTCATTAAAAAAAAAAAATTCCTAAGATATTGCAGAATACGTAGAACTCCACATTGAAAGCTGAAATGAAACTACATAAGCCAATTAAAGGTAGAAACTCTAGCCATTAAATCACTATGTATTAATTAGTCTCAGAAAATATTTGCTTTATGCTTGATAGAAAAAGTTGAGAGATATCATCATTTTTATTTCTTTCTTTTCTGCATCTACTTGAGTGACAATTATTACTCTGATGACATTTAGAAGAAACTGTTCTTACCTCCCACCCATTGTTTATAACAAATCAAAAGCATATACGCACCAGATAGAGTTTACTAGACTCGCTGCAGTACTGAAGAAGTGACTTGGCCTTTTCAATTGCATTGTTCAACAAGCATAGTGCCTGAACTCCAGATGAGCATCGAGGTCGAGCTGCTTCAATTTCTGGAAATACCTTTGCAATTCTTCCTACAAATTTGCTAAGTTCTGTGCACACACCATGATGTGCCTGCAATCATGAACCACAGTTCATGAGCAATTCTGGTCCAACGGGATATATAAGCTAAATTAAGAGCATCTGAAACATTCAAAGATGCAAATGAGCTGAAACTCACCCAATTACATAGAATTACCATGCTATTCATTTTCACTTGAATAAATTACATCACTGTAGCTCTCCATTCTCTTTTCAGTGAAATACCAACTTAATTTAGAGACAGCAAGAAGACTCCGTTCTACTTGCTTAACTGAAGACATATTAGAAACTTTCTCATTCTGTTATTGTTCCTAGCTTCAAAATTTTCAGTAAAAAATTGGACTGATTAAATCACAGAAACAACAAATCATCCTTTTTCTTCAAAAGAATAATAATCAATTGCATAAGCAGCAACTGTATGTGATTCCATTCATACATTCTGTTTGTTTTGTACACATATGTGATGGCCAAGCACATAAAAATATGAGTACTATAGAATTAAAATATCTTGTTTCTCATGGAAACAGTCTGTAAAATGTGAACGGTGCAGACAAAACAAAAAGACCAAACAGTGAAACCCAAGCACCAAAAAAAGGGAGAAATTTCATACCTGAAAGGAAGAAGGAGAGGACCAAAATTCTACAATCTCAGACTTATCAGTCCCCATTAAAAAGCTTAGCAACCCGGATCCCTACATTGAATTAACAAACAAAAGCGTCACAAACATAAAACTTGTGCATATCATCCAGCAAATAAACTATTATGCTGTACAATTGAACAAAGTGAAAGGGTAAATATGCATAAAGTTTGGATTTTTAGTTCGTCAAAAGAATAACTTTAAACTTAAAGAAAAAGAAAAAAGAAAAAAGAAAAAAAGAACACTACCTCAACCCAGTAAAGTGGAAAGCACACATCAATGACAGGAAGCCACAAAAAAAAGGGTAAAATATTAGGTTGTGTCTAAGCAAAATGGAAACAAGCCACAGCCAGCCTTAAAAACTGGGGAAAATGGAAAGTAAAAATCAAACTCCAAGCAGATTCAACTCAAGTAATCAAGTATCTTCCAAGCAGCTCCTGCAAAGTTGAGTGAGTTATGAAGGACAAGACAAAAGTACAGTTCCATTCAAACTGTTAACATGAGATAGTTGATTCTCGCAGCACTGCGGAGTTTTGCTTTTGCAGAGAAGAAATAAAGAGAGCGATCAATAAAATATTTTTAAAAAAATTTTAAAAAAAAAATGAAAACTCACCGGCGAAACGTCAACGAGATTATAAAATCTTCGTCAACCACTCAACCAAATGTTTTTTTAGTAAAATTCAATAACGTGATCAGATTTTTCTTTACTTTATTGGTCGTCTCGCTCTATGACCTGAAGAAGAAGAGTTAAAGTACAATTTATTGAAAAACGTTCGAACAGCCATCTCAGCTTCGTGACAACACTCCGACGGCCGTGATCACTTTAAATCGTAGATACATATTAGAAATGACGTAGACGGTAGGATTGTGCCTTCTATTTTTATCTTTTACGTGAATCCAACGGTCGAAAGGTGGGTTGTGACGACTGTGTTGGTAAGTGGCTGCCGCGTTTCAACGTTGACCGTAACGAGATATGGAGCTGACAAAATTTACCATCCATCCTAACTATTTAATACGAACGCCATGCAAATATATATAAAGAAATGTTTCGGTACAAAGTTTTAAAGTTGGGAAAATTTTGAAAAAAATGTATAAATTGTGTGATTTAAATACTTTAAATTTTAAATTTTTAGATTATTTCATATTTTAAGATTCTAAATAAAAAAAACTACTATACATACATATATACACACACTTATCATACAATGTAATTTGTGTGAAATGAGTGTATAATATTTATGTAAATCTGGTTAAATATGTAAATGTGAAGTGGATTATTGAGTAATTTAAAATTTTTTTTATGTTTGGTTAGAATCTTAATATTTAAAAATTATTAAGATTTTAATATTTTAAAATTATTAAGATTTTAATATTTTAAAATTATTAAATAATTTATATTCAGATTAACCTAAATTTAACAAGATATAAAATTAAGGCTACACGATCTAATAACTTATTTTACCACCTCAAACTGGATATAATAATATGATATGTTTAGTCTTTTCTAAACGCTCGATAGTCAATTAGATAATTAACATCACTTTACAACCACAAACTTTTGTCGTTTGGGGAAAAATTTAATGGTTACTGTTGTTATTATTACTATTTTTATTATATTTGGAATTTTTTGAGATGATGGAATCGGATTTGGATGCCCAAACACTTTGAGGTTGAATAATTTGATCATGAAATATAGAATCTGTTCATAGCTCAAATAAACATACCAAAGTAAATGCTGTCTTTATTTTAATCCTTGCTAAAGGTTGGCATCATTTTTAACTTTTTTGTTTTTTGTTTTTTTGAAGAACATAATAGTTAAATACAAAAAGTCTTACCCTCAAATCCAGCATAATATTAAATTTTAGGCCAAAAGGGCATATGAATAAAGTCTTTTGAAAAGTCATATGAATAAATAAACTCTTTTGGAGTCAAAAATTAAAAATAAAAACAAATTTGGGTTAGTCTTCAAACTTCTAAAGTTGTAGAGGACGAATCGAAAAAAAAAATTAGAGATTAAAATTACAAATACATTTTATATAAGTTTTTATTTTTTTCTTCTGAGAAAAAGAAAATAATTGGCCTGGAGGAGGAAGGGCCTCCGATAATCCGATTGTATTACACTAATTATACGCAAAATATTTTTGTTAAAAGGAGGAGATAAAACTTAGAGTTTGATATACGAAAAACAGAAAACTTTTTTTAACGATTTTTAAATGATTCCAACAGTTAGTAAATGTGTTGTGACGACTGTGTTGAAGAATGGCTCTAATGTGATGGATGTCATGCTTACTAAAAATCGGAAATTTTTGGCATTTTTCCGGTGATAAATATTGCAGTCTTTATTGAATGCTTAATCGGGGGCTGGCATCATCAGTGAACATCGTCACGAAGTCTAACGACTAATTTATTATCATTATTATTATTATTAGTGTACATTGAACTCTAATATAATATATTTTATCTTGTAATATATTAGAGTGTATTTTTTTTAATCTTTTAACTTATTTATCATTTTAATAACCTAAAAAATCTTGCATTGGATATATGTTTCAATAAAAAATTCCTTACTATATCAAAGTTAAAGATAAGTTAAAATACAGCAAAACGCAGACTCTAATATAATGTATTTTATTATATAATATATTAAAATATGTGTTTTTTACTTTTAAGCTTATTACGACTTTAATATAGGTAAGGATTCCTAATTAGTGTTCACACGAATTAAAAATGTGAACAAAGCTAATATATGAAAAAAGAAAAAGAATTCTAGTACACTAAAAAATAAAATATAATGCATTAAAATCTATAATTTTCTTGTTTTTTAGTTCTATCCACATATCAATTACGTGTGACTATCCCCATGTAAACACCACTATATATGCATGTGTGTTTGTGTGTATGTGTCTAACGAGGACATCTTTATTTTAGTAAAGTGAGGGTAATAATAATAAATTAAAAAATATAAATTTTGATATATTAACAAATAAAAAAATATTATCTCTCATATATTAATTTTTTTTTTCAAGGGTATTCTCACTTTTTTCCTAATTCAAGAAGAAATATATGTAAGGAGGTCGTCATTTTAATAAAATGAAGATGACATCGATAAAAACAAAGTGAATATGTCGTCTATAGACAAACGAACACATATTCCAATGCATCAATAGAAAAAAAATATAATCTCTAATATAGTGAATATGCACTCTTTTATACAAAAATCATTTACTTTTTGACCTACGGGTGCATTGCCACGGGATTGCTAGGAATTTTAAGGGCCCCATGACATGGTAACTTCACCTTACACTAAACCAGATATGGTCAGCGAAATATTCTCTTTAGCTAGTTGCGCTTGTTGAATAATCAAAGCTTAACAGGTGATGATGATCAGTATTTGTACTTGGAATTCAATGATGAGTAAGCACCACTAGTGCATGCCTTGAAGAAAGGGCACTCTCTCTCTAATATTTTCTTATGTTGTTGATTTTCTGAGTGATGACTGAAGATTGGATGTCATCAGAGATATAGATTGAAAATGAAGTCTGAACATTTCGTAGCAACCAATAAAAATTAATTCGATCATCTAAATATGTGGCTACCATGTAACCGATAATGATCTAATGATTTATTTACCGTCAACTACATAATATGTTAATTTAGGTTTGACCCAGTTAATGTGAATACACCTCTTAATCCATTCAAATCTTCTCATCCTATTCTCACTTGATCACCTGATTAAACCACCACAAGAAATGATCACGCCCCCAAACAATCGCTAATCCATCGATCCGGCCAAGCCACCTCAGATCAAGACCTGACTGTCCCTAATATGTAGGCCAGATTTGCACAATTTGTTATATTATATTATATTACATTATTTTAATACTAGTATATTATATTATGTTATATTGTATTAGCACTATATTATAATAATACTGTATAATATTTGGCGCTACATTGTATTGTATTAAAATTTTTAATTAATTTAAATTATATATTTTATTATATTAATATTTTATATTCTTATGTATATTCTTATTAATTTTAAATTAATATTATTCAAATTTATTCATATCTAAATATTTATTATTAGTTATATTATATTTTAAATGTATTAATAATTTATAATAAAAAATAATATAATATTATTGAATAATAAATTATATATTTATTAATATATATTAAATTATAATATAAAAATAAAAATGTTATATAATATTATATTAAATTAAAAAGTTATATTTATTTTTTATTAATATTATAAGCAAAAGCAAAGATAAAAGTAAAAAGCAAATGCAAAAGGAAAAGAAAGAAAAAAACGTAAGCTGCAAATGCAAAAGAAAGAAAAGAATTTTTCCCGACTCACCGTCGGATTTACCTAATGTGACAGTTGCCGCATTCGCTACAGTACCCTTAACCCATGTTATTTTCCTCCAAACATGATATAGATATTAATTTAATATAAACAATAATTTAATATCTCTTAATACTATAATCAAAGACACCATAATGGCTTAGTTTTGTCTTTAGTCTTAAGCTTTGCTCCCCTTTTTCTAGTTTCTACACAAATTATGGCATACCTAAAAGCTAAAAAGGGCGATCATGGACCTAAAAAGAAGAAGGAACATGAGACGACCTGTGGGGTTATATGTATACTTTAAAGCAATTTCTCAAGAACAACTAGGCTTTCATCTATTGCCGCGTTCATGTGTAAATGCTACCATTATATGTACGTGATATTTAGGTTTGTAAACAAATCAGATGCTGATTCACTGTTTTGGTGGTATTAATACTATACTGTCATTACGTGTGCTATTTAGGTTTGTAAATTTGAGATCAAAGGAATTTGAATTTTTCTCTATATTTAGGAAAAAAAAAAGGACTTAACGTAAATATTTATTTAGTCTCTATATTTTAATTTAAATATTTGTTTATTTCATTTATTATTCTAAAAAATATATCAAACTATCTTGTTCTTAAATATATTACATTCTCACCCCAATTTTTTTTTTTATAACAATATTCTTTCAACAACATTCTTGACATTAATTAATTAATGTATAAAAAAAAGTTCATTAGTAAATTAACTAATAATTATTTATTAACAAATTGACCAATAAATATTAGTTTAAAAGAACTAAGACTTTTTGTACCTTTACAATAAAAGAGTATTTTAAAGTAATTTTTTTTAAATATATAAATTAAATAAATACGTAACTTAAAATATAGTAACTAAATAAACTTTATATATATTTGGATGATATTATTTGCGGTACTGCAAACACGCATGACAATGAAATGTCAAGGCTGGTGGTTTATTATGGCGCTCATTCTACATTCAATTTTGATGTGAAACAAGTTGACATGCACACAGCACTACAGCAGATATTTTATGCCTATGCTTTTCGAATACGTTTCTTTCTGAGCAATCAAGGTCAATACTCAATACTCAATAGCATTAGCATTGCTCTGAAAACATTACATCAACACAAATTTAAAATTACCACCATTACATTTTTTGTCCCACGACGTAGACTCAAATTCCTGATAGTAATAATAAGATAATGTTTACATTTAGCAAGCTATATTATGTTTGTTTGATATTAAGGTATTATAATTTTTAAGTCATAGTTAATGTTAAAAAAAATTATAATTATGAAATAAAAATTGATAGTATATAGCAAATATAATTTTTAAATAATAATTTTAATAAAAATAATAAAAATATTATAAATTTTTTATCTCACACACACACACACATATATATATATGATTAAATCAATAACTTTCGACTTACAACAACTAATATCTATTAATTATCACATATGTATATGATTATTAAATCAAAAGTTACAACAATTATCACATATGTAACTTTTAATTTTTGAGTTACAGCAACTAATATCTATTAAATATTTTATTCTTATAACTTAAAAGTTACAACTAAACCTTTAATGATTGCAAATCGGATAAAATTTGTCCAATTTTCTTAAAACTTTGAATGATGAATTCAGCAGATGGAGAAATAGAATAGTTTGTTTGACAGAGCACGAATTGAGAGAGAAACGCAATCATGGATGTTGGTACCCGGCCTTAGGCACTTCGATAGCAGAGGGCAAACAGTTAATTTTATTTTAGTTAAGCTGAAAATTAGGAAACATCGTGTATCATTGGCAATTTGGCATGATAACAAAGCCAAGATTGGCGTGTGGTACATGCTCTTTTCAGTTACTTTCTTATCTTCTTCTGTGAAATCAGTTGCTTTAATTTGCACGTCAACTGGGGAGTTTATAGACGTTTTTTCTCCTTCTTTGTCAAATGTCAAGATTCAGTGATTCACTAGCCACTGGCAATGGGTTTTATGGATTCAAGGTTAGACGTATCTGCGGCCACAATAAATATGTAACGTGTTCAAAAAGAAAAAAAATTATGGCTTTTTGTTTTTGGACTAAAAATTACAACGATTTAGCTGGAATGCAACGTCTCATCGTATTGTCAATTCGTATTAAGAATCGACGAATCTCGCTTTCAAAGAAACTTGTGTTGAGGAGGTGCATTTTCTTTGACTGGTCTAATTTGTCTCACAACAAGATACTCACTAATTTTTTTTATTTCAACTTAATACAAAATTATATTATTTAATTTGTGAATCTTACTGTGAGACCGATCAAACCTATCAAATGACAATATCAATACGTGTGAAGTATATAATGCAACACACTACTGGGATTCCGAAATGCAATTAATATTTATGCAAATGCGTGGAGTTTTAAACTTTTTACCCTACCAAGTAGCATAATTTTCGAACAGATTAATATGTAAAAAAAAAAAAAACTTATCTAATAGTTTTAGTTTTTCATACCTCCACGTACCCAATTTGTGTCGATTAATTTTTGTTTCAATCCTCACCTCCTTTTTGGTCTTTGCCTTGATCTCTCTCTCTCCCCAGATTATTTTTTAATCTCCTGGGTTCCACAAAGGGGCAAATAAATCAAATTCATATCTTACGAGTCATTGAAATTTGATCCTTTACAACGATCCACTGGTGCTAAACAGAAATGCATGCGCGTACGCCACTGTAAATGCGAACCCAAATGTAGGGGTGGGCAACTTCGGATTCGGATCGGATTCGGATGAATCCGATCGGATTTCGGATAATTCGGATTGGGAAAAAATTCATCCGAATTCAATCCGAATTTAAATCCGATCCGAATTATTCGGATCGGATTTAAATTCGAATTAAATTCGGATTCGGATCGGATTGGATTAGTTTAAATTTCGGATTATATTTCGGATTCGGATTATATTTTGGATTCGGATTGAAATCGGATTTGGACCTTTTAAACAATTCTCACAAAAATTTTATGAAATCTATAATTAATAAAAACTTGCTAACCATTAAATGGAACAATTTGCATCAAAAATAAGTGGGAATGATGGATTTTTGAAGGAAATCGAGAGAGGAAGGAAACGGTTTGGAGAGAGAGGTAGAATTTTGAAAAGAGAAAGAAGATGAATGATTTTATTATTCACGAAACCGGTCGTCCGGATGGAGCTAACCGGCTAACTTTTTGAGGCGTTAAGATTTGACAATTCGGTTATCGGTTAGATAACCGTTAACCGCTTTTGACAAAGAATCAAAATAACATGCATTCGCTTACCGTTTAGAAAACGTTGTCCGGTTTTAGGCAGCAACTAAGTAATGACTTCTCTAGTAATTGGCTCGATTTACTAACCGTGATCCGTTCGGCAAGCAAGTAGGCAAAGAAATTGTTTGGTCATGGGGCTGGTCTGCAATGGCTAAGAAATTTCAAGAAGTACAAAATAAACATTTCTCCAACTCTCCAAAGTCCAAATTAATAACACAAAATAAATTTTGCTCCAACTCCAAGTCTCCATGTAAACAACACAAAATAATTCCAAGTCTCTAAACAAACAACACAAAATAAACATTGCTCCAAGTCATTGGATTTCGTTCACTCGACGGACCCAAGGGTTAATGGCCGATTGGTTTTGGTGTTTTGGTTTTTCTGGTGTGGCTCGTGGTGGTCGGAGGTCGGGTCTTGTTTGAGATGGCTGTGATTGAGATTTGAGAGTGAGTGGCATGGTCGTTGCTCGTCGGATACGCGGGTCGCGTGGTGGGATAATTAGCTAACACATGAGTGCAGTTTTTGTGTTTTGGGTTTTGCTTGGATGGTGGTGTGGTGGATGGTGGCCGGGTCTTTGTTTGAGTCAAACCGTGATTGAGATTTGAGAGTGCGGGCGTGGTCGCCGCACTACTGGATCGCTGGGTTAATGTCAATGGTTTTGGTGTTTTAAACTTTTGCTTACCGGTGGTCAGCCGATTTTGAACAGTGCGGTGGTCAAAAGTGCGGTGGTCGGGTCTTTGTTTGAGTTGGCTGTGATTGAGATTTGAGAGCGAGTGAAGTCAGTGAATTGCCGAACTAGTGCTACTGTTGATTGTTGAATTAGGTTACTTAGCTTATTTTTAATTTTTCAGTTTTTTTTTTTA
This sequence comes from Citropsis articulata, assembly GCA_030449925.1. Classification (NCBI taxonomy): domain Eukaryota; kingdom Viridiplantae; phylum Streptophyta; class Magnoliopsida; order Sapindales; family Rutaceae; genus Citropsis; species Citropsis articulata. Next base: position 144,552 of record JASUUH010000100.1, on the reverse strand, counting down.
TAGTGCAAATCCGATCGGATAATTCGGATGGATCCGAATCCGATCCGATCCGAACGAAATCCGATCGGATTGCTAAAATTTCATCCGATCGGATTTGACAGTAAATCCGATCCGATCCGATGCCCACCCCTACCCAAATGTTAGCTATTTTGCCCGTTCAAGGTGCTACTCTATCCGAATCCGATCCGATGCCCACCCCTACCCAAATGTTAGCTATTTTGCCCGTTCAAGGTGCTACTAAAACTCCTCAAAAGCCAGAAGCCCTCTTAAAACCCTTACTTGAAATTTACAATTTTATCTCTGATGAAAATTTCATTTAAAGAGAACCTTGCACTCGACAAAGCTTCATTCAATATCAATTTCTAGCCTGTACAAATCTTTTCTTACTGTACACTTTCACCAAGAATCCTCCCAAATTCGCAATACATGTCCTATAAATTGTGCTAGCAGTGTTGCAAATCCTTCATTTAATTTGCTAGTTTGAACAAGTGTTGGTGAACACAAACCTGATGTTGATGTTGATACAGCTAACTTGTGGCAATTGGCAGATGAATTGTGATTACATCTTAAGGAAGGGATTTCTCCTGAGTTAGACTGCCATCGGTTGCCGTTGCTATAGTTGTGAGAAAAGTGTTCCGAATTATGGGCTTAATATCATGAATTAGAGTGTTTCAATAAAGCTAGAAAGGTTTTTTTTTTTTTTCTCTCCCCGTAAGATAAAAATAAAAATAAATTAAAAGAAGCTAGCAAGAAGCCGAGAACTAGAATGTGTGAACCAACCTGGAAACTCTGATACAGAGGGCTGCTTTAGAATTATCCAAGTGTCATTAGAATTATTTAGAGAGTCCTTATTGGAAGGGGTATTTTGAAAGGGGCTTTAATTGCATACCACTCCATTATTCGACATCCACAGATAAAAAGTTTAAAGCCCATTGTATAAGCCCCCTCCAAAAGCCCAAGACACCAGCATACATCCAAGACTCAGCCGAGGAACCGGCAAATTTTATCTTTTCTCTAATCATAATATCTCCGGTCTCCAATATTGCATCAGAGACTGCGCAGGTTAATTGAATGTGAACTTACATTGAATGAAAGTAAATGTTTGTTATACCAACAAGCGCGTAAATTAGTTAGTATGAGGTTGTTCTAATTTAATCAAAGTCTTACTCTGTTTGAATCTGAATTAGTCAGACACAATGTGATTTTCGGATATCAATGATTTACTACACAAAAAAATAAATATTTATTATTTTATTCATTTATCAATTTATAGATTATTTTTTATTTCGGACGTCCTTATTTTTACCATATGAAAGATCTCTCTCTTTTTTTCCCCCAATGATCATTGAAGACTTGAACTGCTACAACTGTAAAATCACAAAATTTACATGATTGTGAAAGGTGATACGGTCACAATGAAACAAATCATGCACGGTGGATGTATTAAGAAAATCCTTTAACTTGAACTTAATTATCAAGAATAGGTAATGTGATTTTCACTTATATCATATTTTATATCTTTAATAATTTTGTTAAAATTATTATTTAAAATTTATATTTACTATGTATTGCGCTTATTTAATAGTTATAATTTTTTTATCAAGAATGTAGTTTTAAAAGCCCAAGATTAATTCCAAACGCACCCTTAATTGCTTTATGTAATAGAGTATATAAACCATAGAAAATTATTTGGTCAAGATTCTATCACGTCTTTCTTAGCCACCGACAATTCATATGGTCAAGATTCTCTCATAATATGCTATTATGTTAAGCAAAACTTTAAATAGTAATTGATAGTTAATAAATAAAAAAATTAAAAAAAGTGAAATTTTATTTATATATTAGAACTAAAATATATCTCTTATAATTCTTAAAAACTTCTAAGAGCTTGAATTAGAATTATAAGAGGACTCTCATCTGACTAATATTAATATTACTTGAGAATTTCTGTACATAATAGCTAGTGCTTCCTGCTTTTTAACAAAACTAAGGCACTGGCAGTTCGGATTTTTGAATCCAACTCTCCTCTACTCGGACATGCAAATATTTTCGGTCATTTGTTATCAGTAAATATAAAATATTGATATTGTAAACTTCAATATTTCTCATCTGTGTTTCATAATTAACAATTCTTCAAAATATGTTCTAGAATCAATTAGATTCTGTAGATTTTTTTTTTTCAGAAAAATATTTGGTCATTGCTTGCATCAACAGGCATCCTACTAAAAGCTGGGAGTTTGTAATTTTCCAGGCAGCTGACCATAGCTAAAAGCAAGAGGAATAATCGAAGTTGGAATCAGCCAAAAAAAAAAAAAAAAGTTAAATGATGAAGTAGCTAAGCAAATGGAGTAGTAAAAAAGCTGAGAAAAGAAAATAGCAGGAATCCCGATGGCCGTTGCTTTCTGAGAGATGATAAGGATTCCAGAAACTTTAGCAGGATGAGGTACTATGAGGAGGACCAGGGACACGCCACTATCTCTTACTCAGATTCCCTTCACATACCAACAAATCTTTCTCTTCAAATGATTAGACTCCACTACACCACCCCCACACTCCAGGCCTACAAAGCAATTTTGAGACAATTAATGGTGTAAAGTTCAGTTTTCTCATCGAAACCAGGATGATTAATTGAATGCAATGAAATCGTTTTATATATTGTGCGCCCCACTATATGTTAAAACTGGGGGTGTTGTTAAGTTACATTATAATGTAACTTACATTAACTCAAAAGTTGTGATTTGTGAACTAAAAAGTAATTTAATTAGTTCTACTTTTAGATCACTAATTACAACTTAATAGTTGATATCATGTAACTTAACAAGGTCCTAAAACTGGTCAGTGCTGATAATAATGCAACAAACTATTAGCATATAACACACGTATGATGCATTGGACATGACAGCATGTAACAACAAAAGCTAACATATCTAGATGAAGTGGAAATTCAACTGTCCGTACACTTTTCCTGCTTTCTAAGAGGAGAAAGCTACTTCGACTGACATATTCCATGAGGGAATCATAAACTTGACAATTCCACTGGTAAGTGAAAGCTCAGTTTCCGCTACCAACTTGCCTGGGTTGGCAAAGTAGGTTCTGGGTATCCGTCAAGATATTATCTGTAAATTTCGGATGTTGCTTCATAATATATATTACAGGAAACTATATTATCTTTTTCAACAAAAAATTTGAGTCCATATATCTTATATCTAGATTGGAATATCAGCAAGTGGAAGAATCATGTTTCACAATATTATGCCCAAAAGTTTAAAAGAAGTTGCACAAAGAGCCAGTCATGATAAGATTCAATATTACTAGATCGTCCAAGATTTGGTAGTGGTCCGGTTGATGCTTACTGATTAACAGTATATAAGTAAAACATTTTTCTGGCTTAATCTCCCAACTTGTACGCTTTTGATTGTATAACGTACTGAGGGTAGTGTTTGTGTCTAACAAAAATACTGTACAGGAAATGATACCTAGTACATGCATCACCTTCCTCGCCATCATTTACTGATATTTAGGCTATGTTTGATATTAATGGATTGTTGAAAGGTTATGAAATAAAAGTTAATTGTGTACGGTAATTGTGGTTTTTAAGTAATAATTTTAACAAAAATATTAAAGATATTTTAACTTTTCATTATACAAGCGTGAGTTAATTAAAATGAACTTCATTTTTAAATTACAATAATAAGTGTTTACCAAACAGGTAAATACTTTAATATTTTAACTTAAAAAATATAGTCACCTAACTGCAGTTCTAAAAATGACCTTAATAAGTCACTTTATTGATAGTTGAAAGATAAGCGGTAAGTTAGGCATGTTTAAACCCACCCATCATTCAAAATGTTTTTTGTGATGCTTCCCCAAGCTTGTCAAGGTTTTCAATGATGTGAGCATAAATTACTTATGATACAAGAGAAGAGCAACCCATAAATAACAGGAGCAACTCAAAAGGAACAGATTTATCCTAATGGGTAGCTTGACTTTATACATGCTAACAGATCAAACCGGTCCCATTAATGGAATTCTAGGGGCGGGGTTGTGAGTTTCCTTAGAATCATTCATTTGTTTTGAAGGAAAGGGGGGTTATAATGGCTTTTGCTGATTTCATGATCTAATGTTGTCCTACTTGTCCACTCAGAGGCCCTTGCTCAATCCTATTTCAATTGACCTGATCAATTTTATCTGTGCATACGAAACAAATTTTGGGCACAGATTATTTTGATTGATAAAATGCTTGAGACATGTGGGTAATGACTTATTTGATTAACAGGATGTTTTCAAATGGTTCAAGAGGTTAGTTTTGAACTTTGCTTGTTTCAAGGTTGGAGAGGAGTTCCAATTTTATATTTTGCTGTACTATTTAAAAAGAATTTTCAGAAAATAATAATTATTACAGCCACAGACGGTGAGGACGAGACAAAATCCATTACCTACCAATCTTTATCAACACTGTTGTGATCAAGTAATGCATGAAAAATTACTTTCATCAAGCCATGTCATTATCTCGAAGCCTTTTGAAAAATTCCAATAACTTGCCTAAATAATGAAAGAGACATTTTTTATTTAATAAATGTTTGTCGGCAGTGGGGGAAAGCATCTGGATCAATTAACACACGAGAGTGAAACAAAACAAAGACAAAATTGTTGATATAACAGAACATGTTAATTGAAAGAAAAATGATAAAAAACCGTAACGCTTACTTAATAATAATAATAATAATTGACCGTAAAACTATGTAGGTATAATAGTATTAAATTTTTACCTAACATTATAACATTATGTGATATTATAAAGAATCAGGATTCTCTCCTAATCTGATAATGTTCTGAGCAAATAAATCAATTGTTGATTGGTTATTAATAAATAAAAAAATAAAAAAAGTTAAATTCTACCCATACACTACCACTAAGAGACACTTAACAAGAGATCTTTAAAAATTCAATAATGCTCAGATCGGGAGAGGATCCTCTTCCTATTATAAATGTTTTATCAATACTGTATTAGATTCTTCAATTTCAAACATTGATACTCGGGTATAAAATGAACTAATTGAGAGTGCCCTCTCCCCTTAGTTCCCGGTTTCTATGGAGTTGGGCTAATTGCCCTTATCCGAAAGGGCTCCTGGCCCTTGCATAGTTAGTATATTTCCGCTATTAAAAATTGCCATCAATCAATCCTCATCCACTCTTTTTATTTTGTGGTGAATTGAATGCAATGACTCAGATAATTTTTGTCCGTACGCTGCTTTTACCCAGATAAGATCAAAAATTCATTAGCTGTTTGAAGCCTGCAGTGGACAGCGGTGAAACAAAGCTGATTACTCGTACGAAAACAAGTGTAATTATTTGTCCCTCTGTGGTGCAACAAGGCAAGTTAGAGTTGAATTTTCCACCAATTCAGCTAAAAGCTTTGACCATTGTAAAAGCTAAATTGTAAGCAGCAACTTCGCCTTGAAGCTCATCCCTTCCAAGAAGCAGCCTCAAGTTTTGTGGTCGACATATGAAGTATTAAGTACATATATAAACTCTTTCAAGTGACCAAAAAAGGGGGGGGGGGTAAAAAAAAGATAACGAATTATGCCTTAAGCTGATGCAAGGGTATAATAGTGGTATATTATTATTCGAAGATTATGACCTGAATTAATATCCACTAATAATGTCTAATGTCATGGGAGTAACAGAGAAAAATCCCACTTGCTACTTGGTAGCCAGATATAATCAAGGAATATTGAATATCAAACCAAATAATGTGATTAAACAGCGGGTTGTCCTTTGATACCAGATTAATTCTTCACTCAATCCCTTTAGTGGCTTATTCTCCTTGGGTTTGTGGTTCTTAAGTGGTACGAGTCGCTGTATTGAATAAAAGGATATATTCCTCCAACTGGCTTTACCCCACCACACTTTCCCTCCTGGCTCCTGCTTATAAGGAGCTGCTCTGCTCATCTCTCTTCACACTCGACCCCATTAATCCATCCCCTGACCTCCAAGTCTAATTTAATTTCCTCCTTACTCCAAGTGCAACGATATCTCTATTTCTCCAGAGCTTTGATTTTTAGTTATCTTCTTATTACTCCTAAATTATTTTCTCGGTCGAGAGTTTGATCATTAACTCTGCTAGTGCTGCTGCTGCTGCTAATTAATTAATGGCATCCAACTCTATGACTTCTTCACGCAGCTCTGGCTCATCCTGGACTGTCAAACAGAACAAACAATTCGAGACAGCTCTGGCCTTTTACGACAAGGACACCCCTGACCGCTGGGACAATGTGGCCAAGGCTGTTAGCGGCAAAACAGTTGAAGACGTCAAGAAACATTATGAACTGCTCGTTAAGGATATCAATGACATTGAAGCTGGCAGGTATCCTCATCCCAACTATCGTTCTACTAATGGAACCGGCAACTAATCATCTCCTCGGATGCTTTTACGATTATGATTCTAGAGCATTTATAAGGTATTTCATTCTTTCGTTCGTTAATTATATCGGCCATGATATTGCATATCTTTCCTGCATGTATCCACAGTGCCCTTCACTCTCTTTCTTTCTGTTGAATGATGTGACAATCATGCTTCTGTGCTCCGTTATCGTAACTCTAGTTCGCTAAAGAAGCCAAATTGCGGTGGGGCCATTCTGGGATGGAGAACTCCAAAGGCGCTTTTTTTTAGTGGTCCTTCAACAAATATACTGATCATAAACAATAAGAACAGCTTCCACTTGATCACTAAACTGTTTGTCATTTATAATAATATTTAAATTAGTAGAGAGAAAGAGGCATTTCGTGACCACACTCCCTTCAACTTGTTATCCTGTCTCTAGCTAAGCCAAACAAAGCCCACATGAGATCATACTCTTTTCTAGATAACATGCCAAAAGATCTCACTGCCGCTACAAACTCAATCAATAAGTCCCCCTGTAAGAGTTACTCGATAACCCCCCCCCCCCCCCCCAACAACCAAATTTCAGGCCCGTGAGGATTTTCTTGTAAACTCCAAACTCAATATTTTAGTAATTATTTCTCACTCGTCTTCATTCAGGACCAAAACTTTTCCAACCTATCTGGAAATTTTTGGCTACTTTGCTATTCAATACTGATAATTCTGTTGGCAGTTTGAATTATTAACTTAAATGAGTGTTTGTAACCCTTTAAAAAATTTCAGAACTTTTTTCCCTTCGTGGGCCAAAATTGCTTCCATATAGCTTCAAAGTTTTTTCTTCCTTGCAGGCTCTCTTGAAGTGTTAAAAAGCTCCCCTTTGTGCACTGCGTGATTCAACTATGTAACCCGTCAGCGGGTATATATGAGAAAAAAGTAGTAGATGCAGTGAAGTATTGGGTAAATGGCGATATCCGCTATGAAGATATACGCATTGTTATTAGAAGTGCTGCTTCTTTGCTCTTTATGTGTATTCCTCTAGCTGTTTCTGTTTCCGTGGACTACTAGCTTGTGCCAGTATTATTGATATTGTATCGAGTTTGCATGTAATAGAGCTAATTATCATGTTGTGTATCGAGTCTCTCTCTCTCTCTCTCTCTCTCTATATATATATATATATATACATACATAAATTGATGAATAATGAGGATCATCTAAGAATTAAGCCATGAATAATAATTAATTACGTTGATAATTTTCATTATATATATTTCAATCGTGGATCGATCTCAGTCTCATTTGTTGATAATAAAATTTATCTAAGATATTGTTATTGTGAATTGTGACACTGGAAACGGCTTGGTGGGATCAATAATAATGATGAATAAGGTTCAAACCTAGCTTACAAGAGATTTAGTTTAGAATTATGCTATACTCGTATTTATCTTTTAAAAGTAATGAATCATTTAACATAATACAGCATACAATTTTACTTCACATGTATGAAAAAACATAATCAATCTTGTTTAGATATAAATTATCTTATATTATTTAGGGCAAGTTTGGTACTAACTTTTAAAAATAATTATTGTTACCGATGTTATATAAATAATCACTTGTGAAAAGAATCAGTTAAAAGTTATGTAAAATTTATTTTAAAAAGTGCCAATTGTAAGGTTAAAAGTAGTTGTATGTATATATTTAGTAAATCTTACTATTAAACTGCTATAAAAATATAAATAATTGAATTGAACATAATATTTAAACATGTATATAAGACTGAGACTATTTGAGCCCACTAAAATACTCTATAAATCAATTTAATTAAAAAAAAACTAACAACTAAAATATGAAAATAAATATTTTACCATATTCACCCACCTTAATACCAAACATACTCTCATATTATTTTAAACACATAAATCTACCAATTAATACTCCCATTGATTTCCTTCAAAATATAAACTAATTTATTAATATAAAAATCTTGTGATCAGTATCAATCATCTAAACAAGTATTTGATTGGAATTATTCTCATAAATTAACAAATTAGATTCAAAATTTTGCGTGAATTTCTTGTTTACAATACATCAATTCGTTTGTGTCCATAACAAGCCAAAACCAAAACCAAAATTAGAAATTTATAAAAAGCAAATATCATAATTAATAAAAAATCTGTATTGGAAACGATTTTTTGTTGGTTTCATGTACTTTGAAACCAGACATCATCTTGCTGGTGGAATGTTTATTCTGCAAACAAGCTTCAATTTGTAATCAACTTGACGCTTATTTTCTCTTCAAGCTTGTCTCAAAGTGCCTAATCTGATCTTGACTAAATATTATTCTTTTGGTTGCCTTCATTACTTGAGATTGACGGCACCGTATACGTAGCTGTTGAAGAAGAGCAAAGGGTTTGAATTATTTTCTTTAGTTTTTATTGTCTTGTCTAATGGCCAAAATCATAATTTAAGTTTGGGGTATATTAGTAATTAAAATACTTTTAAAAATATAGGTGCAAATAGTACTTTGATGGTTCAAACATCATTACCCTATTGATAAAATATTTTTTTATTGTGTACACATAATAATTGATAACTAAAACAAATATTTTATATATTATTTTTTATTTTTATTCAATTATCTCAATATAATTTGTAATAATAATAATCTGTTTAAAATTAATGATTATTTCTTAATTAATGAAGATAATTTTAGATTTTTATAACATATATAAGGACATATATGAAATTATATTAAGTATAAAAGTAATCCTTAAAATCATATTTTGAATGGCTACTCCTTTTCTGGTTTCCATCTGTTGTAGGATGAGGTAATTCTTTTCAAAGCGATTTCTAACAAAAAAAAATTTACCAAACACCAAAATTAGTTTTTATCCTCCCAAAATCAATCCCCAACGAACCCTTATTAGTATTTCTAGCTCAACCATGCAAAACATCCACACATGCTAATTTTATACTGCATTTTAGTCTTTTCTTAAGGAAAAAATATTATCTTGAAAGAGAAAAAAAATATTAATTTATGAGTTCCAGTGAAGGTGATAAAGGAATAAATCCAATCATTGTTTAAACTCTTCAAAATTTTCATCAATATGAAAAAAATAGCAAGTGAAGATAAAAAAAGTATGTAATTCCTTATTTGTGGACGATTTTAAAAGAGCAAAAGTTGTTTAAGTGGTTAAATTATCCTAATCCTAATTGTTTTTGCTTTCCAATGTTTTTTTCTTTTGGGCGTTTAAAAGAAATAATTTGGTAAAAAATAAAGAAAACCAGTAGCGTTTGACCGAGGGTGCGAAGTAATCCTCAACCGATGCAGGAATGAACGAACCCAGGACTAGAACGCAAAACTGTTAGCACCCAAACAACCAAAGGCACCCCAGACTCTACTCAGCGGCCCGCCCCCGCCGAGCAATACGGTGCGTTTCGCCTCACAATGGGCTTTTGCTCCACGTAAGTGCAGTAGTTTTCGCTTAAACCCCATCAACCAGTGTCTCTAGGGTTTATGCGGTGGCGTCAGACGCTAAACCCTCAAAATCCCAAATTTCACATGATCACTCGAATTCAAAACCTAATTTTAATTGAGCACATAAAGTAATTACATACTTAATCATTACCCATGCCTGCGTCAAAATTATCTTCATGTTTAGCAGTGGCCGCCGCGGTGGCCTCCCTCTCTACGGCCTCAAACCGAGCATTCGCAGACGCGCCGTCGCGATTTTCTTTCTTCTCTTCCTCTCCTCAGCCTACGTCGAGTGGCAGTGATGAAGCGGAACAGACAGCTGATGCGAAGAAATCGAGAGAGCCTGAAGAGCCAAGAGGATCAGGATTTGATCCCGAGGCCTTAGAGAGAGCTGCCAAAGCTCTCCGCGAGTTCAATAGCTCACGTCACGCAAGAGAGGTAGTAATATTTTTTTAATAGAATTTTCAAATTTGTTTTATCTTAGCTTGAGACTGCTTGTTTTAACTTTTGTATGATGCGATAATAAGAGAACCGATTTTATGTCGACAGGCTTTTGATGTTATGCGAAAGCAGGAGCAAACACGGCTCGCGGAGTTAGATGTTGAGAAAGTTCACTATGAAGCAATTCAATCTCAAGTTGATGTTGTGAGTGATAAAGCTTTATATTTTGTTCCCCCCTAAATTTTTATGGGAGTATTTGATGCTTTTCCCATGCAGGGTATTGCAATCGAACTTCTGCTAAGTTTGTTGCACATGTTGCATTATATAACTGTTTATGCTTGGAATTTTAATTTTGATGGTGTGCTGAATTTCCTTGTATACACCAGCTCACAGGGGTCGTCTTTGTTGCATAAATGTTTGTCATACTGCTCTGGACTTCAAGTTATAATGTAACTATATGCTTTGGCAGGAAAGGCAACGAAAGCTGGCTGAAGAACAAAGAAATCTAGTTCAGCAAAAAGCGCAAGCAAGGGCACAAGGGCTGCGAAATGAGGATGAGCTGGCCAGGAAAAGATTGCAGGTGCATGAACTAACTTTCTATATAAGCTCATTACCAATTGGATTGAAAAATGTTCGTGCTAGTTGAAAGAAGTCATCAAATTGCTGAGCCATTGGTTGTCAACTAGCAGAGCCTATACTATGTTGTCAGCTTCATTATACCTGATTTCTTGGATCTTGTAATAGATTAAAATTGGGCATGCATTGTTTTAGTAGTTGAAATTAAACGAGGATTAGAGCAAGTCAACTAAGCTTTCTTGTTAGTTCTTTTTATAGAATTCCTCTCTTCCTGACAGAAATATTTCTACCATTCACATGATATGGTGCTGTCTTTCTTCGCAGACAGATCATGAAGCTCAGAGGCGGCATAATGCTGAATTGGTTAAAATGCAAGAAGAGTCTTCTATACGAAAAGAACAAGCAAGACGATCTACCGAAGAGCAAATACAGGCTCAGCAGCGCCTGACTGAGAAAGAAAGAGCTGAAATCGAAAGGGAAACCATTAGGGTTAAGGCTCTGGCTGAGGCTGAGGGCCGAGCCCATGAAGCAAAATTAACCGAGGACCACAACAGGAGAATGCTTATAGAACGAATAAATGGTGAAAGAGACAAATGGCTTGCTGCAATTAATACAACTTTTGGTCACATTGAAGGTATGCAACTGAATAACATGTTTTTGTATCCATGTTGACTGTAGCTGTGGCTGACTCTAGTTATGTTTTCCCTTTGGATATGACTTTAACACTATTGCTAACATATCCAAATAATATTTAATTTATTCAAATGGAGGCTTTCTGCGTGTTCTTTTTCCATGACTGCACAATTCTGCATTTGGCATCATTTATTTATCCTCTTATACATTTTGTTTGCTTACCAGTTATTTGTTTTCATATGTTATAAGAACTTGCTATATACAACATAATGCTTAAAGCATAATTGCGACATCAACATTCTACACTGAACTAGTCTTTGATTATGTTTAGCTTTTGCAATTGTATTCTTTGTTTTAATGCACACAACAGGGAAGTTTATACTTCATGGAAATTGTAGAAATTTAATTATAAATAATCAGTTGAATGACATCTCTAATTCTAGGTAGTTGTTATTTCTCTGGGTTCTTTTTAAGATTTTTATTTCTTTGTTTTTCTCAGTAATTTTTGAAGATTGATGAGTATATTTTAATACTTTCTGCTTTACAATATCTGAAGCCTGGATTGCATAAATTTATCTTGTAATGAATTGAGTCTGCTTAATTAATTTGTTTTGCCTCATAAAAGTTACACTCTCACACATAACATCATAAGTTTTTTTCGTCTTTCAGTTATCAATAAAAACTTGCATCTAGTATAACCCTTTTTCTTGATTAAATTTACAGAGGGTGTTAGGAGTTTATTGACTGATAGGAATAAGTTGGTAATGACTGTTGGAGGAGCTACTGCATTGGCTGCAGGAATTTATACAACTAGGTACGAATGCTTCTTTCCTTTCTGCCATTAACTCATTTTTCAGCTACTCTGAGAGAGAATAAATTTTGCATTGCATATTTATCTTGCCTGGGTGTTATTTTTTTAATCATATGCATTGTCTTTGGGAAATTTATCTTAATTAGGATGCGAATAAAATGTGCACTGTTCACAACATATTATATGGAAAGTTTGATTCTTCTAATAAATGGGTACAAATTGGACATGCCAGGCACAAGTTAGTTATCTAGAAGCATGTTAGACTGAAACCGCTACAGCATTTTGACCACTTTTACTACCACTGTACAGCCACGTGCCCACTCTGATATCATTGCATTCAACTACCAACACCTCTGCACTGAAACTCACATTAGAGATTACTGCACTACCACTGTTAAGTTGGAAGTGTCACTGGGTTAGTCCATTAATTAATTCAATCATATGGCAAATAACTGTTTGCCAATAGCTTTGATGTCTATTGATTTTCATTAGGTCTTTCAAATTTGTTTTTGAACCGTTAATTTTTAGGTGGTATAACTCTATTGATATGGATATTATTGCCTATTTCAAAACCCTGTTAAGATGGTCAATTGCAATGGGACTCACCATCTGAAATCTCTTTGATTTTTCTTGCTGTGTTTTCAGAGAAGGTGCTAGGGTTACATGGGGTTATGTTAACCGGATACTGGGACAGCCATCACTAATTCGAGAATCTTCCATTGGTAAATTTCCATGGTCAGGATTATTGTCTCAAGCCATGAACAAAGTTATTAGGAATAAGACATCAGCTGGGACAGCAGGGCCCGTTGAAGCAATAAAGAATAATGGAGATATTATTCTCCATCCTTCACTACAAAGAAGGATACAGCATCTTGCTAAAGCTACTGCCAACACCAAGATTCACCAAGCACCATTTCGCAACATGTTGTTTTATGGGCCTCCGGGTACTGGTAAAACTATGGTTGCGAGAGAGATAGCTAGAAAATCGGTATGGTGTAGCTAGTGCTTCAATTTTTCTTGCTTTTATGATTTTTGTTAAACTTTTTGTTACATTTCAATATATAGTCTATAACTACCGTCGCTGTGTCTTGAGATGGAGCACATCTCTATAGGATAAATAGCAGCATGAGTAAACGTATGGACTAATGTTAACGATTTTGATATACTCTTGTCAAAGCATTTGAGGACGTTGAACCTTGCGTCTTATACTATAGGGATTGGATTATGCCATGATGACAGGAGGAGATGTTGCACCTCTTGGTGCACAGGCTGTTACCAAGATCCATGAGATATTTGATTGGGCGAAGAAGTCAAAGAAAGGCTTGCTGCTTTTTATTGACGAGGCTGATGCATTTTTATGCGAGTAAGTTACCATCTTCATCACATATTTTGTCAAATTGTTCCTTGAAAAATGATTGAACTATACTGGTTCAGCAAATTTTTATTGGGTGGCTTCTATTTTTTGTGTTAACAATGACTTCAAACTACTGTATTTCAACAAGAGTTTGGCAGTTTCTGTTTGGCTTGGAAATCTGCATCTTAATTTGTGTTTGATTCTCCATTGTTCAATCTAGCCAATTTAAAGCTTCTCATTAATAAATTAAGTGCAATTGCTCGAAAATTTCTGAAGTCTAATAATATTATGTTTCCATTGGAAGTTATTTGTATCTCTTTAATGAATTATGGTTGAGCTTCTTCCAGCAATCAAAGATTTTATATAATGCAGGCGGAACAGCATACATATGAGTGAAGCACAGCGCAGTGCTTTAAATGCACTGCTCTTTCGAACTGGTGATCAGTCAAGAGATATAGTTCTTGTTCTTGCCACCAATAGGCCAGGAGATCTTGACAGTGCTATCACTGACAGAATTGACGAAGTGATCGAGTTCCCACTTCCCAGAGAGGAGGAGCGTTTCAAACTGCTGAAACTCTATTTGAAGAAGTATCTTTGTTCCGATGAAGGTGATAGTAGTTCATCGAAATGGGGTCATTTGTTTAAGAAGCAGCAGCAGAAGATAACTATAAAAGATCTGTCCGACGACGTGATTCAAGAGGCAGCCCGGAAGACAGAAGGATTCTCCGGCCGTGAGATTGCAAAACTCATGGCCAGTGTTCAAGCAGCTGTATACGCCCGCCCGGACTGTGTATTGGATTCCCAGCTGTTTAGAGAAGTTGTTGAATACAAAGTTGAAGAGCATCACCAACGTATAAAATTAGCAGCTGAAAGTAGTCACCCAACCAAAAATGATTAGTAGGCTCAAATTTTCATTTTTATGAAAGCATCACCCATTATTTGTTGAGGAAAATTGCAATTTTGTCTATGAAATGGCCTCCGCGATAAAACGTCCTGTTATTGCCCTTGTTGGGGAATTTGCTCGAGATTTTTTCCCCCTTCTTTCGGGGAGAGGGGCTTCTCATAATCTCATCCATATTCACGTATGTATGGTAGAGAAATTTTCTTATGATTGATTGTTTGTTTTGCAAGGTCATGTATAATTAATTACATTTATTTTGTTGGCTTATGGAGGAGGTTTTTATTTTTATTATTTCATTTATTTCAAATATAATTTTTTGGGTATTAGGAGTTTAGCTTAAGGGTCTGTTTGGACTATTTGAAACAAATCTTTATCTTATCATCTCATGTTTGTAGCATTCAAGAGGCGTAGGATTATTCAGAGCTCACCATATAATCCTGCAAACATTAAAAATTTGTCTCATGCATGTGATTTCATGGAATTAGATTAATTTCATTTAATAATTTATCAATACTAAAATTATATATAAAACACAAAAAGTACCACATCAAAATTTATAAAACTTAACAAGCGCCTTAACAATCCAAGTTTTCAATCTGACCATGAGATAATGGTTCTAATACACTTTTATTTCAAATAATGTGTCACCTGATGTGGGGATGGATTCAGGAATTTTTTTTTTTCTAATGGCTAATTTATAAATTTATTGTAAATATGTACGTGAATTTCAGTTCATATAAGAGACGTATATATCAAGCAACACAACATTAAAATTCTTAATACATATATTTAATAAAAGGAATGAGAACAATAAGCTTATAATATGAATCAGTAAAATTATATTAAAAAAAGATTATTTATGAAATTCATTTTTATTTTAGTGATAAAGAATGTGAAATACTTAAATAATTTGATTTAACAAAAATAAAAAGAATAAGTGTCTGTGATTGTGAAGGAAATAAACCATGAAAAAATATTATTAATTGCTACTATATCGTTTTGTAACTTTTTAATATTAGTGACCATGTTACAATATATTAACACAATTTTGTTTTCAATTAAACTAAATAGTAACGCTTTTAATAATAAATTAAAATAGAAATAACATTTTAGTCCCCTTATGATTTTAATTGTTTCAATGAAGATATAATTTAATTATTTATAAAATAAGTCTCTAATTCTAATTGAAAAAGAAAAAAGTGTTGAATTTAGGACATACTTAAAAATAAAATAGTTATTATATGAAGAATTGAAAAAAAATAAATGGGGGTAGAAGTGAAATTTTCTTAAGCTGTGTTTCATTCATTCTTTGGTTGTGCAAAGTTATCTTATAATGTAAAAAAGTCAATATAACTACTAAACATACGATAATTTATTAATCATTGACGCATCATTTACAAAATTAGGTAAAAATAAGTACTTGCTTCACTGATTTTTATTTTTATTTTATATATGTTGCTAGCTATCAGATGTTGAGCTGTTTTTTTTTTTTTTAATAATAATATTTACTTTATAAATATACATGAAGAATTAAATTTCAGTTTTTAAGATCTAAAGATTCGCTTAATAAAGTTGTTAAAAACAGTAAATATGGAGAGGTTTTTGGATAGGATTTGAGATCCTCTCCTAATATTTTTCTCTTCTAGACTTCAAAATTAAAAAAAAAAAAAATGTTAGCTTAATTACAAATGAAATGAAAAGAAAAAAGAAATGATTTGATTGTCAACATTAAAATTCAAAACTCAATATTGACTACTCATATTTTCTTAGGAAAGAAAAGGACCCATATTCTTTTGGGTATCAATTTGATTCAATCGGCAATAATTTGTTAATTGATTCAAGAGGAGGAGTTGCTGCATTGGCTGGCCGCAGGCATTTGTAGCTTCTTTCTTCCTGGCAAATTTCAGTTAATTTATTAATTTATTATAAATTATTAATTTGAAAGGCACTATAAATTATTAATTTCCCTGGCCTTGGATTGAATAATTAATATGTTAATATGTGCATGCTGTATGATCACACGCAGCAATAGCATGTTTGAATGGAAAGAAAGGTGGGCTCTTCTAAGAAATGGGTACAAATAAATTGAGCATGTCTGAATTAGTTTAATTTCATATTGCAGGTCGTTGTTGCCTCTATAGCTCTGACGATGTTCATTCATTTTCATTAAGTAAATAGCTT
Organism: Citropsis articulata; assembly: GCA_030449925.1. Taxonomy (NCBI): domain Eukaryota; kingdom Viridiplantae; phylum Streptophyta; class Magnoliopsida; order Sapindales; family Rutaceae; genus Citropsis; species Citropsis articulata. Next base: position 127,798 of record JASUUH010000100.1, on the reverse strand, counting down.
TCGCACGTGCCTTACCAATTGATGGCGAATTGATCAAGTACCCACTGGCCACCAACTACTTCCCAAATAAAGAGAGGAGGCGAGGAGCTAGCTAGCGTTTCATCTGATTTGTCTCGTGATGTGATTCTGGAATTTAGAGGCTGCTCGGAAGACACAGGGATTCTCTGAAGGTTGCCACTTGTCACTAGCCAACCACCCGAAAATAACGTCATAGTCTCAAGTTTTCATTTTTTTTTTTTTTTTTTTGGCCTTTTTTCACTGGAAGAATGAAACCTATTCTTAGCTCCTTGCTGAACTTGGCACGATGATGAAGATTGAAGGGTGGTTGAATTTCCTTTGATGTCTGAATGGGCTGTGTGGCCCATCTTATTTCGTTTCTCTTTAGATGGGTGCTAATGTTGCCGCCATTCCTTTCATATCCTCTTAATACCCCCCCAACCCGTTGCCCTTCCTTTTTCAGAATTAGAAGCCAACCCCTTTCTTTGTTTAAATAATTTTTTTTAAAAAAAAATCACCAGGTACCTTAATTTTATAACCTAATTAAATATACATATCTGTAATACATTTTAATTTCCAATTACGATCATACAATAGAAACTGCAAACACATCAATAATACTGTCATATAGCTTTTTATCGATTTAAATTTAGTTCCCATAAATTTTGTGTAATAGTGAGCAGTTAAAGCCAATTGATAATGCAGATAACATTAGAAATCGTTCTAATAACAGTTTAGTCAACGTGATTACCTTATGCTCTAATTGAAACAAAATTTGTTTTGATCTAAACGTCTCACGAGGAGATTTTGATATTAACATTTTGCAGTGATATTAAACAATGTTATGATTCAAACGACTCTATAAAAGAGATTATATATTATGAAAGAGGAGTTTTTATTAGTGAAAGACTTTAGAAAATAAAAACAATTATATACATATTTTTAATCATTATTTTAAAAACTATGATATTATCAAAGGAAATTATAGGTTTGTTTTTAATCAACTTGAAACCTACAATACTTTTTTCAATAGAATTTATCAAATAATTAAGTACTATTATTCTTAGTATTTCTCCAATACAACTAACAATAATTATTTTTAAAATTATGATATTACCGTAGTAAGAGGCCAAATAAACTTTAATCTTATTTATTTAGTACCACTCAAAAACTTAAATGTCTAGAATAATGTGAATAATAGAAAAAGAACATAATTTGAGGATTATTCCATGTCTATATGGTATGGATTATTCATACGTAATTACGTATGACACCAACAACTTTTACGAGTCATAATTAATAATGACATATATCCTTAATCCTTAGTATCCGGAGAAAGAAAGATGAGTAAGCATTCAATTCAATTCAAAGGGAAGCATAAGATGCGGACAACGGTGGTCTTGCCACCATACAAGTGTCAAAAAAACCAGCAATTTGCTTTTAACGGAGGCCCTCCTAGATCGCCACGTTACTCTGAGTAATGCCACGTGTCAGAAATTAACAGTCTGTACTCCCTCTCTATATATTTATACGAAACAGCAGCGAATTAAGACATAGGAGGAATACGAGATATTGAAAAAGGCCGGTTTGGTTAGAGTTTCTGTGAGGCATCTCAACTTGGTAATTAATTAATTTTATTAGTGTGAGAAGTTAAGAAAACATGGGGAAGGGTCAGGTGGTGCTGTTGATGTTGATCACGTCCATGTTACTGACGGTGGCCGTTGGATTTTGGGAGGCGGTTCCTGACACGGAGGGCGGAGGATCGTACGTACCATCTTTTCCCTAAGTCAAGCAATTGTCACTTCAGCATCACTCCTAAGCTTTCTTCTCGATCACGTCCAATTTTTTTTTTTTTCCTCTACTTACTTACACGTATTAATTGTATTTGGTCTCCTTAATTAGTCACCAGCATTATGCAATAATGACGTGATTGGAAAATAGTATTAATGATTTATTATGTTGATAGCTAACTATTATTTATAAGATATAAGGAATAAAATTTTTTTTGATATTGATTGTTGCAATTAATGCTATTGGTATTGGCATGCTGTTCCCCAGGGGATTGAAAGTAGACAAGCACATTGAAGTGGGTCATGATTTGGTGGACAGTGCTGCGGATGCTGCCTCGAAGGCTAAGGATACAGTGAAATCTGCTGCTTCTGGTAATAATTAGTTTTATGCTCATATCCTTGTACTTATTAATTATGCAGTGGTGATTTATTTGTTCATTTTGTTTAACATGTTATTGTGGCATATTTAACTATTTATATATATTTTCAGGAGCATCACAGTATGCTGCGGATAAGGCAGGTGAGGCGGCCAACATGGCCCGCGATCAAATGGACAATGTAAAAGACTTTGCTACTGGTAATGCCAGAAAGACATTGGAGAATTTTGATGCTAAAGCTAAGGCAGCCAAAGACAAGGCATCACAGACCGCCACTGTCGAAATCAAGGGTAACTATGAGGCTGCTAAAGAGAAGGCATCGAAGGCCACCGCTGATCTTGGTAGCAAGATGACAACTTAATTAAGAAGGAACGGACTATTATGCTGGCTAACTAATTATGCAGCAGCTGTCATGAGCTGAAGCTCAACCCCCCCTGCTGCTTAATTGTGAGTCACTATATTTAGTTACTATATATACTTTCTTTTTCAGGATTAATAATTATTCGAAACTCTTCCTGATGGAACTTCATCTGTCATTTATGTATGTATCTGTTTTTACTTTGTGATGGTAGAAATAAGCAGTCTGCCGTGTTTTGTATTTACTTTTGTTTTTTTATAACTAAATTGCTGCTTTCAATTTGCAATAAAGTCCTACGTCATTCACACACTTCTAAAGAGCATATAATCAATTGATCCGATTAACACTGATTCCCAAATACTTAACCGCCATGATTCCGTTAACATGCGTAGATTTGTAAGTGATCAAATTGTTGCCTTATAGAAATTAAAGCTTTCCGATTGTATAGTGAGTAACAGATAAAGATTCAAGACTTGTGTGAGCCCTTGGAAGGGCTAGAGAAAGCTGAGAGACCAGTTCATTTGTTAGAGCGGGTCATTGATCTAAATTTTGTATGTATAAAATAGTACTAGATTTCTCTGGTGTTCCAGAAGTAAATTCACTAGGACTAAATTTCAAGGCAAATAATAACATATATTGCATGAAAGCTAGCAGTTCTTTCTGAAATCTAAATATCTAATTATATGAATTAAGCTCGTGCATGTCAATTAAGGAAGAAAACATAGGAAATATTTCCAATGAGATTAACTTAACAACATTATAGAACAGGTCTAGAAATGGGATTTTCCACGCCAAAAGAGTACTGAGATCAAACTCCTATGGGTAGAGAAAACGTTCTGAAATTAATATTATTTATTTGTAAATGTATAGGCAGACATAGATAGGAAGCTGCTTGATTAGTTGTTCCTGTAGCTAGATGGGACACTTGATGATTATTAAGAACTAAGTAAAGAAGTGTATGCGTTTTTTTTTTTTTCTCTTTCTTTTTCTAATATATTTGTTGTTTGTTTTATTTTCCCCCGTTAATTTGCAAGTTATTTGGGTTTTGCTATAAGTATTGTGGCTCTTAGTTGACCTCCTAACTTTCCCATAACTAGATTGCTTGTATCTCTATTTAGTGCACTTACCTTATTCCTTCATCGGCGCATATGAATGTCACTTTCTGTTCTATATATCATCCCTTGATTAACAAATATAGGGTCTGTTTAGAATTGTAGTTTTTAAACTACAATAGGTATGAAAAAAAATTATAATAAAAAAAAATTAATAATATATAATAAATAATAATTTTCACAAAATTATTAAACGTATAATAGATTTTTCTTCATACAAATAAAAAATATATTAACATATCTTTTAAATTATAACAATTAGGTTTTATCGATTTTAATACTGTAATTTTTAAGATACAATTATCCAATCTCAATTTTAAACAAATTCATACCCGACTCGCTCTGTCGATATGTCGTATGCACATTATTCATGCAACCATTACGTGAAGGCAGTATTTATATGTTTCTGTATTCTCTCGCGAAATGATAATTCTTCTTGCACTTGAAAATATTGGTGATTTTCATTTTTCTTCATCTCTTCCTGTGGGATATGTCTGCTTCCACGAACATCTCTGCTGGGCCAGGCTGTGCGCAATAAATGAACTGTTAAAGTCAACATTTGCACACACCTTATTCAAATGGTTTACCATGAGAAGATTGACGTGATGGTCTCACCAACTGTATATAGATTACCTTTTAGAAACTTGTCCTTGGTGCTTAATGCCATTTTACTCCCAAATATCTTCTTAGGCTTTATATTTAAGATATTTTTGCCTCCGGCGATAAATTTTAAAAAACAGGTTTGAAAGTTTCCAAGAATTCTCAAATATATGTTGTCATGACGTAACATATATATATATATAGTTTTTTTATTTAAAATTTTAAAGTGAAGGAAAATTTGGAAAAACTTTAAAATCGTATGGTTTTAAAATTTTTTTGAATTTTTTCACACTCCAAAATTTTGGATTAGAACATATACACACACATTAGTATTCATCATTTATAGGAGCAGGTACCGTTATTCCGGACGCGCTCTTAAGTTGTGAGATTTAATAAGATTTCTTTTTAATGAACTATAAGGCCGTACATTATAATAACCTGAAAAACTAACTCTCTTGAACAACAACACTTAAAAGTATGTCTACATAATAAAAAAAAAAAGACGAGGGCTTCTATACTAGAGGAGAACTCTTATATATGTATGTATGTATATATATGTGGGGGTACATACTCCTCTGTGTGTGTTTAGGAAATTTTCATGTGCCGATGTAAATGCCGTTGAATACATACTTACATACATACTCGCGCGCGCGCGCACACGTCAGTTCACTGCTAATTCTATTATTTTTTTGGGAGATATTATGAGTATCTCATAAGCATATCAACTTAGATTGACATCAAATCATGAGCATTAATCAAAAGAAAGAAATTACTTTAAACCGTGCACATTAAGACGGCGTTAAAAAGAGCACATTCAAACATAAACCAAGAATAGTGGGAGAAAAACATTGAACCGGCTAATGTATGAAGTGTCACTTTCATGAGCACACCAAGATCCGTCTATAATGGCTTTAATTCTTGAGGGAAATGGATCATTATGTATGGTAGGGCTTCTATGATTAGGGGCCAATGGGGCAATGCAGAAAACAATTACATAAAATATCCAACCAAATTAGAGCTGAAGGAAACAGAAGTTAAGACAAAGCTGCTGACACCGTGAAATTTACACTCATGTTCATTACTGTGTTATTATTATTATTACTATTATTATTTATTTTTCGTTATCTTTTCTTTGATTTTCTTTTTATTCTAAACTTTTTCTTTAGTGAAATATCTTGATCATCAATGTGCAGAGGAAAGGTAAGATCTAAAGATATTTTGCAACAAAACGTAGACGATTACACTAATGTCTTCTGATGATTGAATAACTCAGGATAATTAATTTTTCAGACGATCGCAATATTGTGCAATAATGTCAATTAAATTACTGAGGAAAATCAAGAAATAATTTTCAGTGCTAGCTAGTTGTAATTAATGTGTAATCTTCCTCCCTAGCTACCTGATTATTCACATCTAAAGCTAATACCTAATTAATTACTTGTGCACGAATTGATCTGCATCATCATCTTGAAGAATCTAATAAAATTAATTCTCATGCTTACTCATGCTTCTTCTTTGAGGCTTGTTTATTGTTATGCATCCAAACCTTGAACACTTGTCTTCTCACTCCAACTTGAGTACAGAAATCATGCACTTGTTGATCATCTTGCTTCTGAATTCTCCATCCCAACGTCTCTGCAAACTCCATCATCTTGTCTTTCTGTTCCTGGGAAAACTTTGTCCTAAACCTCTTTTTCTTGGCCTGCATCGATGTCTGTCCACCTGCACTAGAATGCAACATGTTGAGATCCTCGCTTGACGACTCATCAAGCCCCCCGCTACTGCCCCCGGCCCCGCCCCCGCCGCCGAAGGTCATCATCATCGGTGCAATCGAAGCCGTCTGAGGACTAGTGTAAGAGATTCTATGATGCTGCTGAAGATGGTGAAACGGAGGAGGAGGCTGCTGCTGTTGTTGTTGATGATGATTTCTCTGGGTGCTGTTGTTTCTGCTGGGGTAGTTATAAGTATAAAGAGAATGTGCTGCATACTGTGACTGAGACTGCGACTCCCCATCAATTTCTTTGCGATGAAAATTTCGGTGGCAGTCACAAGCTGCACATTTTAAGCCTTCCGGTGTACCATCTTCACCGCTGGGCATGAATTCACCACAGCCATCAATAACGTGACTTCCCATGCTGGCCGCATGATTCTTCAGACATTCCCTATATCTAATCGAAGGTGCAGTGATGATTGCTGTCGATGTTGTTGGTGCTTGTGCTGGTGATCTTTGGTTTGATCTAGTAGCTTCTTTTATACTTGTTGTGGTTGTGTTGGCAACCGAGACAGGAACTGGATCTGGGTTTTGTGCTTCTGGATTTGATGATCCAGCTCTTGGTTTGTTCTGTAGGTTTTGCTGCGTCTGTGGCTGTTGCTGTTGCTGTGAGTTCAATTGGTGATGACGATAAAGAGGATGGTGATGCTGCTGATCTAGGGTTTGAGGAAGATTAAAGATTGCGTCGCCGGGAACGGTACCTTGATCTCTTATCATTTCTCCCGCAATTGAGTTTATTGGTGTTGATACTGTTGAGGAAGAATCTCTGTTATAACGCATAGAGCTTGTCATCCCTATTTCCTTTTCTTTACCTTGCAGTTCCATCAAATCTGGTTTAAGACACAGACCTTGATCTACCTCTTGAATTCAGCTTCTCTTTGTAAGCATTACTGTCCTTGTAATTTTTCGAACCCTAATCCTGACCATCTTTCGAACTAATAAGAGAATCGAAGAAAAAAATTAAAACAAAGAAAAAGAGCACTCATTTAATCAAAGAAATTATCAATACAACCAAAGATTAGTGTGTTTAATTTGATTTTGACATGCTTGGTGCTAAAACCCACCAACCCATTTTTCACTAATTGCAACCCTATTCCCAAGACGTAAGCAAGCGAGTGATGAGCAGTAGAAGACGGAGAAGTAAAAGTAGATATTTAGAAGGTTTATAATTAAGCACTTATATTGATAATAATAATAATTCGGATAAAATTCTAAAATTGAAATAAAAGAAGTTTTGAAACTGAAACAGGAGATGAACAAGTAAAATGGGCCCTAATGACTTTTTAATTAGTCGAGCTAATTCACAAGTGAAGTGATTAACAAAAATTAAGACTTACCTCAATGAAGCAGACAGTAGATTTGATGAACGAAAGCACTAGTGTTACAGTACAGTTGAAATAGGAAACACCTTGAAGGTTATAAAGAGGTAACTAGCAAAAGAGATCATTAATTAGGAAACGCGGGCTGAAATTGAACCATTCTTACATTGAATAAGAGAGAAATCTGGAATCTAAAATAATCAGAAAAGAGAGAGAGAGAGAGAGAGAGAGAGAGGAGGACACAGAAAGATGAGTAAAAGAAATTTGTGCTTCCCACCATCCATCCAAGTCCAACCCAACAAAATAAAATCAAGGAGTATTAAGAGAGGTTAATGACAGTGATCAGGTAGCTAGCTTTTGCAGGAGAGAGAAGAGGGAAACAGCCGACAAGCTCATGTTATTTCTCTTGCAAAGCCTGCACACTGGTCCAAGCTCTTTAATTATTGCCTTTCCCCACTCTCTGCAATCTCACTGCAACCCTAAACGGACCCTATATAATGAATATGTGTTTTTATGTAAGAAAGAAGAAAATATAGATGTCATGACTTGGGGTTGCTATCTATCTTTGCCTGGAATCTTCCTGCAATCTCACATTCCTAGATTTGTTTTAAGATGTGTGTTTATCAGACATAAACCCCAATTAGAGATAAGTGACGGAGATGCTAAATAAGAGTTAAAAGAGCAGCAACAGAGCAATTTTTCTTTTGGTGGGTTGAGGGAATTAAAGTGTTAGAATGCTGGTCCACATGTAACACATAACTTGTCCTTTTAGTAGAGTGTGTGTGTGTGTCAGATTCTTTCTTTCTTTCTTTCTCTCTCTCTACTCGAGGCCTGTTTCGAGTTTGTGTGCCTGCAAGCGATGTCTGAAACTCCACACTTTCCCTAGCCAATGACTTTATTTAGCCCTCCATTTTTCCAAATTTTCTTTTCTTTTTCGCGTTGCAATTGATGCTAGGGGTCTGTGTTCTATTTACTATATTATTGGGCATCTTTTATCGCTTCATCGTTTACTTTGGCCTTTGTTGTTAGATTAGAGTGTGACGTTAGCCAATATCAAGAGATAGCTTTCTTTACTTTATTATTGACTCTTTTCCTCTTTTCTCCTCCTGGCTAGATCATGTTTTATCGCTTCATAGTTTACTTTATTATTGACTCTTTTCCTCTTTTCTGGTCCATTCTAAATAGCTACCTACCTCTTGGTTCTTTTAGTTACTAGTTACACTCTACGTATACCATTTACATTGTAATATGGGTATAAACTTTGATTTATTTATTTATAGCAGAATTAAGTGGTGTATCAAGCATAGCTAAAAAGTTTATATTAATTATTAGACGCTAAAAGCCATAGTTAAAAGAAAATTTTCGAGAGATATGTTTATGAGTCATGTTATATCTATAATTTTTTTTTTGTACTGATTAATATGTCATTACATGACTGATTTAGTGAAAATTTAAAATAATTAAAAAAAAAAAGTCATGTAGACTAAGTGATGCTTTCAATATTCAACTACTGAAACCTACTCGAATAAATATGTGAGAATAAATTTTTATGGAGATTTAAATAGTTAAACATATTCGTAGATTACCACTAAGCTACAAATCTAGTGACATTCTCTGTGTTAAATGATAGGTGTATGGAGCGACGAAAAAATCTACTTGTATTTAAATTGATTATGTTTTTGCATTATCTTGTGAGCTTACATTTTTTGCTAAACAATTACTTTTCACTGCTTTAAATATTTACTAAGACACCTTTAGCCGATACTTATTTTACCCTAAGTTGGGTCAAACTTCAGTCTAGTAAAGTCGGACGTATTGTTATAAATGGTAGGGGATCACATCCCATGAACCCAATAAATTATGCTTATTGCACCATTCAATTTGCAACAAATGTGGCATAGATTATTACTGTATCTTGCTAAACTTCTAAAATAAATCTATTTTAATGTGCTGTCTTTCATAATTATTGTGTACCATGCGCATGCACGACTGTCCCTTCAACGAATTTGGCCTATTCTAGTGAAATTTGAACTAGAATAAACAGATTGTCATATCGCGCTCATGTCATAGATTTGAAATAACTCAAATCTGCCTTTTGAAGAATCAATTCCCATTGCATTTGAATATTTTAGGGATATTAGATGCACACATCTTTCATCTCAACAAAAAATAAATATCGATAACTATTTTTCAGTCAAGTGTTAAATAAAACCTCACATTATTTTGAGGTCAAAAATTTGAGCGTCATGTAAATATTATGAGAGTAAATTTTCTCCTTATATTACAAGTGCAAAAATGAAAAATATTTGCTGTTTAATCAAGCGTCTATATAAATGAGAGTCTATAAGTTCTTGAAATTAAATTATTTAAGACTAATGCTAATTGTAAGTGGATCTATGGTCAATGAGGTGAGATTGAATTAAGTGAAAAGTGAAAATATCAAAACAATCTTCTATTTGGTACTAATCTGATAATTTTCTAACATTAGAAATTATAATTTTATATATGCTGAATAAATAAATTACAATGGGCTGGATTAATTGAATACTGAAACATGAGATCCCTACTTTCATATTATAGTATAGATATATACGGTGATTCTGTTGTATTTCATGGCTTGAATAAAAGAATTGATACTTGACTGAAAATAAAAATACTTGCTCGATCATTCAAGCATCTAATCTAGATTATATTTATATGTATGTGGGTCAAGTTGCATGAACCTTTTTTGCTCTCTCTCTCTCCTGACACTACGGTTGTTTTGTATCACCAACAGGGAAACAAAACGGTCATTTATACACTGTAGCTGCTTGTGCTCATTATTCTAATTTGGAATTCATGGTTAGGGTTTAATAGAAGACTCTCTGTATTTGCAAGCTACTTGATCTTTCCAAATTATTTATTACTATTTTTAAATTATATTTAGGACTGGGGTACCATCTTTTAATTTGTATTAAATGAAGGGAACAATTTCCGAGTAGGAGAAATCATTAAATTAGGGGAATAAAGATCAATGATTAAACTAATCAACTGGCCAAGCCGTGTGTTGTTCATTAATGCATAAGCACTAATTACCGGGAACTGGGATACGTGGCAATATCCAAACCAATTGTTTCTGGGTTCATCATTTAAATCTCGTAATATTTAACTATTAATGGTGTGCAACCGTGCAATCGATGGAGTCAAAAGTACAAAAATAGGTGTAGCAGAAACAAGCAAGAGCCAAAATCAAGAATGTCAAAATTCAACGGAAGAAGAGAAGAAATTTTAGGATATCTCTTATATATTATAATTAATTGATAATTAATTAATGTAATATGCGTAGTAAAATTTAATTTAACTACTATATATATATGATGGTTTTTTAAAATAAATAAATATATATTATAGCATCATCTGCTATAATATAAATAAATTAATTAATTAATGTAATATGCGTAGTTAAATTTAATTTAACTATTATATATATGATGATTTTTTAAAATAAATAAATATATATTATAACATCATTTGCTTGATGTATAACTTGTTGGAAAATAGCATATCAATATGCTAATTTGAGGACCCATTTTGAGTGGGTTCCATTTGTCGAAAGTGGAAAAACTTGAGAGATACGGATTCTACTCCGTAAATACTTCAAATATATGTATTTATTTACTCAAAATGGTGTTTTGGTGAATGAGAAATTGCCTCTCAAAATGCACCATTGAAGTTGACAATTTGAAAAGAAATGAGGCTTATCCCACATGGGAAAAATAAGCCAAGGGAATTGTGTTTATATATAGACATTTATCCATGCATGAGTAAGAATATTAAGGATAAAGCTCTCCACACGCTGCGCATGAAGTGCGAATCCTAAACTGATTTGGTTGAACTCGTGTGCGCCCGCGCGTCCTGCGTACGCGAATGTCAGCCCAAAATCAACTAAGCATTCGGAAATTCAATACCGTGCTACTGTTACAACCTCACACTAGTATAAAAGGCAGCTTCCTCCTCTTGTTTCAACACACAACAAAGCATTCTGCACACAGAACACTTGCGCTTTCTTCCTCTGCCGTTCTTCATTTTCTTCGAGTTTCGCTGCTGTTGTTGTTCGCCGGAATTGTTTGTCCGTGCTTGGCAAATAATTCGCGCCCGTTGTATCTTGGGAAATTGATACCAGCTAAACCTAAAGCATTGTCAGTAGGTGGTAAATCTGTTTTAAGGAAACTGAATTTGCAGGCCTCGAGTTTATTTTTCTTTTCGTTTTTGTTTGTTCTGTTATTCTGTTTCGGGTTTATTTCTTGCTGGTTTGTTCAATTGTTTCCAGTTTATGCTTAGCTGCTGTTTTGTCCAATTGTTTCCAATTATTTTCAATTAATTGTTAACTGATTTGTTTCTGGTTTTCTAACAATCTTAAAACAGATTTAATTCATTGAGACGGCAACTGAAACCAATAATGCAATCCCGACTGTTCCAGTTTCAACTTCTGTTGCTGCGCCACCTGTTGTGAAGGAAACAGCCTCTGTGCCAATTCCAGTGAATCATGCGGAAAGGCCTGAAAAATTTAATGGCCAGAACTTTAAGCATTGGCAGCAAAAGATGTTCTTTTACCTGACCACGTTGAACCTTGCGAGGTTCTTGACGGAGGATGCTCCTAAACCCAACGAGGGTGAAACGGATGTTCAAGTGGCTAGTGCAATTGATGCATGACATCATTCTGATTTTTTATGTAAAAATTATGTAATGAATGGCCTTAGTGATTCCTTGTATAATGTATACATAGGAAAGAGAACAGCCAAGGAGCTATGGGAATCCTTAGACCGGAAGTATAAAACTGATGATGCGGGGACGAAAAAATTTATTGTTGGCCGCTTCCTAGACTACAAAATGGTGCATTCCAAAACTGTGATAAGTCAAGTACAAGAGCTTCAGATTATATTATCTGAAATCCTTGCTGAAGGGATGATATTAAGTGAAACTTTCCAAGTGGCTGCAATTATTGAAAAGTTGCCTCCTGCTTGGAAAGATTTCAAGAGTTACTTGAAGCATAAACGCAAGGAAATGAATATTGAAGGGCTGGTTATTAAGCTCCGAATTGAGGAAGACAACAGAAATGCGGAAAAAAGAGTGGTTGTTTCTATGGCTAAGGCAAATGTTGTTGAACATGGACCTAAAAATTGGAAAAATAAAAAACTGGGTCCGAAATGAGGTATCTCCAAGAAACAAATGAAGTTTTAAGGAAAGTGCTTCAACTGCGACAAGATGAGGCACAAGGCTTCGGATTGCAGGTTGCCTAAAAAGAAGCGAGAGGCAAATGTTTTAGAAAATATCACTCAACATGTTTCAGACATTAACCTCTCAGCAGTGGTTTCTCAAGTGAACCTGGTTGGCTCAAATCCGAGAGAATGGTGGATTGATACGGGAGCAACTAGACATGTGTGCCCAGACAAATGGTTATTCACTTCATTTGAAGCTGTAACCAATGGAGAGAAGTTATTCATGGGGAATTCTGCAACGTCTGAGATCGAGGGTCAAGGGAAGGTGGTTCTGAAGATGACATCTGGGAAAGAGCTGACTCTGAACAATGTGCTTTATGTGCCGAAAATTCGGAAGAACTTGGTGTCTGGATCGCTGTTGAACAAACATGGTTTCCGAATGGTGTTTGAGTCAGATAGGGTAGTTTTGTCTAAGAATGGGATGTATGTGGGAAAGGGTTATGTCAATAATGGGCTATTTAAGCTCAATGTAATGACTGTGAAACCAAAAATTAATAATGAAGCTAGTTCTTCTGCTTATTTGCTTGAGTCTTCTAATCTTTGGCATGGTAGATTAGGACATGTTAATTTCAATTCATTGCGTAAATTAATTAACATGAAGCATATTCCCAATTTTCAAATTGATTTGAAACATAAGTGTAAAACTTGTGTTGAGGCAAAACTAACTAGGTCATCTTTCCAAACAATAAAAAGAAACACTGAACCACTTGATTTAATACATAGTGATGTTTGTGATTTTAAATCCATTCAAACAAGAGGTGGTAATAAATATTTTATTACTTTTATTGATGGTTGCACAAAGTATTGCTATGTATATTTGATTAAAAGTAAAGATGAAGCTTTAGAAAAGTTTATTCTTTATAAAAATGAAGTTGAGAATCAACTTAATAGAAAAATTAAAGAATTACGGAGTGACCGTGGTGGTGAGTATGTTGTTCCGTTTGAGACACTATGTGAACAAAATGGAATCATACATCAAGTTACGGCTCCGTATTCACCTCAATCTAAGGAAAGAAAGAATCGAACCAAAGGAAATGATGAATGCAATGTGCTATATGGGATTACGGAGATACATCGCTAATTACTTGTTAAATAAGATACCCCGAAAGCAAGAAGATAAAACCCCATATGAGCTATGGAAAGGTAGAACACCTTCTTATAAATTCTTACGAGTGTGGGGGTGTCTTGCTAAAGTAGTGGTTCCTTCAAATAAAAGAGTGAAAATAGGACCAAAAACTGTTGATTGCATTTTCATTGGTTATGCACAAAACAGTAATGCTTATCAATTTCTGGTGCATGAGTCAAAAGTTCCAGATGTCCACAAAAATACGATAATAGAATCAATAAATGCATCGTTTTTTGAACATGTGTTTCCTTGCAATTCTAGAGTGGAATTAAGAGAACTAAAACAATTTCAAGAAACAGTAATTGGAAATGAAGAAAATGATGAAGCTCAAGAAGAAGAAAAACAAGAAGTTGAGGTTAGACGTAGCAAAAGAGCTAAAATAGAAAAGTCCTTTGGTCCAGAATTTCTGACATTTTTGCTAGAAAATGAACCTCAAAGCTTCAAGGAAGCAGTAACTTCACCGGAAGGCGCTTTCTAGAAAGAAGCCATTAGCAGTGAAGTTGAATCCATTTTACAAAATCACACCTAGGAGCTAGTAGATCTTCCTCCAGGTTGCAAACCTTTAGGATATAAATGGATTTTCAAAAGGAATCTGAAAGCCGATGGAACAATCGATAAGTATAAAGCTAGACTTGTAATTAAAGGTTATAGACAACGAGAAGGTCTTGATTACTTTGATACTTATTCTCCTGTTACGAGAATAAATTCCATCAGGATGATAATAGCAATTGCAGCTTTGCGTAATCTTGAGATACATCAAATAGATGTAAAGACAGCTTTTCTAAATGGAGATTTAGATGAAGAAATCTACATTGAGCAACATGAAGGTTTTATAGCTCCATGACAAGAAAAGAAAGTTTGTAAATTGGTGAAGTCATTATATGGCTTGAAACAAGCATCAAAACAGTGGCATGAAAAATTTGATCATACAATACTTGCTAGTGGCTTTCAGATCAACGAGTGTGACAAATGTGTTTATGTCAAAGAAACAGAAAATGGCTATGTCATTTTATGTTTATATGTTGATGACATGCTCATTGTTGGGAGCGATGATGATATGATTAAATCTACCAAGAATATACTGACGTCTAAGTTTGACATGAAAGACATGGGTCTTGCGGATGTCATTCTGTGAATTAAAATCTCAAGGGCTTCTAATGGACTTATTCTAAGTCAAACTCATTATGTAGATAAAATTCTTGGGAAATTTAATAAAGATGATAATACTGTATCTAAAACTCCGTTAGATACAAGTTTACATCTATCGAAAAATAGAGGAGATGGTATTTCTCAAGTAGAATACGCTAGAGTAATAGACAGTCTATTGTACTTAACAAATTGTACCAGACCAGATATAGCCTATACAGTAAGTAAACTTAGTAGATATACGAGTAATCCAGGAATTGATCACTGGAAAGCTATCGTAAGAGTACTCAGGTATCTTCGATACACTCGTAATTATTGTTTGCACTATACTAGGTATCCAGAAGTATTAGAAGGATATAGTGATGCTAATTGGATATCTGATGTAAATGACTCAAAGTCCACTAGTGGCTATGTGTTTACACTAGCAGGTGCAGCTGTATCATGGAGGTCTACTAAACAGACAGTAATCGCCAAATCTACAATGGAATCTGAATTCATTGCATTAGATAAATGTGGTGAGGAAGCAGAATGACTACGAAACTTTTTAGAAGGTATTCCAAAGTGGCCAAAGCATGTGCCAACAATTTGTATTCATTGCGATAGTCAATCAGCTATCGGTAGGGCACAGAGCAATATGTATAATGATACGTCTAGACACATACGTCGTAGACATAATACCATTAGACAACTCATTTCTACTGGAGTTATTTCTGTTGACTATGTAAGGTCAAAGGATAACATTGCGGATCCACTAACCAAAGGGTTAAATAGAGAGCTAGTAGAAAAATCATCGAGGGGAATGGGTTTAAAACCCTTAGAATAATTAGTCAATAACAAAGGAAAACCCAACCTAGTTGACTGGCAATCCCAAGATCTAGGTTCAATAGGACAACCTAATTGTTAAAGACTAAAATTGGATCACTGTGGGGGTCATTCTCTTGTGAGGATTACCTCATTGACCATTCCTATGATGAAACAGTGATGCCCGTAGGAAATAAGGTTGAGATAGACTCTTAATGATTCTTATGCGTCGAAAATTAGAGCAGAGTAATGCGGGTTATTCTTAATTAAGATATCACCTATGTGAGAGAGAAGTGGCCGTCAAAGGGAGGCCGATAGGGGTTCAGCTCTTAGAAACTCTTGCAGAACCAGGCAGATGTTCAAGGCCAAAACGAACATAACCATGAGAACTCAACAATGTTAGGAGAGATATCTGTGAGTAGTATGTGATCATTTACACTAACGACAGAACAGTTCAAAGACATCGCGTCTACTGATCAGTCAGTAAATTAAATATACTATCACAAGGGAATGTTCAAAGGATAAGACCTACCTATCCTTTGCAAGGTATCAATCCGAGAAACTCGATCACTAAAGTCAAGTCAAAAATGGTTTTGATGTCAAAATTTAACGGTTTTCTGTTTTACTGCCAATTTTCATTCATGTGGGGGATTGTTGGAAAATAGCATTTCAATATGCTAATTTGAGGACACATTTTGAGTGGGTCCCACTTGTCGAAAGTGGAAAAACTTGAGAGATACGAATTCTACTCCGTAAATACTTCAAATATATGTATTTATTTACTCAAAATGGTGTTTGGGTGAATGAGAAATTGTCTCTCAAAATGCACCCTTGAAGTTGAAAATTTGAAAGGAAATGAGGTTTATCCCACATGGGAAAAATAAGCCAAGGGAATTGTGTTTATATATAGACACTTATCCATGCATGAGTAAGAATATTAAGGATAAAGGCTCTCTCCACACGCGCGTGCGCAAGGGGGGTGCGAATCCTAAACTGATTTGGTTGAACTCGTGTGCACCCGCGCGTCCTGCGTACGCGAATGTCAGCCCAAAATCAACTAAGCATTCGGAAATTCAATACCGTGCTACTGTTACAACCTCACACTAGTATAAAAGGCAGCTTCCTCCTCTTGTTTCAACACACAACAAAGCATTCTGCACACAGAACACTTGCGCTTTCTTCCTCTGCCGTTCTTCATTTTCTTCGAGTTTCGCTGCTGTTGTTGTTCGCCGGAATTGTTTGTCCGTGCTTGGCAAATAATTCGTGCCCGTTGTATCTTGGGAAACTGATACCAGCTAAACCTAAAGCACTGTCAGTAGGTGGTAAATCTGTTTTAAGGAAACTGAATTTGCAGGCCTCGGGTTTATTTTTCTTTTCGTTTTTGTTTGTTCTGTTATTCTGTTTCGGGTTTATTTCTTGCTGTTTTGTCCAATTGTTTCCAATTATTTTCAATTAATTGTTAACTGATTTGTTTCTAGTTTTCTAACATAACTGACATAGTACTTATAATGTATTTTAAAATTTTTCAAAGAAGAGAGAGTTTGCAATTTACTTCTTCCTACATTTTTTTTTAATAGTCTTCCAGCGTTAAAATGTAAGCATTCAAGAAATACAAAAATTCTCGCAAAAAAAAGGAAGGAATTTGAGACTGCTATGATTTGTAGGAATCAAACAAAAACGACTTTTTGGTGAAACGATTTTACTAAGATGATTTTCTTTTTTTTTTATCCTCTCTTTTTTGAAAGGACCTCAAATTATTTTCTTAAGAAAAGGAAACATACATTTGAAGGCAGCGTCAGTAAAATTTAATTAAAGAACTGCCCTTTTTTAAAACACCAATTTAACGAAATCAACGAATTGCTCTTATCCTAAAAGATAAATAAGTATTTTGTTAGTTTTTATTGAAATAACGGAATGTAATTATTTAGAATACAATTGTGTTTTATGATTTCACATTAAATTCATTTATTCACTTTTGAGTTATGAAACTTGGATGATTAGAGATAGATTGAATATCAATTAAACAGTTTTATTTGTTAATATCATGTGTCAACGACCTCTCCTAAGGATGTGAGGACCATGCGTTATATTGATAATCGACAACTTATGCTCAAGAAAGTTATTGGTGCTCTTATAGAACTACTTCCTATCTATACACTAGTTGTCAAGTGTATGCATATCATCATAATTGATTGAAGTATAAACATGAAAATGAGAGAATGAGAAAAGGACAATGCTCCATGAGCACCCAATAGTTTTTCCTCTATCTCATTTCGCCAAGAAGCTAACCGTAAGTTGAGAAACCGATCAAAAGATAAACCACAAGATGTGTGAATGTTACACTAGTAATCTATAAGGAAATACAATTGATCAGACAAGCTATATAGCTTTTAATTAGCTCAATAGCAACACTCGGTTTATCGCAATCTTTAGTCTAGCCAAAAGGATATATTGGGGTTATTATGGATTAAATTCATCTGGAGCAATTTCTTCTATTAGAGGATGAACAAAGTCTAAATGAATATTTGAGTCTCTTACACCTTCAAAACAATTGAAAAAAATTATTCAAAAGCCACTCAGCAGAAGCTGAGCCCTAGCTACGAGGAGTCCCATTAGATCACCTAACTACATGTGATTTGATGGTACCATTGGCACGCACTGAAGAAGATAAACACTAGACGGTCACCGACTCATGGCCACCGATACACAAACAAAGAAAGCAATGCACAACAATAATAGTACGGATCCAAACATGAGAATTGGCCTTTTTCCGAAATCCAGAATCAGAAAAAGCGAAATGTTACTGCTGGATATGTGGGGTCCTCTTCTACGAGAGTAGACATCAATATCTGCATTCCGCACGCGGGTATCTCGTGTAAATGGAATAGTGATGTTTCGCATTATATGTTGTGTAAATGGAATCCAACAAATTAAACAAACTAAAAGCTCACACGCTCATTGCTCATACGCATAGGCCATAGGGTTCGCGCCTCGCGGCTCTGCCCTTTGCCTAGGGTTCCCCTCGTAATCCCTGCTTGGATCATGTGCTTCCTTATCTATCATCTATCGCTTTCTCTCCCAATCCCATTACCCCAGTTGCTTTGGAAGGATTATGTTTTTTCCTTTTTATGACGTTTCTTATAATTGCAGCCAATCAATTAATAAGATTTCTCAACGTTTTCTAAAGTCTCAATTTTGAATGAATTTGTGATTTTCTGTCTATGATACGATAAGATCATTCGGTTTTGTCTCTTTCCAACTTTACCGACACATCAATAAATAATAAAGTTTCACAATCTTAGGAGCACCTTTGAATTGATATTACCTTTTTTTTCCCCCCTCCAAAATTCAGTTAAAAAATAAGGAGTTAAACCGTTGGCACCCCTTCTAAAATCTAAACTCTTATGAAACCTCTCACCCTCACATTTACGATTTTAACCTTAATCAAACAAGGAGACATTAATTTCAATTTTTTGTTTTAATTTATTGCTGATATCCTGATACGGGGCTTTCATTTACAAATAAACATTAAGATTGACGGCAGACTAATTCCACAAAAGAATTATTTGAATGAAATAAAAAAAAAGACTAACATGATACAACTTATTCTTGGTGAAGAATTAAAAGCTCTAGTTTTGATTTTATTCATCATTACTTTGTGCATGGTTATTCAATGAAAACTGATTGTGCAAGAAGATGGATCTTTTAGTTTTGTTGTTTGCTTATGTATTTTTTTTTTTAATTTTTATGAGCTATTTATGCACTATTGATCGCAAGATAATCTCTCTCTCTGTCTTTTTAAAAATGCCAGATGATTTACTTATTAATAGAATAATGGTAAACTGATTTGTTTATTTATTTGAGTTATTTTTTAATAACAATAAAGATTCTAATGCTACAAGAGAATAATTTTAAATTATATAAACTTCAAAACTTTGTTAAAATCTTATTGTAACTTATTAAGAGAGATGAGAGTAAGATCATTTTATGGAATTAGAATGGCTGTTTTTAGAGTGAGAAATTGTTTAAACTATTTTTTGTAGGGGTCTTAAGAACAGGGGTTTCGTGCGCATATTTGAGGGGTTCCAACAGCACCACTCCAAAATAGAACTATAAAAAAGAGATAAAAACTTGAGATAATCTATAATCGTAGAGAATCGTGAACTATGATCATTGGAGAACATAAAATGAACTTGTATTTTCCAAAAGGAAAAATGTTTCTTCTTCACTTTTTTTTTTTTTTTGAAATTTGAATACCCGGCCCAAAAGAAAAAAGTTTAATACGCCTAGTAAGAATATATATATATGATTTCGGTAAAAGGTTAGATCATTTAGGGTCTATTCACTGGTCATGTCACATTCAATTTTCCCTTTTATTTATTTTTTGGGTTCGTGAGATAATTCCCTCTTTTTGGAGTATATGTAACTGTAGTTGCCAGTTGGCAAACAAGTTGAAAATGAAGTTTTTATTAAAAAAAAAAAAGAAAAAAGAAAAAAAGAAAAGAAAAGGAATAGTTAGAATCATAACTCTAATAATCCAAGCATAATTCGCTTGATTTTACATATTTGTAAGCAAATGATTCATTGTAACCATCCACTAACCTCAGAAGATAAGACCTGCCGACTTTGCAGAGTCGCATTATATTCTTGTTCACAATGCATGCTTGATTATGGGTTAAGCATCCGGATTTCGTTTTCTTGTTGACAATTAATGCATGCTTAATTATGATTTTAGCATCCATAATCTGGACCACTAATTAGATTCTATTTGGGATTGAAAGCTATAATTGCTGTAAAAAAAATTATAATTATAAAATAAAAATTAATAATATATAATAAATTCAAATTTAAAATAGTAATCGTGATAAAATTATTAAAGATATAATATATTTTCGATCATACAATTAAAAAATCATATTAACAAAACTTTCAAGGTACAGTAGTTAGTATTTATTAAATACTTTAGTACTGTAACTTATAAGCTACAATCGCTCAATCTTAATTTCAAACGGACCCTCAGCCTTAAAACCCTAACTATCCTCTGCCAAAACTAATAATGCTTTAAACGAAAATAAGTGTGGATTATATAGTTTATTTAATTTTTCTCATGTGCTTAATCAACATTAAATTCCAATAATTGAAGAAATTTTTTGCATATTTTTCTAATTTAATGTTGAAAATTAAATAATTAATAGTAGTATTCCAAATAAAATATTTATTCTTCTTCAGTGTTCATCAATTTTTCCTCATAAAAGTACGTTTCACATAATTAATAATTAATAATTTATTTTTATCTGGATAAGATTGGAAAAAAATCTACTATTAAATGATTTATTTCATTTTTCAAAATTTCTAAATTAATCAAGGGATGTTAAAAGTTGAGAAACAATGGTATGTTGGGATATTTTACAAATTTTAGGATGTGCTGAGATAAGCCAAACTATAAGATGTAAGAAGCATTTATCCAAAATTTGAATGCTTTTAGTACGAGATATCAAATCTATTTAGGACCCATTTGGAATTGAGCTTAAAATGTTGTAAGTGACTTATTTCATCCGTTTTTGTAAAAATATAATATTTGGTAAATTTTTTAAAGTTTGCTTATTTCATAAAAAAATAGCTTCTAAAAATAGATATGAGTTGTTTTTCATGAGTAGTCACTACACCTTTTTAAAATTGATATTATAACCTTAATATTTTTAATAAAAAGATAATTATGTTTTTTTTTATAAACCCCAATAATTAGATAAAATAATTTAAACTTGTGATTATTTTGATTATTATCAAACAGTATGCTCTACTTTTCAAATTCTTAGCTACCACAATAATATAGTTTACTAAATACAAAGCTACTTTTCAAAGTATTATTAGCCATGACAATCCCAAACTTGCCCTTATACCAAATTTATTGTTATGTGGCTTATACCTATGTTCAGTTGTTTTTCTAATTATTTGAAACTTGGGAGAGTTTTAATTATATTTAGAAAAGTATTTGAATAAATTGCATATATTTTTTTTTTCCATTTAAGAGTTTAAAAATTTATTTTAGAGTAAACGTCGTTTAGTCCTTATATTTTGAAAAATACCTCAAGATACTCCTGCTCTTAAATACATTACATTCTTGCCCTTACTTTTTTTTTCTTTTGCAATAATATATTCATTACGATATTCTTGACATTAACTAATTTACCTATTGAAAAAGTTAATTATTTGTTAACAAATTAACTAATAAATATCAATCTTAAACAACTAGTGTTTTTAGTGCCCTTACAACAATCTTGCTAATTATTTATAAATAAATTAATGCCAGTCAACTTTAAGTAATGTTTGACACCCTTACGACAATCTTACTAATGAATTATTTATAAAAAAATAATTTACAAAATTAATCCAAACAAACTTATAACAAAAAAATTCACACTAATTTTTATTTTACTTTTAAAGTGATTTGTTACAATTCCCCAAAATATTACTGTAAAAATATTATTGTAAAAACAATAAAAGAGCAAGGGCAAGAATGCTTGAGATTTTTTTTTTTTTTAAGAGATAAGCACTAAATTGCTACTTAACTGAAAATATAGGGTTTAAACGAGCATTTATCTTTTATTTCATAAAAGAGTTTTGATTTATGAGAAATAATTTGAATTAGTTTTAGATTAGAGAAAGAATATTTCAGGACTTTATTTCGTTTAATAGCGTCCTAAATTATTTTGGAATAAAATTTGTTTCCCTATGAAGAGTTCGAATTAATTTTAGGGTTTAGGATTTGTAATAGAGTTAATCTATTATTATCTTTTTTAATCAATAAAAAAATATTTCTTTTTTTTTTTTTTGGTTGTTTTCTAACTCTTCTTAACGTAAGAGAAACTATGTTGTTTCCGAATACAAACCCCACGCGAAAGCCCGACAGTGCGAAAAGCACTTTTTTTTTTTATTTTTTGGCTTGTCCAAGTTCAAGTGGGGAACCGGTCGCTGTTCTTAACATTATCGTTTCATTATAAGGAGTCTCAATTTAAGTATCAATAGAACTGCGTATCTTAGTAATCAATTTGATCAAATTTGTAAGAATGTACATGTAAGATAATTAATATTCTTGTGACATGAACACATCAATTCATTTGTCTATGATGCCGAAAACTTTCCTCCATTACTCAAAAGCAGCTTCCCAACTCCCCACGTGTTAACAAAGAAAAGAGACGACCAGGGCCCATGGGCCAGGCCAGTCAACGCAGCACTAAATAGACGCCCCAGTCCTACCATCTAATCTTGGGTAATTGTACGAGGCCTAAAACATCACATTCGAGAGGGCAGGGTGGCCCATTTTCTCCTTTTATTTTCTTTTCAGATTTCATTCAAAACAATCTTCTTTAGTTTCTTTTTTCATTTGATCGTTACTTTTGACTTGGGGCGGTGACTTTGTTCTATATTTATCGACTCCTTGATGTCATGTGTGTGTCCGATATTGTTAATATTTTCTTTCAAGTAATTACCGGAACACGGCACACCCCCCCGTATGAACATTTAAAACATTGGGTCCTCCACTGACGTTATATTGTGCATCTCGAATTAAAGACGAGAGATCGAAAAGATGAGAGAATAAGCGCAGCGCATGCGCCAACCCACATCTTATCGGCTGGTTAATTGGTTTGTCTTTTTGCTTGCAAATTGGTTGTGAATATTGCACGCCGCTGTTATTTTTCTTTTTTAAATTAAAAAGATAGTTGATTTTATCCTTTCGCGAATCTGAAATTATAGCTTTATATCAATCTCTTTCTGCGAGTCCAGATGGTTGGATATCAAGCACTCGATCGTAAATTGGGAATTCCTTCTTTTTTCTTTTCTTAAATTCTCTCATTTTCCGCCCTCTTCCAAGTTGCAATACAAGCTAAAGCATACATGGCAGTCTGTTAAACCGCTCGGGATGGTCCTCCAGTTGGGCATTGGTAAGAATAGAGAATACAATCGTTGGAAAACGACACCAACGATGTTCAATGACAACATTTTTATGTCAAATCAGTCGCAAAGTGATCAATTATAAGGATTAAGGACAAATTCCAAAATTCAAGGTAAGTAATAAGTTGCTCGAGAGGATTGATAATATCATTCTCATTAAAAAAAATAAATATATTATTATCATGGTGTTGCTTATGAACCAATTTTTTGGCTCCGCACTTGTCAATGAAGGCATCTTTAATTTACAAGGGCATGGAGTACAATTTCGCAGGTTGGTCTGTCCGGGCTTTTTGGTATTTTGTCCCACAAAAAAAAAAAAAAAAAGAGATAAAAAGGCCTTTGCACTTTTCTCTGTGCACCAAGTGGTAAATGACTTGGTTATTCGCAATGATCTCTTGTACTGATCTTATCAGAGTCTTTGCACCTGGGCACAAACCACTCATACCCTACAAAACTTGGTGGGCTCTAAACCTTGTTTCCCACGCTCCGAAGTCCGATCCATCATTCCTGGAACATAATGCTACTTACTTAATATCTTGCCCCTCGTCCCCCACACTTGAACCCAACGCCTTTAGGTCTTGTCGTGTTGAAGTTGCAAGGTGGTTATCTTTGAGCTACAATTAAAAATTAAAACAATTAATATTAGAATCTCCAGTATTATTCTTGCATGAAAAATAGGTGTGGCGAGGATTGGAACACGAGCAGTGCATAAAGTGGCTTCACTCGAGTGTGTGTGTGCGTGTAAGCAACTAAACAAGAAACAAATAAAAATAAAATAATCAAAATGATAATAGATAGCAGGCCCACTCAGCCGTAAGCACATCTCACGCTTCCACCTGCCTAGGCTGCCAACCAAAAGTACTTGGCATGTTTGCTGGTGTACTTAGACAAGGCTACAGTGCCTTGGGCTTCCCTCTGTGTTAAGGGCTTTGAGACAGTGGTCCATGTTCCGATGGGCGTCTTCGACTAGCTCGTACCATTGGGCTGCGACAAGTTCGATGTCCAAGTGAGCCCAAACACACATCTACACAGCACGCCAACTGATGCCTTGTGGATTTCACTCGCTACTATGGTTGTTCCTCGAGGCGGAATTATGTGTTGGTCGGTTAAAGGAGATCATAGGAATGGCTCTGGGCCTCTTGCCTTGCCTTGTGGCTTATGCGATCAAACTTTGCAGCAGCATACGAGGAAAGGAAACAAGAAACAACAACCAAGATCACTTCTGCAACCGCTACTTGTGTCTCAAATGTCTGTGGTGCTGTGGGATAACAAGACGTTGTACGAAGTGATGCCCATTTCAGTTGACATGATCATCATTGAAATTTTTTTTTTTTAATGATTACAACTAATAATATTTTTGTATTTTCAAAAGGGAGAAAAAAAATTGTTGTTGGAATTTGTATTAAATCAGTTGCCGGGGGGTAGTGGATAATTCATTCTGCGATAGCTAACCGAACCACTTGCAACAATAATACACCAACAATCTCATGAGCAAAATGATCAAAAATCAGTTGAAAAGACGAAGTAAAAACAAAAACCGAGAATCTTTGAGAGTTTACATACACCCGATGACCCGAAGCTAAGTTTGGTACAGAAACGGAAACAAATTATGCAGCTTCAACGGTCGTGACTGCTGCTTTTGGAACATTTGGCAGAACTCCTTTCGCTTCCATTAACCTCCACATATACCAAGACCCAACAGACCTGTAAGGCTTCCACTTCTCACAGACCTCCTCCATTTTCAATGCCCCCGGCAACTCCTTCAGCCCATACAAAACCTGCAGGCCTTTCCTCACTCCTAAATCGCCCACCGGCAACACATCCGGTTTGTGCAGTGAAAATATCATAAACATGTGCACGGACCACGCTCCAATACCCTTCACACTCGTCAACATTTTGAACATCGTCTCATCGTCCATCTCTACAATTGACTCATCGGATAAAACCCCATTTATATATTTCTCCGCCAGGTCACGAAGGTAGCTCGCTTTTCGATACGAGACTCCGATTTCCCGAAGCTGTTGAGGGGATACTGCCAAAACGGCATCGGGGAGGATGTTGTCCTCGCCGTCGAAAAGAGCGACGAACCGAGTGTAGATTGATTTCGCGGCTTTGTAAGCGAGTTGCTGATAAAGGATGCTTTTTGCGAGAGAGAGAAACGGCGATCGGGAGGATTCGAACGTCGGTGGCCGGTGAGCGTCTATCAGTGTTGCCAAATGAGGATCTTTGTCCCGTAAATGTCGTAAAGCGATATCGACTTCACCTTTGAATGTTAGCGGCTTGAAAATTTTGGGTGAATTGTCGGAGTTTGTGCTGCTGGCGGTGGCAACGGAAATTTCGGCGATGTTCGTAGTGGGAGTGATGGTAGTGAGTTTTCGGATTTTTCGGGGTCGGAATGTGATATTGGACGAGGCAGAGCGGTTTTGTGAAATATTGTCACCGGTGTGATTTGGTTTCTTCATTTGTAAGGGTGGGGACCGACGGAAGGTGGGTGTCGTTCGTTTTGGTTGTTGGGCTGTGCAGGAAAATAGCGGCCACAGCGCACTGCCTTTCGTAAACAATCCAAACGATCTCTCGGTTTGACCTAGAAACGCTGCCGTGTCATGCATATCTAGTCTTTCAATTTGAATTTGCTGTCCGTTAGATCTAAATCCACGATTCTCACTCAATTGAAGATAGTCTTCGTTTGCCCAAGAAACGATGTCGTAGCATACACATCTAAATTCTATGTTTCAGCTTAACCTATTATTAGATTCTATATCGACGACGGCTCTTAATTAATGAACACGCAATGATGTCACGGTAATTGAATTGAATTAAACAGCTAAATGATTAGTAAAGGCACTAATCAGTCGTCAGCTGAATGAGAAGAAGATAATATGATCAAAAAATAACAATAGAAAGATAAGATATTGTCATAAATGATACGATATCTAATAAAAAACAATATCGGATTTTTCAACAACTTTAATCTTTGTTTAATTAAAGATGGAACAATTATTCAAAATGAATGTCTTCTAAATATCGGAGAATGGTGCGTTAATTAATTAAAGAAAAAAGAGAGAGAGAGAGAGAGAGAGAAGCAAAAGTCCAACTCAAACAGGAGAAAATATGAACGATGGATGTCTTGCTGAATAAGTTTCTAAAATTGATGGTAAAACAACTTCGAAACAAAAATCCGACATTGTAGGATCTATTTTGTCGAATAAAAATTGCGCTGTAAGATGACGTTGCTGTGCTAATCTGTAAAATGTCGTTAAAGCTGAACAACGTGACCATCTAGCCACTCTGTTATAAAGAAGTGTAAGACTCTGACAACTCCAGCCTTGCTGCTAACCCAAATTCCAAAGGGAAAACACACCCGCCACGTCTTCGCACGTGTCACTCCAGCCGGCTAAACTGATTAATCCAATTTCAGAGCTGGAGCCTAGAATAACGTCTTGTAATCCTATTCCCACCTATCACTCCAATCAACCGATCAATCTCTTTGAAGCAATCCATCAGACACCTGAATTCAGCTCCCATAAACTCGAAATCAATAATCATCCAAACACCAACACCGTCTCCGTCGATTGTAAAGTACCGAGAATCAATGAGTTTTAGAGACGATAATGAAGAAGCGAGCAATCTCCGTAAGCCGTTTCTCCACACGGGGAGTTGGTACAAAATGGGCTCCAGGCAGTCGAGTATCATGTCGTCATCGGCTCAGATGCTTCGTGACGGCTCCGTCTCCGTTGTCTTTTGCGTCCTCATCGTCGCCCTCGGCCCTATCCAATTCGGTTTCACTGTATTTAATTCACCCTACCACTGTTGACAAATTGAAGCACATATAGCATTCTGTTTATTCATTTTTTTGTTCTGATTTTGTTTTTCTTTTTGTTGCAGTGTGGCTACTCTTCACCTACGCAAGCCGAAATCATCAGTGATCTTAAACTTACAATTTCGGAGGTGTGACGATTATATATTTCAATTTTTTTTTTAAAAAAAATAAACTCTGTTATTAATTCCATTTTATTGCATACAGTTCTCTATATTTGGCTCTTTAGCCAATGTGGGTGCTATGGTTGGTGCAATAGCTAGCGGTCAGATAGCAGAGTACATTGGCCGAAAAGGGGTATCTAATCAAGTGATTCAATTTAATATAACTGAAAAATTGTTTCAAATACTTCCTACTGATTGCTGTAACGTTATTTGAATCGCAGTCCCTAATGATTGCTGCTATTCCTAATATTATAGGATGGCTCATCATATCTTTCTCCAAAGTGAGTGATCATTGATAATCTGGCACTTGCTGATTATATATGCTATGTGAGTCTCTTTCCTTTCTTAACTTTTGTTCTGGGTTGTAGGATTCCTCGTTTTTATTTATGGGAAGGTTGTTGGAAGGATTTGGTGTTGGTGTAATCTCTTACACGGTAACTTTTTCTAGCTCTTTTGTAGTCTCTGTTTCTTTTGGAATATGTATTGCAAACAAGTTATGGTTTTGTCTTTGATATTGTCTAGGTGCCTGTGTACATAGCTGAGATAGCACCTCAAAATATGAGAGGAAGTCTTGGATCTGTCAATCAGGTTCATTCAATCTGTCTGATTCTTGCTTACCTTTTTCTGTTAACGACAACGACTAGTTAGTTCAACAAATTCCTTTTATTTTTCTAGCTCTCTGTTACGATTGGAATTATGCTGGCATATCTATTGGGGCTTTTTGTCAATTGGAGAGTGCTTGCGATTTTAGGTAAGTCGATAGAAGTTACTTTCGGTCTTCTATACAGCAGAAAGACAGCTGTTGAGTGGTACCAGTTAAATAGAATGTATATGCTTTCTCAGGACTTGAACAACATGGAAACCAAAAATGTTTGGAACTTCATGGGTGGGGTTTGCATAAACATCTTAGTTTACAAATCCCTTTCACCTCACTTAAAGTGCTGCCCCTTTTCCGATGAATATTTCAACTGGACATTATTTGCATGCAAATAAGTTGATTAATTCGTAGTTTTTAATCAATGAATCATTTGCACTTCATGCAGGAGTTCTGCCATGTACATTGTTGATACCTGGATTGTTTTTCATACCAGAATCTCCTCGATGGCTGGTAGTAGAACTCTTTAAGATTAATTTTTCGTTTAAGAATTTTATTGCCATTGTATCTTGGTTGATTTGTCTTGTTGGCATACAGGCTAAAATGGGGATGACCGAAGATTTTGAATCCTCTTTGCAAGTTTTACGAGGTTTTGATACAGACATTTCCATTGAAGTTAATGAAATCAAGGTGTTGAACTAGACTGACACCAATTTATTCCTGACACTTGAATGATATTTACGCCATTTGGATTTAACGTGACAAACAGTGCATGAAATTTTCAGATTATACTCTTAAGGCTGCAATCCTTGTGCAATTTTCATAAACTTAATATGTCTAAGCCTGTACTATATGCAGAGGTCTGTAGCATCATCAAGCAGAAGAACCACAATACGATTTGCCGAGCTCAAGCGAAAAAGATATTGGTTTCCTTTGATGGTAAACTGCTTCATCTTGGATTTTCTTTGATGTGGTTTTCTTTGTGTTAGATGTTTTAGAACTTCTAGTTTTAATGACAGTTCGTGTGGTGCAGATAGGAATAGGATTACTGGTTCTTCAGCAACTCAGTGGCATCAATGGTGTTTTATTCTATTCCAGTAACATTTTTGCTAATGCTGGTAAGATTAATATTTCTTTGGATGTTATTTTACCAATCGTTGAGGCTTTAAACAGTACATATATTGAATAACCTTTTCATTTTTTTTTTTTAACATGAAGACTCCAAAATGTAGAAAACACACATTTGACATTATACAATATGGGTTTGGCCATGAGATGTCACCCAGTCTCTTTGTCTGACATATACTCTGTATTATGACATGGAAAGAAGGAATCTTTTTTTTTAAAAAAAAAATTATTTCGTATGCTAGAGTTTGCATTATTGCAAGTTCCTGTCATCCTGTGTGACACTGGTACTCATACCCACTGAGCTCTACATATTAACTTCATTGTTTATGCAACATAAAAGAATTCTCCTTACCTCACTTTCCAACATCCTCATCCCAAGTAAACAGCATCACTGTTGGAATTTGAGTTGAGTTTATTTGTTATGCATGCTAGAGTGGCACTGATATTCTAAGTAACTGTTACAATGCCTGCATTAATAGCTTACAAAGCTGTATGAATTTGAACAGGGATTTCATCAAGTAACGTTGCTACATTTGGACTTGGGGTTGTTCAGGTAAAATGTGGTGTGCATGCAAAGTTATATTCCACTTACAGTATCAAACACAGCAAATGAAATTTGATCAGAATAATCTAATAAGATCCTGACAATGTTTGGAGGTTGTTGCCACTGGGGTCAATACATGGTTGATGGACAAAGCTGGCCGCAGGCTTCTTCTTTTAGTACGTTTGAACAAATTCTTCATTTGTTTTTATTTTTCAATTTTGAATCTGTAATCCTGTAAGAGCAGATAAAATGAAAATAATTTTGAATCTGAAATATATTTTTGCAGATATCATCATCTGGAATGGCTGCCAGTTTTTTCCTTGTTTCAGTTGCATTCTTTTTGGAGGTCGGTCATGCAAATAGGTTCCATTTGTTCTTCATTAGCTTGAATGTGCAAAATATGTTAATTGTCAGTTTTTAGATCTTACATGCCCTACTTGATACATTTTTCCAGTTTTCCTCTATTTATTGAGGATTGGCTTTTTCATGCTCTGTTCTTCCTATTGTTCTTCTTCACCACTACCAGGGTTTTGTGTCAGAAGATTCTCGCTTTTATAGCATATTGGGGATATTGTCGCTTGTCGGTGTTGTGGTATGATATCTTCTATATGCAGATTATAACTATATTTTTTGGGAATAATGCTTGTTTATTAAGGATTTATAAGCCATTGACAAACTTTTTCTTTTGTTCTTTTTTTTTTCCTTTTAATACTTCCAGACTGTAGTGATTTCATTCTCTTTGGGAGTTGGAGCTATTCCTTGGGTTATAATGTCTGAGGTATGAAAAAAAATTGAATATCAAATTTTTTTTCATGTTTTTGTTCTTGAGATTTATTATGTATATTTCCGGGGCACGAGATTTATTGCACTGAGCCATTGATGGGGGTGATGAGTTGTGGCTGGTGGTTTTCATCGGCCTCTGAACTTGGAAAACCGAATCAGTGATAGCTGTTAGCATTTGAAATTATATACCCGCTTTTGGTAACTCTCTGCCACCCTATTCAGCACATAGATCTGCTTAGTGCAGAGCTGGAATGACTGCTTTTGGTGCAGAGCTGGAATGACTGCTTTTGGTGCAGAGCTGGAATGACTGCTTTTGGTGAACCTATTCCTTTCTTGATGGGTAGAGGGAACAAAAAATTGAAATGGAATAACCTGAAGTCTCGTGCTCAAACATGGGTTGACCTTTAACAAACACTAAGATTTAGCTGACCTAGATATTTGTTAATATTTTATTTTCTGAATGCTACTAAATTGGGGCCACTTTACAATATTCTATACTCGTTTCAAATTTCAGATACTTCCGGTGAATATCAAGAGCCTTGCTGGCAGTGTTGCAACGTTGTCAAACTGGCTGGTATCGTGGATTGTCACAATGACTGCAAATTTTCTGTTAGATTGGAGCAATGGAGGTATCTCTCACACTCTCGCTCTCTATTTATGTCTGTTCTGCGGGTTTGATATTTGTTAAGTGTGGTGGATGGGACAATCTTTAGTTTTTGATGAGTGCGGTGTCTTCATTGTCAACAGGCACCTTCTTGATTTACGGGATAGTATGTGCTTTCACTGTTGCTTTTGTGTCTCTCTGGGTTCCTGAAACCAAAGGAAGAAGTCTGGAAGAAATTCAGTTTTCCTTCAGATAAAATTGTTGGCTTGCACTTGTAATAAAGAGCTTCTCCACCCTTGTGTCCTAATCCTTCTCAAGTATATGTGAATGCGCTTTTATTTGTGCGAATTGCTTCTGTCGTTGCTCCATAGTTCATTGTATCATCTGTAGGGGTGGTCTACGACAGTCGCTTTGTGGTGTTGTTGAGGGGGAAAAGGAAAGAACAATGGATAAATTACTCTTTTTCACTGGAAACTTATGTAATAGTAAATAATTATCTCCAGTTTTGTGGAAAAAAAGAGTTATTCATATAAATTCAAAAAAGAAAAAGGAGTTATTTATTTCACTTGACAACTTAAAGCAGTGGTACATAATACAGATAATGTGATAATGAATGTTGATAAAGAAAGAGGGAGAGGATTTTTTGTTTTCTTTCAGGATGGCGTGAATTGTCCATCTGCGTGGAGAGAAGCAAGGAATTGTTTGAGACACCTGTTGTAGACACAGGGTCGTTCCAAGTGAACCAAGTGCCCTGCCTTCTTTATTCCCTGAAATGTTACATGATCTGCCCCCAGCTGCCTGCCATCAACCATGCAAAGCCATCTTTTAGAATTGATTATCGACTTACTTTTATAGTTATTTTGACCATTTGGTTGGTCAGTGGGTTGGTGGTTGTTAACGGTCTTAATCAGCGTATTAAAGTGTAACTAGTTAAATCAATCAAGCAGCCGGTGTATATAATATGACGTACTCTTTCATGTTGTGGGCGAGCTCCACATTGAATATCTGATCATTCTCGCCCCACAGGAGATGGATTCTCTGCAAAATTTGTCAAGTAAAAATGTCGTTTTCTGGAGAAATATAAGAATAGAAAGAGAGGCAGTAATTGAGCTACCTGTGGAAAATTTGGGACGGTGGGATCCTTGTTGCTGATTAACAAAGCCTCCAGGAGTTCAGCCCTCTCCTTCCTGTTGGCGAACATCACCTGTCAGTACAGTCTCCAATACATTAATAATGGTCACAGCTCCCTGGCGTATTGTTGAACTGCATTCTAGTATTGATTAGTCGTGGTGCTTAGTAGTTGAACTAAAAGCATTTATTGCTGCTATCACCACACCGCCGACCCTCTCCCAGTTGCGGAAGCAATTCTAGAATTACACAAATATGAAACACTATATTGACTGACGAACTGCTAGAATGGCTAATCTTTTTCACCCAGCTCTAAGCTTCCAACATCAAGGGCCACTATAGTTGAGTAACTTATTGCACTGCCCTTTCACATCTCATTTACTTTCTTCTTGATGTACGTGCTTTGATCTTATCAGAATCGTAACCAAGAAATACGGCTCAAATTGATTTGTAAATATGTGCTATTTCGCTTGTACATCCTGTTGAAGCCATGCGCATATGCACATATACATGCACTATCAAGATGAACGAGATGTTTACAAAAACAATGATAACTAGCTTAGATAAAAATAAAATCCAAATTATCGATTTAACTCGGTATGTGCAATTGTGCAAGCTCTACCTAACTGGTGCTGTTAGCTAGCCATTAAAAAATTAAAAACAAAAATTGTGATTTCAAGTCATGCAAAGGGCAATTCTCAAAATAGAGACACATGGTGTTATGAACTTTAAAAAAAAAAAAACAGCATTTAATTGTAAAGAAAAGGAAAGACGCCAAAGGAAATTAAGGCAAAAAAATTAAATATATATACACACATACACAAAAAGAAATAAGAATGGTGCATATTAACTACCTCAAGGAAATCTTTGTAAAGGCAACTGGGGAACCAGAGCTTCTTGTAGGCAGCAACAGAGAGAAGTGCTTTCAATCCCTTAACAGAATTAGGCAGCAACAACTCCGAAGAAGAAGAGACACCAAGCCTGTTTAAATTAGTCTCATTGATGGAGTCGGTCATGGCCAAAATCGAACCAGACACCACCATGGCTCGAACCAAGTTTGGATACAATTCAGCCACCTTAAAACTAACCATGCCCCCATAACTGAACCCCACAAGTACACACTTATCGACCCCGAGTTTAGCTAAACCCGTTGCCAAACACTGAGCTTGAAAAGTTGGCGACCGATCGGCTTCGTCAGTGATAGAGCCGCCAAAAAATAGAAGGTCGGGGATATAAACCGAGTATTTTTTGGTTAAGGCGCCCACTTGGAATTGCCATGTGACAATTCCTTCAGCTGCAAAGCCATGCACAAGAACAACAACTGGTTTGGTTGGTTTCCTCAATGCTTCTTTTTCGCTGATCTTTTCACCTTTCTTTGGTTTTTCTATTGTTTCACGCGGAACCCAGAAGTTCATCGTAGTGCCTGGCTTGATTTCTACTGCGTGGGGTTGCACTCCAGACATCTTCATCATTCCTTGCAGTAATGGCCTCTGGGCTGCCACTAAGTTCACCATTTTTCCAATTTGCTTCTTGATGATCAAGTACACAGCAGCAGTAGTCCCCAAAAGATTCTAAATAAAGAGAGGGCGAGGTTTAAAAACTAAATATGAATAAGGCGCAGGTTTGGTGCCGGGTTGTTATCTGTTGTCAATATTTATATATATATAGGAGATCTTTTAGTTTACTTCAAATTTCTTGGAATGCAGAACATTTCTATACGTGGTTCGATAACTTGACTCTCGTATGAATTCATTGAGTGTTGTTATAGGTAAGATGATGGCCAGCGCATTTGAATACGACACACACACACGCATCTATAGGTAAAATGACGACTTCGTGGGCTAACGCAAATCTTATTTGAAGATATATGTATAACATTAATCTTGCACGAAATCTTAATATCTTTTGCTAACATTTTGCGTAGTTAGATTTGTTTAACTATTTGTCATTTGTTTACTTTAAAAAGTTTGAAATAGTTTATAGGACTGGCGTACATGGTTGTTTGATTTTGATCAACTACACCGCCTAATCGCCATCGCATGTTTGTTTGCTGACCCATAATAAACCAGTCAATTAATAATATTTGACTCTTTTTTGTATAATATATGTTAAATGTGGCGTTTGCACGTTTATTGAAGCCTTGACCAATTCTACACTCCCATCCAGTCCCAGACTGGGCATTTCAGTTCTACCTTTCTTTAAACAGATTCCGTTCTGCCATCATCCATTTTCCTTCCCAAGTCAGAAAAAGAAAACCCCGCAGTAGCGAAAGATCGTTTCAAATCTCTTTATCTCACACTTACCTCCTGTTAAAATTCAAACACAGGTAAACACGCTCGCAAAACGCATATACATGCAACCAGCCTAGCTACGTCATCTTTTAGGTATGTTAATTTATCACCTCTGTCAAGGATTTAAGACTGCTCTCGACAAATTAAATTTCAAGTTGCCATTTGCTGAAAATGTTTTGAGTCTGAGCATCGCATGGTGGGGGGTCTTTAGGGTAGGGTGACTTGAGACAACATTTGCTTTACAGACTTTTGTAGATGATCAACATGATCCGTGAAAAGCCCAGAAACTATGAATGGCTTAATCAAGGCCCACTCCCGCTAGAAAACAATCCAAAAAATCAAATTAACTCCTCCATATCACACGCAGCTGCGATGCAAAGGGAATAAGAAATTCGTGAGTATGCTAGCTTCTTCCATTTATATTGAGTCGATGTTCACTGATTCAGCACTACGACATGAACAAATCAGACAAGGAACATAACAATAAAACAAACGCACTAATTCAGTCAACACAAAGTCAAATCATTCTCTGACTAAAGAACACTCAAAGCCACTCGAATCCGAATACGATCCCTTTCATAGATTAAATTGGTCCAATGGATGCTTTACATAAATATTACACACACATATTGTAGTGTCAAATACAGTCACGTCTGTTTGAGCTGTGAGTTGCTGTCTAAATTTCTTTGTAATCTGGTGACGAGATGCCTGTATTATAGAAAGTCTTCATGACTCTTCCAAGTTGTGGTGTTCTGTTTGCTTGTAAACAGTGTGTGCTTCGGTGATTCAAACTTCCCTACCTCATGTCTGGTCTGGATTCCTTCTGCCTTCAGTTGTATGGTTCTCGAGTTGGTTCTGTTCTGATTTGTATGAACAGATGTAATGTATTGCTCATTAAATAATTATAAGATAAATGGTAAATAGTGGAATGAGGAAAGACAAAGTGGTCACAACACATCACGTAATACATTACTTATAAAAGCTGCTAATATAGATCACCTGCTTATACTTTATCACTTTACATATATATCCGCTACAACAACAAAATTAACCCGATTTCTAACAAGGTTTGAATCTTAATTGGCCATTGACATCATATGGAAAGTCTATAAACTTTCTGTCTGCTTATTTGAAGAGAAAACACCTTCGTTCCGAGCATCATTTACTGCAATTCTTTCTGCCAAGCACTGAAACCTAACTATCATCACTACTTAAAAAATTTTAATTAATGTCTCCTCTTGCCCGTCACAACACTTATATTATCTTTTTTTTTTGTTTTTGACGTGTACCAGATTACATGATAGAACGTAAATCAAATCAGTAGAAGCCTATGAAACATCATCTGTGGAATACTATAATTTTCAAGTTGAATTCTCCTGCATTCTCTGAATGGCGAGTCCTCGCGGATATGTCGCATGGTTTTAGAATGGATTCAAAATTTTAAGTTTTCAACATGGTATGAAAAAGGGAACATGATCATCTCCTGATCTGATTTTTATCAAAACTTATTAATATGATTGATAGTTAATAAATTAAAAAAAAAATAGTTAAATCCTAATTATCCACTAACACTAAAATACAGGTGGCACAAGATCTGTAAAAGATCAGGAGTGCTCAGATCATGAGAGGATCCTGATGCATGAAAAAGATAATCTGACAGTACACGGTCAAGGTGACATCACTACCTTTTACAGACTAATGTAGCGCATTAGGCCATTTGGACGGTCAGATTTTTCTCCTGACAGCCAATCAAATAGGACAAGTTCATGACCATCACGGTCTGACTGCACAATGTCCCTGCTCCGGCTCAGAGAAATACATTGTAACGTTGATGGACTTTGTGATTGGACTATCAGATTTTTCAAACAGAATCATATGCAATATTGAACCAGCAGCTACGCTATTCTTATGAAATTCAGTAAAGCATACAAATGAAAAATCATTTTCCTTATAAAAAAGAGTTGCATTAACGGTACCCTCAGGCTCAGTTGATTATAATAATTAAAACTTCGAGTTCATGTGATACTATATATAATTATAATAGTACAAACTAGCTAGAAGTAATTCTAGTCCTACAATATGATCATATAACATCAAACTGGTTAAAAGGGTAGTGCTCCAACTTCCATCTTTGCCGTCCATCAAGATCATTGAGCACCGTCTAGCTAGCTCCATCAGTTGATGAGAAAGCGAACTAACGGAAAGGTTTAACAAAAAAAGCTAAAGAACTTAAAAGAGGAAAGCAATTAAGAACATAGAATTATCCCATTTTCACTCCATCTATGTAAGAACTAAGACGGAGATAACCAAAAAAAAAAAAAGGATTAAAGAAAGCAAGCAACAGAAAAGTAAAAGAATTTGAGGAGACAAGACACACATAACAACCATCACCATCCAAAACGTATTCGACACCATCCTGGCGAGGCACGTTATAGAGTCATTTAATGATCTTGATCTTGATCTTGGCCGTTAAATTAGTATAATATGCTTTCATCTTGTAAAGTCATGGACAAGACCGGGCCTGTCTGCTACATTGAGTCTCCAAGAAAGGAAGGGGACGCCCGTATCAGAAGTTTGATCACTGTCTTCAATGAACCTAAATTCACTTGCAGGAGAAAAACAAGGCATTTTTTGTGACTGCGTTTGTTGAATTTGAACCCATGAATTGTTGTAATAGCCATGTGGCTGCTCCGCTGCTGACGCGACGCTTGAGCTGTTTGCATTTGCTGCTGTGGCTCTTCGCTCTTCCTTCTTGAACCGAATTCCACAAGCATTGCATAGTGACTGTAAAAATAAATTTGCTTTCAATCGTAAAACAGACAAATCAAAATAAATAAAATAGCAAAAAAAAAAAAAAAACATATATATGATATGAATTAAAAACCTTTGGGCCTCGAGGACCGTTTCTCCAAAGAGGTGTAGAAGTGGTGTCACAGTTAGCGCAACGACGGGCGAGGAGGGGATCATTGCCGGAGCTGCTACTAATGGAGTTACTACTATTATTGCCGCCGCGACTGGTCTTATGATTTTGTTGAGCCGTATTGTAGGGTGAATTTTTGGTGTGCAAAAAATCCCAACAAAAGTTTGTCATGCAATTAGAAGCTGAGCGTCTTTGATCATGGCGGATCCGTTTCTCATCGTCTTCGGATAAACGAGTGGACGGGGTGCCTAAAGAGAGAGTACAATCAACGGAAGAAGGAGACATGAAAGAGTACATGTCTGTTTCATCGTAAGACTTGTGGTTAGGCATTGAAAATAGCATGGAAAATGAATTGCTTTGGCTTGGATACAGACCGCTTGAACAGGAACATGATGATCCAACCATATTTTCATGAGAGCTACTGCACCTATGCATCATTCCTTTTTTGTTTTTTTAATATCTTTTTCCTTCAATTAAAAAAATAAATAAATATGATATGAGGAACAAGAAAGAAGAAGAAAGAGAGGTGTCTGTAACTGCAAATAGTAAAAGGAAGAGGCAGCGAGTAGAAGCCAAATAGTAAACTGAAAGCAAAGGGATATAATAATTAGTATAGCGTTTGAATGAGAAGAAACTTGGAAGAGAGAGCTTCAAGGGTGATAGTGAATGGTACGAGAGTTGGTTGTGTGTCTGGTAGCTTTATAAGCTAATAAGAGGGCGAAATAACAGTCAGCCCCTGCAGTCCACCTTGTCGTGAACTGCAATTGGAGAGATATGCATACGTATATAGTAAGAGGGGTTATAAAGACACAGAGACAGAGATGGACCCAGGTTGCATGTTATATCCTCAGAGAGAGACAGAGATTAAAGTATTATATTAGAGAGAGAGACTCTGAGAGAGAGAGAGAGAGAGAGAAAGAGGAAAAAAAATAAAAAGAAAAAGAAAAGTCAGTGACTGAGACTGAGTCAGTTTAGTAGTGGTAGGGTATTGGCAAGTGTACATTGCAACTGTACGCATTACGTGTACGTAATATTATCCTCTACCACTCACTACAAGTGCAATTGCAAACTTGCTGCATTACGAGTTCAATTTATAGTCACGACCCGCGAGAGCGTCAGCAGCCAAGCCCCAGTAGGCAAAAATTTGATTCACCACCCTCACAAATGAAAATGTAGTTGAATAAAAATAATATGCTGAAATTATGTAATATTGGAGGGTAATAATAAATTTTAAATGGTATTTGAGAGGTGTAGCGCGGGTGAGGAGGGAGGGGAGGGGTAGGGTAAGGAAGAGAAAGGGCAGGGGGCGCTCATAACAAAGCGGAAGGGAGGGAGGCAGATGGGTTGGTCATTGGATAGTCAAAAGAGCCCACGTGACTAGCGGGAACAGTCTTCCATGGATCTGCCTTCTCCGATCACGAGGACCCCCCACACACAGTCACACTGCTACTGCTCACTATCTCAATATATTAATTTGTGTTGTATCTTATGTTGGTAAATATATATTATCATTATTATTATTATTATTAATTTTAATATTTATATTATAATGATATAGTATTAAGCACATTACATTACACATCAAAACCTCCGTCCGTATCCTCCCTGCCTCTGTCACTGCCAGCCTCCCAAGGAAAATGGAATAGTCCTCTCCCTTCACTCTCCCACGCGCCCTAACTTTACACGCTCCGCTTCTATTTAATTGTGCCCACATTCCCTGCCAAATTAAAACCGCTATATTTATAACAATTCAAAATTAAATAATTCATTCACCCATGGGCCAGCTGCTGAGCTGCTTGATTTAATTTGGCTTTTGATCAATTTTATATGGTTTTTCCGTTTTTTAATTAAATTAATGATAACTCAATATTATATTTTCTTTCAATTGAGGATCAATTAATATATAGTTGTCGATTAATGCGAGTCGTGCGATCATTCTCCATCTCCAGTGACATATAAAATTGTGTTTTAATTCTCACACTCTTTGCAGCGCTTGGTTTGGTCTGATTCATATATTATCATATGCGTTGCATTACTTTCAACAGAGGAACAGTGCCACTGACCACTACTCGATACAGAAAAGGCATGTCTACCCACTCCTTGGATCGTTAATGCCGGCAGTCCAATTCTTCAATACATTCATTTTTAGAAATATTTGAGGCAATAAAAAAGAAAAAAAAAATGCTTCAAGCTTATTGCAGCAAGAAACAGTAGTGTATACTGTGTGATGAATCAGTAAATAATAACACACCAGCCGTACCCTGAAATCACGTGAACCAAACGAAGACAATATAGTCATGATAATCACCTCAAGTTCCGAATCAAAAATTCCCCACAGCCCGAAAAAGCTTCTTGTGATGTGTAGTGGTTGTAGTAGTAATAGTTATAGTAACAGTAAACAAGTAGAGAAGATGCGTAGATTTTGATCAGAGAGTCCAAAAAGAAAGCCAAAGAGAGATAATAAAAAGTATCCCAAAACGAGATACTCTGCAATCATCAAAGCAACATCTGTTCCTTGCTTGGCCTGATGTGTGAGTGAGATAGAAGAGATCTTGATTGAGTCAAAGATGGAAACTCAATAAAGAAAAAGTCAAAGAGAAAAAAAAAAACGTTACGAGTAGTGTACTGCTAATCTAAAAACAAAATAAATAAAAACAAAAGTCCTTAAAGTTAAAAAAAAAAAAAAAAAAAAAAACCCCACATTCATGATATTGATTAGCCAAACCCGAACAAGCTGCTCTAGAATATCGGCCCCATTTGATCAAAAGATTCAAAAAAACATGAAGAGAGAGAAAGGGCGAGAGAATCAGATCGTCTAGAGATTGGTGCGTTTTCATAGTTCGACAAACGGGACGACCACCGCTTTCCAAAAGATGCTCTCTCTATTTATTCACTTTGTGTTATACCACCAACAAAAAACTACGATCAGCCCAAGACACTATGCGTTGCATTCGCGATTACACATGCACTGTTTATACCCCCACGCGATCTCATTTTCCGTGGCTTTTACTTGTTAACCAACATGTGTTGGTGTGATTCACACGTTCCGTTGACGAGACTGCGGGAGATCACGGTTGTACTCCGTTTGAATGGAACGAGCCATTAATGAGGACATGTTTATACTCTTTTTAATGGAACTCTGGGATTTGCTTAATCATCATGAAAAATAATAATAATAAATAATATTAATTAATTAATTAATTAAAGCCTTCACCGCCTCTCAAGTCTCACACACATTTGCTTGCAAACATGCTCATTAATCATGATGTTACGTGGCTCGTTGGATTTCGTGGGACCCACTAAATTGGGGTTCGTATTTCCACTTTTCCAAGATAAAGGAGTAGCTGAAGGACCGTATCTGATTTTGCCTTGTAAAATAAATCACACTCCCCTTTTCTCACAATCAAGATTATTTATATTTATATTTATGCATGCCACTCGGCGTCGCGGACAAATTTTCGCCCTTGCATGCATGCATGCATGCAATCGCAAAATGTTATCGCTACTGAAAAAATAATTAGCAAACAAACCCTAGAGACGTGTAATTTAATTATGATGAGCTTCGAAAACTGTAGTGTTAATTGAGTTCATCAAAACTGCATTCCTCAAAAGCAACAAGATACAACTGGAATGTCTGTCTCTCTCCCTCTCTCTCTCTCTCTATCTTTTTTTTTTTTTTTGGAGCAATCTCTAATCTCCAACTTTATGAAGAGTTTTGATTTTGAAATTTTTGTGGCATGATTTTTTTTCTTAACTCTTGTATAATATGCATGCATATATATATATAAGAAAAAAGCTATACCTATTTTACATTTTGTACAAATAGGACAGAGAATCTATAGAGGTTCAAACTAGTCGGTTTGAAAGGTTTAGTGTGATTGTTCTTGGTCACCCACATTGTTTGTTGTTGACAGGAATTTTGAGATCTTCTTTGCCATGGAGGGCTAAAGTAATAATATTTAAATGAGTTGTGAAAAGAAAAAGGGGTCGATGGAGAGACGACCCAATGGACCAACATTCATAAAGGAGAGCTTCTAGGAGAAAGAAACCCTATAATAAGCCGTCCTAAAAAAGATAACTTACTGTCAGTATCGTGATATCTAAGGCTCAACTGTAACCTCTAATTGTCTCCTCTAAGGTAGTCTAAAGCCTACAGCTTCACAGCCTCAGGATTTATCCACTTTATGTCTTTCCAAGTCTTCTAAATATTTTCTTCATCCAATCTCTGGGTTTTGCTGCTGCTCAGGTAAAGTAAGGTTTATTACTTATAACAAAAATTTATTACTTCCTGGCCATGCCTATCAAAGGAATCAGCATTAAGTGTATTAAACTAAATTAATTAGTTTGGCACAGGATTAGTGCTAGTACTGTGCTGCTCAAGTTGTAAACCACAATAAAGCGTTTTGGGTACGATTATGAATAAACATATCAACTCGCACTTGGAGTTTACTAATTTAGACATCATTACTGTGTCAAAACGTACGGTAAGGAGTACTACCATGCCGGGGTTCCGTGAGACATTTTCTTTGCTGCAAGAATAATGGCCGTGGGATATAATGGTAATTGGACAATGCTGCCACTTATCATCAGAAAATAAAGACGAAAATATGCGTTCATGCTAATGTAGACATTATTTGGACTGTTTTTTTTCCTACCCAATATAGATAGAATTATTGATTACTTAATAATTAAAATGAGATTGTGTTACTAGATTCTTGCGGTAGGTAGCTATTGGTAAGTTCCTGTTTTATCTGATTTGATTGTTGCATAATATATAGAACATGTTTTACACAGGTCGTATGTTGGAAATTAATACAAGGTAAATAGCAGACAAGGCTCAAACTCACTGTTTCTTTTTTATCGAATTAATTAAGATGTCAAAGGTAGAATATTGCCCTGATCTTGGGAGAGGTATCATTCACTTGGATCTGGTCTTATAACATCAGTACATGTTCTTTACATGACGGTTGATTTTGTCCCTTTTATAATAATAAGAGGTTCTTTTTCTTTAACGCTTTGAATCTGTCCCAAACTTTTGCAGATGAAGGGAAAGAACGTAAATAAACCATATTTCATTAGCAGCAACGTTCAAAATTCATGGCACTCTCTTTTTTTTTTTTTTTTTCCCAATAATCTTTGAACCGGTCAAGACCATTAGTCTTTTTGAATCGGGAGAAGAGTCAGGAGTTACGAGCAAAAGCACTTAAAAATATAAAATGTCCTTTCCTTGTGATTGCTACGCGTAACCCATATCAACAAGGATATTGAGTCACTCCCCACACGTTCCTATCAGATTTCCTTGTTTCCTCGGTACATCTTCACTCTTCTAACAATAACCGAAAGTACTGTGGTTTGGGTTCTCAGTCAATGACATGTCCCATCTTGGCTTGTTCAGGAAATCATGCGTCTGCGTGTATCGTTGAGATACACAATGGCCAAAGGCAAATGCTAAGGCTAGCTATCCCGTTCAAGATGATTTTTGGCCTTCAAAATTGAACAATAAAACAGCTAATTCACCTATTAATTTTTTGTTGGATATTCTTGATTATCAATGAATGCTACGTACGCACAAGCTAGTGTAAGTGACACAAATTCAAGATTGAATTAGAAAGATGAAAATGCTCTCTAAAGTACAAGA
Organism: Citropsis articulata; assembly: GCA_030449925.1. NCBI lineage: Eukaryota > Viridiplantae > Streptophyta > Magnoliopsida > Sapindales > Rutaceae > Citropsis > Citropsis articulata. The sequence continues at coordinate 84,578 of JASUUH010000100.1, read as the reverse complement.
ATATTTGGAGCCAGGGGCGTTATGATTTATTTTTCTGTTTCATTTCTTGCACTCTCTTGACCAAATCTTAAGTGAAAAAAATCTAGATGAAAAGAAAAGATAATATTGTCTTGATCAATAGTACTGTCAATCAATTGCCAAATCTTAACAACTCCCAGGTAAGGTAAACATACGATTATTGCCCCTTCCTCTCCTTATACCCCTATCCTAGAGTCCAAATGCCTACTTAATATAAGAGATATCACTACACTCGCAACTTGCACCTAGAAATTCCTGTACGTGCTCAGAATATTAGGTAAGTACATCTAGTAATATATGTTACAAGAAGTGAATTTGGAAAATATATTATTATTTTGAATTGACGGGCACAAAGGGTAAACTCTAGGTTCCCCCATAACAAGTTTTATTTGTTATTTGTTATTGATTGGAACAAATTATAATCTTTGAAGTTTCTCATGGTTGGTTTTATGCTTGTTCTAAATGCGTTTTGCTGAACTATGACTATTTATATTTATTGTCGTTGAAGATTTATTATTTTTTATGAAGATATGTTATTTAGGATAGATTATATGAATAATGGTTCTTGATTTATGTTGTAAACAAGCTACAAATTAGCTAGAGTTCTTATTTTGGTGATTTTATTTCTTTAAATTGGTAGATTTGATAATTTGATATAGTTAATTTTGTAGTTGTTAATCCTAACAACCACAAAATGATTTTTTTTTTTTTTGTCATTTAAACAAGACTAAATAGTCTTTTCACGTTCAGTGACAAAATAGTTATTTTAATCAATATTATGCTAAATCTTCTAACAATATTAATGAAAAAAAGAAAAAAAATGATATACTTTATAAATTTCAGTTAGATAATTACAAAAGAAAAAAGGTTTTAGTTTAATATTTATAAAAAGTGAAACATCATCTGATTGATCTTTTGTATTTACCATTTTTGTGATAGTTGAGATAATATTAATGGACAACAACCATCTCTTTATTCTATTGACTAGATGTTGTACAAGAGCCAAGAAATAAAAGCAAAAACTTCACTCACTGCAATACTCAATTGCTAATTGCTAAAAAGTCTTATGAACTTTTGAGCGCAGGATGGATTTGACAGCCTTATAATTTCATAAAATTATTTTTTAAAAAAAACTGATCATGTGGGTTTGAGTCACAAGAATAGTAGGTAAAATATATATATATTAAATGTGCATTTTGTTTTCAAATGTTATTGAGTTCTTATGGTAAATAAAATTTATTAAGAAAAAAAAAGCCATTCTTGCCTTCTTGATAATAAGTATAGGTGTAAGAAAATGAGGGATTTTATTAAGGAAGGTGGAAGAAGATGGCGTCAAGGTATTAAAAGAATAAAACTATATGTTAATAAAAAGGATGGAGTTATTTGAACCCATTAAGTTCCTCTATATATGCACCCAAAAAAAAATTATTTATTAAAATTAAAAATTTCAAAACCTCAAAATTATCATTCAGTCGTTTTCTCTTTATTTTATAATTTATGTTTTCTCTTTCTATATCATCACACTGTGCCTCCTAAAATACCAGTTTCATTCATTTTGCCCTTACTTCTTTTCTTTTCTTAATAAATCAAACTCTAGTTTTTTCTTCCTATTACCATTCTCTTTCTTTTGTTCATCTTAGATTTATTGTTTCAAGGATAAACATAAAACCCAAAGAAACTTTTATAGTTTTCAACCATCACTAAATTGGTAAATACAAAAGACTGATTAGATGATGTTTCACTTTTTTATCAAAAATACAATAAAATTTTTTTTCTTTTGCAGTTATCTACCTGAAATTTACAATGTATATCACTTTTTAACAAATGGAACTACCGAAATTTCATTTTTGTAGTACAACAAGAGGCGCAAGAATTGGCAACAATCAAAGTCCATTCTTAGATAGCGCATCATGCAGCGGAGCCACTAGTTAGGCTGCAGTAGCACACAAAGGCCGCCGATTACAAGGAAATTGGACACAATTTAAATACCATCAAGGCTTGACGCCACAAATAAAGCATTGACTAAAGAATACACAGAACAGTCATTGCTACATCATGAAATAAAAGAAAGACATATGCTTATAAATCTTATTATGAAAGTGTTGTTGTATTATATAATGACTAAAGTGGACATACATTTTAATTTTTTTTATTTTTTATTTAATAAATTGTTTATACATATATAATTCTTTTCTTAAATATGCAAAATTAATTAAAAAATTCAACTAAGAAAAATTTAAAGAATTTCATAATCTATTATATAAATATAATAAAAGTTTACACTTTTACATAATCTAATAATTTATATATTAGGATTTATAGATAAGTACGATATAATTGTCTTTTTATTAAAATACTAAGGTTATAATAGGTATTTTAAAAAGACGTAGTAGCTTATTAAATAAGCTGCTTATGAAAAGCAACCCTCTACCTGCTTTTAAAAGCTGCTGATGAAATGGAGAAAATTATGAAATAAGCTACTTTTACAAAATTTACCAAACACTATTTTTATAAAAAATTATAAAATAAGCAGCTTATTGTTTTTCAACCTCAATCCCAAACGGGGCCACAGTATCGGAGATTGGCAGTGGTAAAATCAAGGTCCTAACATTTTTGGGTTTGCATATTAGTATTTGCTGTGTTTTAAGGTTTGAATGATTTATTTGAAATAATTTTTTTCTTGTGCAGTAAAATTGAATCTCCTGTTGTTGTTGTTGTTGTTGTTATTGTTGTGCTTTCAGATTAATTTTTTTGGTTCTGTTGCTATGGTGCATACTAGGAAATGAGAGAAATGGGATTTGGTACGCCGATGTTTCTTTTGTTATTTTATTTTATTTTTTAAAGAAGAAGATAAAGTTGTGGATTTATTTTTAGAGTTTTTTTTTTTGGTTATTGTACTTATACATACTTATATATTTAATTATATTAATAAAATTTTCACAAAAATAAAAATAAATCCTATTACTATAATGATATATTTCATTTATTATAATAAACTTTCATTTTTAACTTCTTTTGAGTTATGGTGGCTAATTTAGTACTTATAGCTAATTTAATTCAAATAATAACCGAACAGTAATTTTAATGGACTGGGTGCACGGTGATAGTTGTTGAAAAAAGTGAGTAGGCGGTAAAATTTGTTGGTTCTTATGGGGACGGCGAAAAATAACCCTTCATTATAAAATTCCTTGTTAATTAAAATTACTTAAATAACCAAATATAAATTAATTTATTTTTTGTTTTGAATGAAAATTTAATTAAGGATTTAAATAAATTATTCTTTTTACAAATTCTTTACACCCATCCCATTTCATAGTTTGTATTAATATTTTAAAATTTAGTTGAAAATTTTTAAAGAGATTTTTAAGAATTTAGAATTATAGAGATAAAGATTATATAATAAGAAGAAAATAACTTAAGATTTTAGAATTAATATGTATTTTATAAATATGAATTTAAAAGAAATACTTAGTCGTTTGTGGATTAGTATTTTATAATTTAAGTTAGGGTACTCTAAAAAGTATAATTTAAAACGAGTGTTACAAGGATTTTTGAGGGGTGTCAAAAGCTCCATTCATGTATTGGATGTTCATAGCTCGGCCCAAAAATAACGTAATTCTAAATTCTCAGCCGTTTCGTTTTCTCGCTCCTCTTTTCTCCCGCCAGCCACCTCTGTTCTGCTAAACCCCTACTAAACCCTAATTTGTAATAACCGGTTGCCGATAAACCAACAGTCAGCTCCTTTTAAAGCCGTTTACCCAACGGAACGATACACCGGCGAACAACAATGGATGCTGATACTACCGTCCCGTTAACGGATCCAATGGACTTCAAAGTAGAAGAGCTTTTGAAAGAAGTCCACTTCGACCGAACACCTGCTATTACCAAGCTCGTCGACGACACCGTTTCGGCCATAAGAAAATCAATCAGTAAAATCCCCGATGCCTTTCCGGTAATGTTAAAACCTCATGAAGCTCAATTGAATATAGTCGTTTATTTTAATTGAGAATTTTTGTTGCGTCAACAATATGTGCAGGTTACGGCGGATTTAGCTCCTAGTTTTGTGAGAGACATTGGTGCAGTCAAAGCGGAGTTCAAGTTTAATAAGCCCAAAACTTTTAAAATTGGCGGTAGTTATTCAATAAATTGCGTAGTCAAGCCTGATGTGAATGTGGATCTTTTTGTTGGGCTGCCAAAGGTAATTTATTGAATCAAACTGATAAGTATAGATGGGATTATAATTCTGCATTTAACTGTGATAAAATTAGGAAGAAGTATGGATGGATTGTGTGATTTTCAATCAGGTTAGCTAATGCATTATTCAAAACAACAGGCTTTGTGTTGTTTCACCGTGAATTCCATAAAAAATAATGCTACTACATAAGAGGAATATTATTTTAAATTGATGATAAATCAGTCTGTGAGTGATAAAATATGTCTGTGAATATACCATCCAAAAGTTGGTAGCAACAGCTAGATTTGAGATGAATAACTTTATTTGAAAACCTGAAGATATAAGCATTTGTGGAGTTACCATACTATTTTGCCTGCTTCAGTACTTTGGGATATATACATCCCTTTTAGGTCTTTTTATTAGTTTATTTTCTGAGAGCTTTTTTGCCAACAGGAGTGTTTCCATGAGAAAGATTATCTTAATCACCGGTATCATGCCAAAAGGTGGCTTTACCTATGTGTAATAAAAAAGCATTTGAAATCCTCTCCATCATTTGATAAGGTGGAATGGTCTGCCATGCAGAATGAGGCCAGAAAACCTGTATTAGTTGTCTACCCAGGTTTGTTTCTCCTTGCATGTTTTTGAAAAAATGGTTGCTCACATTGCATTAATTTGAGTTATGAGATTCTTGTTTCTATAACTTTTGGTAACCCTTATCACACTGTTGGAAATGGGGAAAATAATAATGTAGCTGTGAAATCTGTTGAGGCTCCTGGATTTTTTGTAAGGATAATTCCTACGGCAGCATCCCTGTTCAACATTGCAAAGTTGAACTTGAAGCGGAACAATGTTCGTGCCTTTACTCAAGGTAGTACGTTGTCTTTGGTTTGATTGTGATGTTTGTTTTGAGCTATGTGGTGATGTTAATCATATGTTAGTTACTTGTGTTTTGAATTATCCTGAAGATGGTATTCCTCGGGCTACACCTAAGTACAATAGTAGTATTCTGGAAGACATGTTTCTGGAGGATAATGCAGAATATGTTGAGAAAACTATTAGCAGATGGAAGGAACTGGGAGAGGCTTTAATCTTGCTGAAGGTATAATACTAGATATCTCAATCATTTTGATTATTTGCTGCAATTTCTTTGTACATGAACCTTTGTTAATGGTGTTGTAGGTTTGGGCTCGGCAGAGAAGTTCGATATATGTTCACGATTGCTTAAATGGATATCTAATTTCTATCTTGTTGTCATACCTTGTGAATCTGGACAAAATTAACAATTCTATGAAAGCACTGCAGATACTACGTGTTGTTCTAGACTTCATTGGTATGTTAAGGTCTTTTTCTGAAGTTCCTAATACTCTTTCCTTACAATTGAGTTTAGTAGAAAGTTCTGGGTAATGTTACTGTAATTGTTAGAGTATTATCTTATAACCAGGATTACCTACTGTTATTTTTGTATGCAGCCACTTCAAAATTGTGGAACCGTGGGCTTTACTTTCCACCAAAAGGCCAGATAGGCGTTTCAAAGGAGGTCTGTTACTTCATAGTTCCTTATTAGATGGATGTCTGGTTTCTTCTGGCTGCCCAATATGAATCTCTTGCATGTTCTATCTTTTTTCTCTTTTTTAAATTTAGTTTTTTGTGAATACTCCATTTTACACCACCAAGACTCACCATACACGGTAATACAAGATGTAGTAGAGATGTTCTTAGTGTGAGCATCCTTTAGGTTGCTCTCCTCCATAAGATCCACGATGGCTGTGCAATTCTTAATCACTTAACCAATGCTAAAGTTTGTTATGGCTCTGATCAGATTTAGGAGGTAATTGGAGAATGCAAAAGGGGTTTGTCTATATCTTATTGATTGAGATAATCCCAAATTTCTCTGAAGTCTGCTAATTATTTTTATGAGTTTCCTACTTCAGGATGTTCTATAATTGTTACCTGTCTTTAAATATGCAATGTTGATCATCTGTATGCTTCTTATTTATCTTACTTGAGTTATTATTACTATGGGCTTGCAGGAAAAATTGCAATATAAGGAAGCATTTCCTGTTGTTATATGTGACCCATCCACTCAAGTAAATCTGGCTTTTCGGATGACAAGTGTTGGATTCTGTGAGGTACTCTTAAACCAGCATATTGATGAATTGATTAGTTACAGTTCAGAAGGCGGGATCTATAGAAGTGGATCTCTTTTGGGGTTTCTAATATTTTTAGACCATATTGCAAGTGCCTGAAGATCTTTTTTTACTTTTAATTTTGGTTCACATTCAGCTCCAAGATGAGGCTGCTTCGACACTTCAGTGCATGGACAAATGCAGAGATGGTGGATTTGAGGAGACATTTTTGACCAAGATTGACTTTCCTGCTAAATATGACTACTGTCTTAGGTATTTTGGTTTAATTTGCTACGTTTTGTGGGGAGGTTGGATCAAACAATTGCAAGTCCACAATGTTCAATCTGATTTTGTTACAATACAGTTATTTTATTTTAAAAATGATTTTTGTGTACTATATAAGGATGACACTTCAATTGTCGTTTTCATGTCTGCTTTTGGTACCGGCCTAGTTGACTGTAAAACATATAGTCAATAAAATTGCCAGAACAAAGGTCAGACAACTTTTTTCTGAATTAGCTTAAAGTTGCATATTGCCAGTCAAATAGCTTTTGCATGAAAATGATGACATGTGCCTTGCCCATGCATAACTGGTTACCAAAAGAAAACAATTTTTGGTTCATTGCTGTGAGATCTAGGTTTTGGAATAATTCATTACCGTTGCTTGTAGTTGCATTATGATTTTAATTTCTTGATCAGCTGCAATTTTATGCCCATAATAACTTTTTTGCATTTATTTTATGATATTTTCCCTTTTAGATTAAATCTGAGGGGACATACTGAGGTTCATGCATTGGGATTTTGTTTGGATGATGAATGTTGGAGATTGTATGAGCAGAAGGTGCATAGTTTGCTGAATCAAGGATTGGTTGACAGAGCAAAGTCCATTCGTGTTACATGGAGAAACCCTCCCTCGGAATGGAATATAGAAAATGTATGGAATCAAGTATAAACTCCAAAACATCTTATGTTGTTGATATGCACTGTCTTCTATCAACTCCTTTCTTTTTCTCTGATTCCAGGGCTTAGCAGTACTTGATAGGGAGCCGTTACTTGTTGGTATTTCAGTGAGCTCTCTAGAGAAACTTTTTAGGATAGTTGATATTGGTCCAAATGCCGAAAATAAAGAAGAGGTATTTGAATTTGAAGAGTCATGTTTGTTCATTTTTTTTATTATTTTATTTTTTTCTTGGATTCAAGTATTTATCGTACTTAACCTTTCCACCAGGCTCTCAGGTTCCGAAAGTTTTGGGGGGAGAAGGCAGAGCTTCGCAGATTTAAAGATGGTGCAATTGCGGAAAGCACAGGTTAGGCATTAATATTTTTGAGTTCGTAGCTGTTGGTTGACAGTAAATGGACAACAATGATTAAAATAACAATTTTGTTTCTCAACTTGACAGTTTGGGAAAGTGAGCAGTGGACGAGACACCTCATTTTAAAAAGAATTATCGAGTATGTGCTTCTGCGTCATCTTTCTCTATCGAAAGAAAATGTAGTGCAAATAGTTGATCAACTTGACTTCTCTCTGCTTCATGGACCTAAAGGTAATACTATTAACTGCTATAATACTTGTGATTTTTGGTTGTTTGTTTGTTTGTTTTGTTTCCCTCCTCTTTGGAATCATATAGTTCTACAGAAGCAATGTTTTTATTTTTTCAGATCTTGTATCGTTTTCTGGAAGTTTGCTTGAAGCATTTGAAGTTTTATCAAAGCGCTTGCATCTTATTGAAGATATCCCTTTGAAGATATCTAGCGTGCAGCCTTTGGACTCGGGTATTACCTCTTAGCGTTAAAGCATATTTTGTTTAATTCTATTTTTTGTTGCTTTCCATGTTAGACTTTCCTTCATTTTGCTGTGCCATCATTGTATCTATATAATTATTGTGATGTAAATTTACTGTCCTCTATGAAATTCTTGCTAATTAATATGAAGGCAATAACATGTTCTTGAAATTATAGGGTAGAGAAAAGTTTGATTTAATTCCTAGTTGATTTCATTCGTTTCTGTGGTTTTGTTCCTTATGAATATAATGATTCTTAGCCTCTCCACATCCTCATCTTCTTTAGCCAAAAAAAATATTGGTGTGTGCTTATCATTATTCATTGACTGAGTGGCTTAAATTTTGTGCTATTGGAAAAATGAAAAATGATTGGTCGGCATACTATGTATAACTATAGCCAAAGTTTTAGTTGTCTGTATCTTTTTTAGCCTTCTCTCCCTTGTTGACCAATAAAATTCATGTATGCTTATCATAATTGGCAGCTTTCAGGTTCACATCTGTCTTCCCTCCTGAACCTCACCCGCTGGCCAATGAAACACATCCTGTTTCAAGACTACATAAGTTCACCCCATCATGCATTCAGCCACTGGAAGTTATGATTCAGGCATGGTCGCTTTTTAATAGTATTTTTCTTCATCCATTAAATATGTATGTTCAGATTATTTCTGAAATTTTCATTGTTCTTATCTAGTTAGAAGGCTCTGGGAATTGGCCAATGGACCATGTAGCAATAGAGAAAACTAAATCTGCTTTCCTTATTAAAATTGGAGAGAGGTAGATCAGACTAACTTTTTTAACTTTCTATGTTCATATGCTACACCCACCTTTATATATGTTGAAAGTCCTAACTGATGATGGTATTATTACAGTCTCCAGAATAGATGGGGGATGACATGTAGTGCTACTGAGGATGATGTTGATATTTTCATGTCTGGATATGCGTTTCGTCTTAAGATTTTGCATGAGAGAGGGTTGAGTTTGGTGAAAAGTGAAAGTAAGAACAGTTTTATATATGATTTTAGTTCACATGTTTGCGAATGAGGTTCTTTTGACGTTCGACATCCTGAAACCATTACATTTTGTAGATGGAAATAAAGCAAAGCGGGTTTATTCAACAGACAGGATACTTTTTATTCGTGGTCAGCATGCAAGCATGATTAATGGGCTACAGGGTCGTTACCCAGTATTTGGCCCAGTTGTTAGGTGAGATTTCTTGAACTAGTAGTAAGCTAATGAATGTGTCCAGTTTCTGCTTTTGTTGCTTTTATGCTTTTCAGTTTTGGTGATGATTGAAATACTTCTGTCTTCCCAAGAAAAATTTAATTCATCTTAACTTCACTTTTGATATCCTCAAGGGTTGCAAAGAGGTGGGCTGCTTCACATTTGTTTTCAGCTTGCTTGGCAGAGGAGGCAGTTGAACTATTGGTTGCGTATCTGTTTTTGAAGCCTTTACCATTTAATGTTCCGTGCTCTCGGGTTACTGGATTCTTAAGGTTAAGTTCTCTTTTGCTGCTTAAAATTGTCTTTTGTTGAGAATGCATTCAGTTTGGCCAGCAAGGGTTACTACAATGGTCAGCATGTTCTTTGTTTTTATTTTCAATATCCTGAAAGTCAATTACTGTACCTTAAGAACAGACAAAGCCTATGGACATATAAACAAGCAGAAACTTGATTGTTTTATCCAACATATGTATATTTAGGCTCCTTTCGTTTAAAAGGAAAAAAGTTACATTTGAACTACAGGAGACTGCTGTGTTGATTTAACAATGGTCTGTAAATGCTTGGAAACCTCTTTTCTTTCCTTTTCTTTTTTTTCCCCCTGGGGGAACTCTAACAATTCTTTTTTGTGCAAAACTTATCTTATTGTTAGGTTTCTGCGTCTTCTAGCTGAGTATGATTGGACCTTTTCTGCTTTGGTTGTTGACATAAATAATGACTTTGGCCCAGAGGACTATAAAGTGATTAACGTAGGTTTTCCAATTGAGAATTAAACTTTTCTACTGGACTACTGATCTTTTGAAGCTTTAAAAACATTTTCTAATTACATCTTGATTGTTTAGGATAACTTCATGTCAAGTAGAAAAGCATCTGAAGAAAATGTGCAAAATGTAAAGCCAGCATTGTTTCTAGCAACTGCTTATGACAAGGCATCTGAAGCTTGGACCACATGCTCACCAAACTTTATGGTTTGTCGGTCCTTCCAATTTTGTCTGATGCTGATATCTTTAATGCTTGCTAAATAAAATTTTTTTTTCCTCACATATGTCTCTCCCTCCTTACATTTTATTGGATGCTGCTGTTTCCAAAAACTTGTTTCTATATCATCTATGTCTTTATTTGTTATTCTCCATGCAATCCCCCTCCCAGAAAAGGGAAAATATAATACACACACACTAACCTGTTCTCTGTAAAACACACACACAAGCCTGTTCTGTGTAAACTTACTGTTTAAAGTTTAAATTCACGGAAGCCGATTTTTGATCCAGCTTTTAGGTTTGTATTTTGAGACAAACTGATGAATATGCAGAGTTCTTAATTAAATTATCCACTAAGAGTGGTCACCTTGGTGAAACTTCTTCAATTGTAAGAATTCATGTTGGCAGTTCCTTGACCCTATGCGTACATGCTGTTCAATAATTATAAATTTATGTGGCATACATGTGGACTTATTACTTGTGCTCCTGGCCTACCTCATTGGCATGTGGCTATCTCGATGTAACAGGAGCTAAAGAGGCTAGTAGCTTATGCTACTAGCAGTGCAAACTTATTGACTAAACTCATGTTGGAGGATCAGACTGATTCTTGCAGATGGGAGGTGTGTAACTTTTGTCAGATGTTATTGCACTCATTGTTTTTTGATTATATGCATTACAGCAGTGCTATTTTCCACTTGCAGTGCCTTTTCCGGACACCGTTGAACAATTATGATGCAGTGGTTCTTCTCCACAGGGACAGGTTGCCTTTCCCACGTCGCCTTCTTTTCCTGTCTGAAGTAAACAGAGGTATATCCTAGACTCCTAGTGAGGGTCTTTTTGACACCTTTTAACTTTTGCATCTTTCCTAGATGGACTGCTTTATTAGCTTTAAATGGGATTATGTTTTGCCTATTTAATAATAAAAATTTTATAAAAAAAATTACCTGCAATGGCTATTTCTTAGATATTACCCCTTCCCAGCCCCAATGTCCAGTTTGTTCAAATGTTCTTATTTTGATTAATGCAAATCTTAATTTGCATATTTTGAGCAGGGAGGCATGTGGCTTGTGTAAATGCTAGCAAGGCTTTTGGCCCATTCTTGTTGCCTGAGCATATGAAGGGAAGCTCAGCGGAAGTTAAAAATAAGATGATGGTGGACTTTGATCCTTTAAGATGCTTTGTTGGGGACGTAGAGGCAAGTGTTCTGTAATGTTTTATTTTTCCTTAATATTGATTCGGACTCTTTACTAACATGCTGTTATTATACGTACAGAAAGAGTACTCAAAGAAGTTGAAGTTGTGGTATGATTCTTTGGGAGGTGATGCCATCGGCCTATCATGGGAGAGGGTCGGGTCAAAGGTATAATGAAACTGCACATATAACCAAAATGTCCTGTGAGAATATTGTCTAATATCTTTATAAAGTTACAACTGTAGCTAATTGCGTGTACTGAACTCTTGAATGTTACCAGAAACGCGAACGAGAGGAAGCATCTGAAGAAGAAACAGATCCAATTGATGTGCTAAAAACTGTGGGCGAACTGGGGAAAGGGTTCGTGAGGGATATTTATTTTCTCAAGGCCCCAAGGCCGATGAGTTAAAAGTGTATTTTCTGGAGACCCAAGGGTAACCAATCATGTTGTAACATTGTATGTAATTATGTAATTAATATTTATGATACATTGGCTTATCAAAATATATTTATGAAAATAATAGACAATCCTCAAGGCTCAAGCTCCCAATTGAATTGAATTATACACGGTGACTACTATAGTTTTGAATAGGCACAACACAAGTATCTCTGCCTTTTAGCCATGCCTTTTATGCTGGTGTATTTTGATTAATTTATTGGGGCATGCAATACATGAGAAAAAAATGTACCATATTGTCAGGGTTGAGAGATTTGTGGATTAAATGAAGAGATCCCATCTAATGGAGGATTTTTTTATTTTAATAAAATGAGAAACAAAATAAAATTAAAAAAAAAAGTGAATTCTAATGCAAAGGATAAAACATCTTGTGCTGGTGTTTTTTTGTTTTTCTGTCTGTTGCAAGCGAAAAAAATATTTGATTTTGTGTTTCCTTTTTTTTTTTTTTCTTTTTGTTGTGTTTTAGAAGTGGCAAAAATGTCCATCTGGACTGGGCCCGGCGAATGCAGTCTGAATTTTGCAGTGAACTCTCTTAAATTTGATACAATTTTGCAGTGAACTCTCTTAAATTTGATACAATTTTGTAGTGAACTCTCTTACATTTGATATGTTTTTTTATCTATTTTTAAGGACCGTTTCAAAGGTAACCGATCTGATTTTTATTAAGTTGAACTAGATTGAATTATTTTAATATATTCAAAAGTTAATTTGGGTTAGACTTTTTTCAACCCAAATTTTTTAGGTTTTGGATTGGATTGGAACACGAAAAAATTAATCCACATATATTATAACATTTAAAGCTTTCAAATGAAATGTGTATGCTACTCTTATCAAAACCTTAAAAATAGAAGTCAATAGTTCCTTAATGGAGGAGTTGTTTGGCATCTATCCCATTCAAATTTTCCTTGTGAAAACATCAAAAACCTTAAAAATAGAATAAATTCTTATATTAGCATATAAGCTATAGTACTAAACACAAGCTGCCTATGTTAAATATATATACATTTAAATAAAAATTCATGTAAGGTTACAAATCGTTATAAACATTCCAGAGGTGATGAAATAACCAAATGAGAAGAATAAACTTTTTGATAACTAATCTATCATCTCTCATGTGACTCTTGGTATTGGAGATTGGAAGTAATAGAGAAGATAACGTACATGCAATTAGTTGTCCAATGTTTAAAAAAAAAAGTGACGCACATAGGTGACATAACGAACAAATATTACAAAAATTAAAATGCCTTGTATGATGAAAAAGTTTAGATAACAAAGCAAAGCCTGAAAGGATCATAATTAAAGTAAAAATGGGTGGAGTTAGAGCATCAATAATTTAGATATTTTATGGGGTTATTTTTAGAAATCTTTCATGAGGTTTGATATAATTTCACTTAGATGATAAAATTGATTATATTCTCACTTACCCCCTGTCGTTAGTATAAATACATGTATAACGTTATTATTTACGAGTAAAAATGTAAAAAATAAACTGAAATTCTAAAAAAAAAATCAAATAATAATAAAAAATAGTTTATAGCTCATTAAATAATTGTATTATCCAATTACATACAATATTCATTGTGTAAAAGAATGCATTTCTCTTTCCTCAGCACAAAAAAAACAATGAAGATTTCTTTCTCTCACAATTTTCAATCCACTCCCCTACTCTCATTTGTTGGAACAAAAAGAAATAAACACCAAGAACATATAGAACCCATGAAGAAGAAAAATATGGGTGGTCGGATAAGGCCACCGACCAGTGACGATCGACAGGGGCCAGGATATGCCACTGGTATTGAAGTTTGTAAGAGGTTAGTTCCTTTATCAAAATCTAAAATTTTTAAATACCTTTGATTTTCTTGTTTTTTGAGATTTTATAAGTGATTGTTGATTGTATTTGATTTGTCTTGTTCATGGATTAGTGGTGGAAAATTTAATTAAAAGGATAATGGGTTCAATCATATGTGGCCATGAGTTAAAAAAATTAATTATTAGTTATTTTATATTTGTGACTTACACCATACATAGTGTAATAAGGCATATAAAGCCAATAATTTATTATTCTTATGCAAATGGGTGTGTAAAATATAAGTAGTTTTAGTTACAATTTTTATTTTTCCTACCAAAGTTTGTTAAAGTTGATCTGTTTATGAATTTGCAGCGTTTGTGTGTGCATGTTGCATAAACACAGTTTTTGCGTTTTTGGGCGACAAGGCATGTCTCCCGTGTGATAAGCCTACGTCGCACGAATACAGTTTTTTGTGTTTTTGGGTGACATTGTTATCGTACGTGTGATGAACTTATGTCGCACGAATTCAATTTTTGTGTTTTTAGGCGACAAAATCTGTCGCATGGCCGACAACCCTTGTTGCCAAAAAACATTGTTTTTTGTATTTTGGGCGATGACATGCTCTTGTCACACATACAGACATTCTGTATTTTGGAGTGACAAATGTTGTCTCCTATGCGACAGTCGAACACAATTTTTGATTTTTTAGGCGACAGACATATCATATGAAAAATATTAAAATGTATTACTATTATAATTTTTTCTTTATTATTGTAACCATTGTTGTTGTTATTTAGTAATGTCATTATTATTACTTTGCTTTCAGTTATTAACGTGTGTTTATTGACATTTAATAGGGACGAAAGGCCAGTTGAACAGTCTGCTGTGTCTACTGGAACATGCAGCAGAAATGGACTGGTTTGACTAAGCGGATGAGAATGGATTTGCTCTCCCTGATTTGAATGATGAGGTTCACATTGAGCAGGTGACGATAATAGAAGATTCTCTTGAGATGATGGCAGCAAATGATGATAGAGATGTCTATGCGGATAAACCTAAAGAAAATAATATTGAAAATGATTTCCCTCACGCTAATAGCAATTATGAAATACAGTGCATTAAACAGCATGTCAGTAGCACAAATGTCGCATTTTTTTATAAAGATAGCAGCACCCGAACTAATCCCATACAATATATTCTTTTTAGGGATATGATGATACAACACATTTTTCCGTACGAGCAAGGCAATTGAGATGTCATATCATCTTTTTGTATTCATCCATAGGCACAAGACTAAGTTTTTGTATATTTTATATAAATGTGATACTAACAACCTTACAATATAGTGACAATATCATTTATAAAGTATAATTCAGCTATCATAGCACACTGTTAATGTAGTTGTTATTTTTGTTATTTTTATGTATATGAGCGACTGCTGGATGTATAGGCTAATGAAAATTCAGTCAATTTGTGGCTGTCATAAATTGTAAGCTGTGGAAATGCACATATGACCGTAATTTAAATTATGATACATTTTTATTTAGTGCTATTTTCTAATTCAATTAACTCGTACTATTTTTTTTCCTCTAGGTACAAATTTAAATGTTTGTTATTTGTTATTTATGTTGTCGGTTTGGTGACATACAATTTGATGGTTTAGATTTTATTTATTTCTTAAAACAAGTAAAATATTGGTGGTTTGGTGGAGTCTGGTATAGCCTATTGCTGAGAGAAATAAATTATGTTTTGGTGGTTTTTTATTTCGTGTGTTAACAAGCTTTCTGTAATTTGGGGAGACATTAAATATTGCCTAGGAGACGAGCTTTCGTCTCTCGAAATAACAGAAATAAGTTTTCTATTATTTCGGGAGACACGCACCTGTCACCTGGGAGACACGCACCTGTCACCTGGGAGACGAGCATCCGTCGCTTGAAATTAGAGACAAACACTTATCGCCCGAGAGATGAGTGCTTGTCGCTCGAAATTACAGAATGCTTATTTACCTTGTTGCACGCGCGATTCTGCAGAACTGCTAAATGCCCTCTTAAGCTCGTTGTCGCAAACTTTTTGTATTACATGATGAGCTTACAAAATATGGCTTCGCATGAATACACCATCAAAACATTAATCTACCTAAAACGAGACAAACAAACACAAATAGACATTTTGTCGAGCACCTCATGTGCCGTTTATTACCTACTAATTGCATTAAACTATTTTTAATATTTACGCAACAATCAATCATAATACTAATCTATAATCATTTATACACTCATCTATCATCAATCAATCTTAGGCAAAAAAAAAAAAAGAGTTTACAATATAAGCCTAGCCAAAATTACTGGTAACTAGGGTGAAATATTGTGGTCAAAATGGCAGAAGTAGAGCCACGTGCTACTGGAGATCAACTTACTGTTAAACGCCCGTCCACCAACCATCGCTTGTTGCCGGAAAACTCAAGACCTAGGTTGAATTTGGAGAGGAGGAGGTAAATATATAGTAGGCTATTATCGTCCATAAACAAAATAGTTAGTAAAGGCACCCGTAACTTTGTTGGCGCCAAAAATTAAGATCTAACAAGTAGTTTTGATATTTTAGTCAATTTGCAAGTCAATTAATGGTCAACATATATATACTAATGGTAGCAGAGGTAAGTGAAAATACAATTAATCTCATCATCTAAGTAAAATTATATCAAATCTTAGGGGAGGTGTCTAAAAATAGCATGTGCAAAATGCCCGCGTTGGCGTAAGAATTAGGAGGCTTGCATCTGCAAATGCAGGCAGGAAACTGGTGGGCCACTTGTTTGTGAATACCACAGCGGCAAAACAAGGTGCTTTTGTCCTCGCTTTCAACCCAATTCCTACAATCTTCAAAAACCGAAAATATTTGGCTTCCGTCACCAATCCAGACACCCTTTACCCAATTTATATTTATTGGTACATATTTTTTATTTTCAAATTGGAAATAATCATAAACATTCCAGTGGTCCCAGGAATCAAATTCATTGATAAGCTTCTAATTCAATGGCTACAGATCACCAATCCATCATCTTGGATTTTATCGGGAAACAAACAGGGCCCTTTGGGTATAAAGAACTAAACATGCATTACCTGCTGTTTATTGTTCAATTGTTAAATATTGTAACGCATATAAGATACATTACTTGCAAGAATCATTGTTTATTTGTTCAATTGTGCTGAGAATATCAAATAAAATGCCTTCTCAACGGGAAAAATAAATCAATCTGCAGATATGAGTATAATGGGTTCAATCCCACAACTCGGAGGTACATGAATTTTGATGGATTAATTCATTGCTGTTGAGCTTCCCATATGAGTTTTTCAGTGAGAGCTTTAGAAAGTCCCATCACGGTATCGGTTGCCCCCACCTACAAAATACCGATTGATGCATATAACAGAAGAATTGGAGGTAATTGCCAAATTCTCATGACCATTGTATGCGCAAAGAGAGAGAGAGAGAGAGAGAGGGAGGGAAGCAAACCACAGCCTCAACAAAGGGCAAAGTCAGTGGATGTTCCAACATCAAACCCCCGGCAACATTGAATGTAATTCCCTCTTCAATCTGAGCGCAACACACCACCAACAGAGGGACTATTACCTTTAGCAAAAAGAAAAGCTCTTGAAAAAGTAATAAAAAGGCTTGTGTGTTTAAACAATTTTACCAGGTTATCAATGACTTCATCAGGAATGTCATGGAAATACACCTGTATAACGTAAACAAGACATTAGACATCTTAGAACACTAGCCATCAGCTGAAGGGCAACCTCAGTATTTAGACTCTAAAAGAAATAATAACTTAACAGAATTAAATTCCAAGAAAGTTACAAACATCTTAGGCACTCAAACTTCACAAAAACTAGGAGATGATTTATTTCTGAAGTCCAAATAATCCTCAGAAATCCTATGGCTCCAACCATATAAGGCAAAATAATGCAAAATCAAAGTTTGAATTAACTATGTAGTATTAAAAATTTTATTTTCAGTAATGAGAAAACAGCACAAAATTAAATAGGTTGCATGTGCAGGTAAGTTGTACCTCTGCTCTATCCCATCCCTCTTTTCTTATTCCTGTTTTAAGATTGCTTACAAGCACCGATCCAACAACTTCTGCATGACTGCCTGAATAACCTGCAACAAGCCAACAAATAGGCAACAGATGATCAAATTCCTTATGAGGGAAAGAGGTGAACCTGAAACCAATTATGCAAACCTTTGATAAACTCTCGTGCTTCTTCCTTGCTAGATGGTTTTTCTCTGATTGAACCTTTATACACCACCACCTCAAAATCCATCGGATTTAGCAGTAAGAAATAACCTCAAATAAGCCCTATTTCCCAACAAGCAGAAAATCACCAGATTGAAATGTTGTTTCCTAATGTTTAGTGATAATATCTTCTATAAATATTATGCAAATATTAATTCTGTAAAGTAGATCTACAAGGCATGCAACCAACATGGCAATGGCAGCACCCAGAACTGGGTATGAGAAATGCAGACGTTCTAGTAAAAGAGTGATGCAAGTTATAGGTCTGCCTGGCCACCAGGAAAAAGGAATATGATGCATGAGTATGTGTAATTCATTAACAGATTCAAAGCAATATGTGCATTATCATTCTAGAGAAGTAGCTGCTAAAGTGACAAAGGTGAAGGTGCATCAGTGTTATAGTGATTACCCAAGATGATTAAGGAACTTGACATTAACAACCTACCTGACAGATTCCTTGAGAATAAGGCACAATTACTCTTGCCAATTTCAGTTAAGTAAATTATAATGTGAAAATAACGGGGAGGAATTAAGACATACTGTGTCGGCAGTAATTAACAGAGTTGTGGGATTTAGTTGACCTGCACTTTGGAGTCTTGAGGTGATGGCATCTGCCTAGGGATAAAAATAATCATGTTAAGACACTAGAGTCACTAACTAATAACTATCAAGCTGTAAAGTAGAAGAGAATGTTGTTCTGTTATTCTTTCAAAAGACATAACAGTAACGAAAATTAAGATTAATACAGTAAATACGCAAGTCATGTATACCTTAGCCTCAGCAAGAGCCATTACCAAATCTTCTGGCTTATCTTTCCTAATGCTTTTCTCATCTATGTCTGCAGTCTAAAATCATAAATGGATATGAAACTGGACTGGATGAGCCCTTTTGTGTGTGTGTGTGTGTGTGTGAAAAGATATAAAAAATGAATGCTCACTGGGACACTTACTATAACAGTAAATTCATATCCCATTTCTGCTAGGATTTCTTTCCGTGCCATTGATGATGAACCAAGAATTAACTGTCATGAAGTATAACCTTTAACAATTAGGAAACCATAGGGAAATGCTTCCTTCCATATTACACACACACACACACACATATATATATATCTATGTGTGTATATATACATACATATATTTGTGTGTGTGTGTGAATGCAGCGAACTACTAAATAGGAAAAGGAATAATTCGCACCTTAATCGGCGACGATTCGCTTCTAGCCATCCCTCTCTTTCTCTGAAACTCGGCTGTAGTCTCTAGAGTAGTCTGTAGATGAGCTGTGCGAAACGTGGCTGCGTAGACGGTATTCATTCTCTCGTATCATCTACTCCTGACACGGGAGTTCTTGTTCCACTTTCCTCCACTTCCAAATATAATAAATACCAGTTGAAATTACAAAAGACTCCCACTAATGCCAGTCAAATTACCAACTTTAAGCCGATTGAGAGAGAAGAGGAAGAGAAAAGCGGGTGATCAAATCCAAGACTCCACCGGGCAGTTCGGATTAATAAATTAATCGAACTTTTGGTCCATATATTTTGGGACTTCCGGTCCAAATTCTTTTATGGGTTTGGGAAAAATTAATTCTCATGTCTTATTTTAAGCCAAATTTAATTAATACCAATAATAAAATTTTATTCGATAATTTATTTTTTTGACTTGTGTTTAATTTAAGATTAAATTTCAAAAAATTTTAACTCAATAATTTATATAAAAAATTAAATAATTTATATAAAAAATTAAATAATATTAAATAAAAAATTATTCTCTTATTAATTTTATAATAATATTGTATATTAATAAATTAAACTCGACAATGATTAATATAATTTTAAAGTAACTGAACTATTGAAATAGTTATTTTTTTATTAAATTGAATTTAACATAATGCTATTGGGCATTATACCAATAAAAAAAATAATACTATATATAATCTAATCTAATACAATCTAATTTAATTTCAAAAATTAATTTAGTCCAATCATACATGCCAAACATAGCCTTAGACACTTATTCCTGTTAGGGAATTGAGTTACTGTCATACTCAAAGATAATAAAACAAGAAATGCTGAAATGAAAATTCCACTGTTCTGCTTCCCCGCGTGATGATTTGTATACATAACAAAGAGTTGAGCAAACTATATATATTAAAAAATAAAATGAAGGAAAAGAAAGTAATGTGCATATTATATAAGTCTAGGTCAAGAACAAAATTTGTTACATTTTTTGTTTTTTGAAATTAAATTTGTTACATCTAAGTTATCATAGATAAGAAAATCCAAAGACAAATTAAATTAAACGACTAGTGATTACTCCTCCAAAATTCTCTCTCTCTAATTCATGCTTAGTCGTCGCCATTGATCAGCTTTATGCTTCAGCCCTGCGGATTAGGAAAATAAAAGTCAGGCAGCAAAAAGTGTTATGCTGACACAAATTAACTGGCTTTTAACATGTAATGCTGCAATAATAATGAATTTAAAAATAGATACCTGCGCTTTTCTTTGCTGGTGTCGTTTTGTGCATAATCAGGAAGAGGCACTCTGCCTGACTCAATGCTCTTGATGTCATCAACAAGCATCTCATACCGCCTTTTCACTTCTTCATCGCTTGTTCCCCCAACAATCTTGGCTATAATTTGCCATCGATCAGGGGTATCCTTATCGTATATTGCCAGAGCATTTTCAAACAACTTGTTTTTCTTGGCTGTCCAACTCGACTCCGAAATAGTAGAAGTATGCTGACCGGAATATTCCATATCAAGAAGACCAAAGGGAAACGAAGGCGAATCTTCAAGAAGACCAGCGGTAATTAAGCAGAATGTATAGAGAGAGAAGAGGAGCTCATGAACCGTGAAATGTCAAATATCCTGGCAAATTAAATGGAGAAATGAAATGTGAGTGCAAGACTCTAGTCAAGATAAAAAGGGAAGAGAAGCTGCTGTGCAGGCGGCGACCAAACCAGAAACGAATGGAGTGCATAGTGAGGTGCAAGTTGGCTAAAATTAAGTTTTTATATCGCACATATATTATATTATATTAGCCAGAAAATATGAAGCAAAAGGATATCAATATTTTCGTTGCTTTTTTGAGTGTTGGTCAGCACACAGCAGCTTGCTTTTTCCTTTTTCTTTTCTTTTGGTAGATTAATTACTTCTTTTCCAAGTCTTTAATTATTCCTGGATATTTTATTAACTGAGAGTACGATGTTCTTATATAGTTTATGAGCATGTGGGTTTTTATTATTCAAAAAATTATTTAAGGTTCTTGAAAGAAATGAACCCACTTGCATAACCCAAAATATTATAGCTGTCTTAACACGTTGATCAAGAATGTGACTAAAAGCCTAAAAGCCAGATCCTGCTTCCTAATCTTGTCTGTATGAACGATTAAAGGTTCAAAAACATTTTTGAATACTCCTGTTCATTTTGAGTTTGGAGAGATACAATACAACTTTTTTTTTTCTTTTTAAAAATTTTTGAAACGGAGGTAGAATGCAACTTGAAGTGGCAACGAAACACTAGTTATTATCTAATATTGCAAGGCATTTGTAAACTATAACTTCAAACCTGAGGAGTATTTGAAAGTGTTTTTGGTATTAAACATGTCTGACTTTCGCAAAATTCATTTGTGATATCAGCTTTTATTCCATATTTTCTGCTAATGCTCTTCTGGCAAGTATATTGCAAGTAGGCGAATCGATGCAGATAAGGATGCCGATTGAACATTGATATTCCAGTCTATGATGGATACAAGAGTAGCGACCCTTTTTTTTTTTTTAATGAGTTGTTAAAAAGGCACTGCCCTTTGATAGTAACCTAAAGAAAGCAGCTGAGGCCGAGAGCTAAGAGATTAATAAAAAAATGCCGAGGGGCCGGAGCTGCTAACCAACTTGTCATTAATCAAACTAACCAACTTGTCATTAATCAAGAATTAGTTCCAGAATGGCAAACATCGTTATTGCTGATTTTGGTTAATATTCGAGTATTCTAGGATAAGAATCAAGTGTGGAAGCTGAGTTCTATCGGCCTGAATTACAGGATAAGAGAGATTTAATTTACAATGTTGGCGTCGTTTAATTATTCAGGTATGGTTAAGATATAAAGATTTCCCTGTCACACGAAGCGTGCGAAATCTTTCAGGCACGTGATGTGACTTTCATGCCTAATAAACTTGGTTGTTCATTAGCGTCCAGGGCCGCCTAACGGGCTAAATAATCAAATCCTATCTTTAAAAAATTTCTTTTAAATCCTTACGGCTGAGTAAAGCCTAGTTTATTTTCACGCAACTTACCTATCTAAAATTCGAATAGAGTTTTGTATTCGAATCGTCAATCAAATAGTACTGCTTAAAATTCACTTAACCACATTCTTAGAGACAAATAAAAACTTTGTTGTTAACGTAAAAAATCTTTAAATTGACTTGTTAATCACTCCAAGATTGCAGTAAGGTCAAAAATTACTAATTTCTCTGTTCTTAGAACTAATTTTGAGCTCATCGTGCTTGTTAAATCCAATTAATACCAATGAGCAGATCAAATTCCAACTTTAAGATTAGGAATCAGTTAAGAAGGAATAAATAAGAGGCCTTGTTTGCAGTAAAACCCAATCCACGACACAAGGGTACACGTCAGTTTTATACCATTCTAATAATTAGGAATCTTACAATAGATAGGCATTGCTTAGGGATGTCAAAAATCTCAAAGGAGATAGGGTTTTTGGGGATTCTCGTTAATTGGAGAAGAAATGGACATTATTAATGTTGACACTCGATTTTTTCTCGCCTGGGGTTGAACCAAATGCAACAAATAGATTTATAGAATAATATCAATGAGAGATAATGTAAAGAATTTAATAAAATTTGTCAATGCCTCAATTACATAGACAATAACACCTCTGTTTTGTGGATGAATCACATGTGGATTATGTTGTAATATTGATAATATTAATTATGTTTAATGGAAATATTTTAATTGACATAATTTGTTTTGGTAAAATGATTTTATACTATTATTATAATATAATTTTATCAAATTCAGATAATAAAATTATTAGGTATTTAAATAGTGGATTTAAAAAAAAAATTTATTAATTTGGAATTCTCCTTTCCTTCTCTCAAATAATTATAACGACAATTTAAGCAGCACTTTGGGGATGGGCACAGTCATTGGGTGGAGAATTTCTATCCATTTGCTGTCTCGTTCGCTACCTCAGGTTAGAATTAGGCAATTGGCCCAGTTAGAGTTCTGACTATAGCTGCAATCTATCTCATATTGGGGAGAACCCTCGATCAAACTAGAAATTTCATAAGCATCACACGTAAAAATCATAAGCATCAAATGCGTCGCATTCATGTGTTAGCTAGATTGGAAAACTAAAGGGAAAATGAAAAAGGTCCCACCGAGATTTGAACTCGGGTTACTGGATTCAGAGTCCAATGTCCTAACCACTAGACCATGAGACCAATTGTGGGCAAACCGTCGCGTAAATGTTATTATCAATATAAAATTTAAGGAACCACACTGCCAAAACGTACAATATTATTAATGGTTTAATTTTTGATGAATTTACTATCTTCAGGAGTTCAGATAGCCAGTAAGAGTCTGATTTATAAATATCAGTTATAATCTCATGTTATATGAGTTGTACTCTTGAGCAATAGTCTCATGTAATTAAAAAAAAAAAAAAGAGTTCAAATAGTCATTTCCATTTTTATTTAGAAGAAAAAAGGCAATTCATCAATCCACCTTATTTTCACTACCTCTTTGTAGGGGTTGGTATCAGATAGATTAGAACATTGCACCATATCTGTTGGCATATAATTTATGCCATCCCATTGTATTTTTTTTAGATCGAATCAAATCTTGATTGATTAGAAAAATCGGATCGGATTGCACTAATTACTGAAAAATAAAGAATAATTGAATATAAAATTAATTATAGATTTAATGAATTTTATGTGAAATTTGTCAAAAATGTTCTAAGTTTAAATTTAATATGAAATATCATTTAAATTGGAACTCATCTGAACCCAAATTCATTTGAAATATTCAACCTTCAATTTATTTCGAATTGGATTGAATGATTTTTTTTTTCAATCCACATAATTTGAAATTTGATTAGATACACCTGAAGTTGGTCCAAATTTAATAATCTTTAGAATAAAAATAAGCGTAACTTGAAATTTTTAAAAGTAAATGGAGCGGATTAAATATAGACTGCGTTTGCGATTAAGTTTAAATATTTAATAACTACTACTTATTATAATTTAAAAATTATGTTGATATAATTTTTTTCTTGTATCATAAAAAAATTATTATATATTTAATAATTTTGTAAAAATTATTATTTAAGATTTATATTTATTATATTTTATTAATTTTTATTTTATAATTATAAATTTTTTATAATTACTGTAGTTAAAAATTACGGCTCCTCAATTTTAAATATGTTCCCAGCAGGATGACGGGAAATTCAACCCAGTCGCAAGTGGTTACGTTTCAACTTTGCTACACTCCAGCACTCTCTCCGCGTACGAACTCAAAATTCGAAAATTTATCGCGCATTCTGACACTTCGAGTCTCCTACGGAGGAGTAAATGTGGAGAAGGAGCTTTAGCAACGGCGTTAGCTTGACGCGGATGTTAAAGGACAAGAAATGGGACGCGCTGGTGATCGGCGGAGGCCACAACGGCTTGATAGCCGCCTCTTATTTGGCTCGCGGAGGCCTCTCAGTGGCCGTGCTCGAGCGGCGCCACGTCATCGGCGGGGCAGCCGTGACTGAAGAGCTTATCCCTGGCTTCAAGTTCTCTCGCTGCAGCTACCTTCAAAGCCTGCTCCGCCCCTCGGTCATTAGGTGGTTCCACTCCACACTTTAGTAATTAAGACGCCTCTGATCGTTTATTGCCACATTTTATTTGCAGTATTGCTAATCGAATCGACAATGCTTTTAAAATGATAAAACCTGAAGGGAATTAGAGTTGAAAAAACATGGCTTAAAGTTGTTAAAGCCAATTGCGACGTCGTTCACACCATGTCTTGATGGCCTTTACCTTCTCCTGGGGTTTGATGATCAACAGAATAATTCAGAGATTTCCAAATTCTCAAAACGTGATGCCGATACATATCCAAGGTTCTTTGAATTTTTTTTCTTTTTTTCTTTTTTTGCTGTTAGATTGTTGTGTATTGACTATTTATTTATTAAATGTCTCTTCTGAACCCCCCCCCCTTTTCCTGGGTAATTAACAGATATGAAAATGAGCTTTCTAAATTCTGTAAAATCATGGATTTTCTTTTGGACTCACCTCCACCTGAAGCTTTCCATGGAGATTTATCCTTTCATGATCTACTGAGGGACAAGATGCAAAAATCAGTTTTCTGGGCACGTTGTCTGCGGCATGTCTTGTCATTAGGCCAAAAGGATCTGGTGTATGTATCATTTGGACCACAAATGTTATTTACTTCATAACAAAAGAAAAGAAAGTAAATGCATAGGTGTGTCATTTTGATTGTTGTGAAAACTATATGATAATGATTTATTAACACTCAGCCTTGTAATATTTTGACAGGGGTTTTATGGACATCCTATTGTCCCCAACGTCAAAGATTTTAAACAAGTGGTTTGAGGTTGTCATAGCTTAATGATTTGAATAAATTTGATGTCATGATTTGGTGTATGATCCCATACAACTATTGCATTTGAAGCACGATTAATAATTTGTGTCAGTAGTGTTATTGATGTGTTTTTTTTTCCCAAAAAATATAAAAATTATTCCTGCAAATGGAATTTCCTCTGCTTACGTTACAAATTTACCTTTTTCTTTTATTACAAGGGACTAATGCCCAGGATTACAACTCACAATACATGAGAATATTTACTGATATATCTACAATCAGATAGTTACTGGGACAAGAACCCAGATTTTGACCCTCTTAAATATTCAAGGGATGTCCACTCTACTCTTATTTTAAGAGAGAGAAGACTACCTTCACACAATTATTTACAAATTTACTATTAGATGAATGAATTGAAGCTTGGTTTCAGAGTGATTTGGGTGTTGTCATGGATATGAAACTTCTTACTGAGTGTCGCTTTTTGGTTATCTCTTTATATGTTGCATGTTGTTGTATTCCACTAATTTACCATTAGTGATTAAATTCAGCAAGTGCTTTGATCTTCATGACTGAGTGGGGGTGTTTCTTTTATTTTGTCTTTCTTGATTTTCCTGATTTTATCTTTTGCTAAATACAGAGTGATGTATTGAAGGCAACAGTGGCAGCAGATGCTATCACTGGGAGTATGGTAGGACTTCTTTTTTATCCTCGTTTGAAGTTAGATTTCATTTTGATTTAATAGAATGATACAATTAAATTTTATGAAATTGTTTCACACACTGATGCTTTTTATTATCTGTCTACACCTGTTTCTGTAAGTATTAACAACATTTTTATGTGAGGATGATCATCCTTTCACCTTGCTTTCTTTTAAGGTTCAGATCTTTTTTTTGCATTACTGAAAAAATACAAAAGGATGTTGATTTAAATTGACTGATGTTAGATTCAGTTTCAATCTATCTCAAAATCCGGAGTCTGAGGTTGTGTGGTGCTCTACTGAATTAATTGTACATTGCTGAATTGGCACTCTCAATTATTCTAGGCAAGTATTCATGCACCCGGGAGTGGATACGTGCTGCTGCATCATGTTATGGGTGAAACTGATGGTGATCATAACCTTTGGTCGTAAGTATTTTGTTTGTGAAGCTGGTGTAAATCGTAATGATGCTACTGTAAACTGCAAAATAGTAAGGTACAAATTGTAAAGTTCAAAATTAGATCTATTTTACCATCCCATGCATTATTCCATCTTGGATGTTTGTAATCACCTGAAGCTTTTAACTCATGTTCCACATTTCTCTGTCAATCACCCTTGATATGATACAAGGATGGTGGATCGGTTCCAGCAATTCAGTACTTCTCCATTATAAGATCTGTAATAAAGAGGATATTGGTAGTGAATTGGGATAATTTGTGGAATAAAATAACAAGGTTAAAATACAGTCGCAAATGACAAAGCGTGAGTTTACATCATTGTAAGTTAACAAGTTTATTTATGTTATGGTTGGGTTGGACTTCTCTACATGATTGAGTATCTTACTACTGCTTGCAACAAATTAGAAACACCTGGTCCACAACATGCCTCGCATGTACCATATAAAAAGACTAGGCCCTGACTTTTATGATTGGTAGTGTCAAATTATTTGAATTTCATGACCTCAAAAGATTATGTATCAAGGAGATAATTTTAGTTCAATGGCTTCACAAAAGCTTTTGAACAGATTCATAAAAAATTCGAACAGATGATTTTATTTCAATTGTCTTCCTTTTCCAATTCCATTAAAAATTCCATGAATGCAGTTTTAGTATATTTCTTGTTTTCCTTGGAATGGATTTGAGTATATTTTTTGTTTTCCTTGAGTGCATATTATATTACATTAGGGTTGTACAAGACCCACTTAAATAACATAATGCTATGGACAGAATAGTTAGAGAGAGAGAAGTTCAATTTATCAATAAAGCTCCCCTTGTACCATCCAGGTTTCCCACAAGGGGGGGGGGGGTTGATTTAGTTAAAGTATAACAAATGCTTTTTGGTTAGTGATAACATTTAATTCAACCAGCATATAGCTCAAATATATTAGTTATAGTATGTAAAACGAACTGTTCATGCTAAAGTTACATTCCTTGTAGGCATGTTGAAGGTGGGATGGGTTCAGTATCCTTGGCCATAAGTAAAGCTGCCACCAAAGCTGGTGCACATTTTCTAGTGAATACAGAGGTGTGTTTACGATGATCACTGTTCTTCCTCATGTTGTGTTAATTATTTTTTACACAACTCTTCCATTGAAGCATACCTTTTAACCTACGCAATACTGGAGCCTTGGTCTGGAGTGAAAATGTGAATGTCACTGCAATGTATTTTTCTTTGAGATTGACCTTTTAATGATCCACTCTTGCGTATTTAATGAGTTATTTAATTTCCTCTTATCTTTATTCCTTTCCACAGTATTATTTGAATAGTTTGCTATGGTTTTTCATTAGATTTTATGTTCCTGGGTTTTGAACTTTTTATCTTTGCATACAGGTTTCACAAATAATGATAGGAGACTCTGGTGAAGTAGATGGGGTTGGTTCACTTTATGCATTGCGTTGACTGAGTTGATCTAAAGGTTTAATCAGACTATCAGATAATTTACTATGTTGTTTAACTAGGTATTGCTAGTTGATGGGACACAAGTTCATTCTTCATTTGTTTTGTCAAATGCAACCCCTTATAAGACTTTCATGGTAAGAAGTGTATTGCTGGTAATCTTTTTGTTCAAAAGTTATGTCTGATGAAAGATTAATGTGAAGATTCATGTTGTACAAACTTTCCTTACTATCAGATATTTCCTCTCAAAACTTAAGTCTTTCTAGTGCAGGATTTGGT
The DNA here is from genome assembly GCA_030449925.1 of Citropsis articulata. NCBI lineage: Eukaryota > Viridiplantae > Streptophyta > Magnoliopsida > Sapindales > Rutaceae > Citropsis > Citropsis articulata. Next base: position 56,073 of record JASUUH010000100.1, on the reverse strand, counting down.
TCCTCGAGATGTTTTACCAGATGATTTTCTTCGTGCTATTAAGTACTCAGACTACCACTCTGTAAGACCGCTTAATTAATAGCCTCTATTGCTGATGCCAGGCAAAATGTTAAACTTTATGCCCCTTTCATTTTTCAATCTCTAATTTCAGATTACTTTGTAATTTTGAATCATTATTTCTTTAAGATGTTGTTGTTGATTCATCACTATTGTTTTATTGGTTTGAAATTAATGGATTCTCAATCCTTGTTACTCAAGATCTACTGATTAAATCAGGGAGTTACGAAAATCAATGTTGCTGTTGATAAATTGCCACAATTTCGTTGTTGCAAGTCAAGCCAACTTGAGGTGGGCCCTCATCATACAGCCACTATACACATTGGTTGTGAAAGGTATGCTTTTATTTTTATGCTTAAATGTATTGCGTGGGATCTTCTTTTCTTTTTTAAATGAGGTTGTTCTATTGCCTGCACCTGCTTCTATAACTGGTTACACCTGCTTTGGCAATCGGTATTGTTGTGTTATATGCCTGGATTAAAATAATGTTGAAAATTAGAGATTCAATCTCACAATTTGATACCAGCTTGTTACATTGCACAGATTTTAGATCTGAATTGTTTAATTTTAGAGTGTTATACTGCTACTGCCCATTATCGATTATTTATTTCATTTGTCAAGTATGGAAGAGATAGGCTCAGCTTGTCAAGATGCTGGGAATGGTTTACAAGGCCTGTTATGGAGATGACAATTCCTTCTTCACTGGACAAAACTATTTCTCCGCCTGGTAAGGGCTTAGTTCCTTTTGCCTGCTTCAGTTTTCTTGGACAATTGCTGTTTTTTCTTCTAAAGGTAAAAAAAACTGCAAATAATTTCCTCAAGCGGAGAAATGAAAGTGCATTAAATTGGACACTTTGTCGATACTTTCAAGTTGTAGATTAATGCTCTTGCTTACATATTATGTGTTCAACCTACGAGGTTATGCTATTTTACCTAACGAAATTATGATTGTAGAAGAATGATCTGCACGTTTTCTTGTAGATAAACATGTTGTCAGCTTATTCACACAATACACACCATATAAACCTTCAGATGGTAGCTGGGAAGATCCTACATACAGAGTGAGTTGCAGTTCCAACTAGTTCAATTTTTTGTCTTGTTCACAGCTTTGGTACTCTCTCAACTGTTGGTTTGCATTTCTGTTTCGTAGCTTACACCGCATTGATACATTAGAAGAAGATTTTTACACTTGTCATGTCCTTGCATGTTGGCAAAACCAAACAGATGCATTTTGAGCTAATTGGTACTGTTTCTGTAGGAATCATACGCACAAAAGTGTTTTAGTTTGATTGATGAATATGCCTCTGGCTTCAGCTCATCAGTAATTGGTTACGACTTGCTGACACCACCCGATCTCGAAAGAGAATTTGGTCTTACAGGTAATTTGACTTCCCAGCCGTAGACCTGTAAGTAGTGCCTATTGGAAATTGACATGATGAATATCCATAATCTTTAGCTAAGCACTACACTTTTTCACAGCATTGTTGAGTTTACTAAATCTTGACCAGCCATGACAGGCGGAAATATTTTTCATGGTGCAATGGGTTTGGACTCCCTTTTCTTAATGCGACCTGCCAAAGGATGGTAATGCTTAACAACTGGGGATGATCCATGAAATTTTTATAATAAGAGACAAAAATCATTTTCTTTAAAATTACAGGTCAGGTTACAGGACTCCGGTAAGAGGGTTATACTTGTGTGGGAGCGGATCACATCCTGGAGGTGGAGTAATGGGTGCACCTGGTCGCAAGCTGCTCATGTCGTTCTACAAGATTTCAAGAAGCAATCTCGTTAGTTTAGATTAATAAGAGATGTCTAATACATGAAACTATACATGTGTATGTGCTTGTCCGCATTATTGTAGAATAATAAAATATAGAAATCATTTCGATACACTTATATATTACAAAACTTGTAATTTTGATGAATTTTCTTGTAAATACGTGACGCCCAGTTGAGTACGGTACTCATTACTTGATTACTTGACTGTTTTGTTTGATTTGGGTATTAAATTATAAAATTAGACTAAATTCATCATTGACGGTGTGTTTAGTATATTGCATTATACTGCATTGTATTATTTTAAAATATTATTTTTACGCTAACCTGCAGTTTCTAATTATATTGCACTGCATTAAAAAAGTGACTAATACAGTAAAAGGTGTATAAATAAACCTATGAGGAGTGGGGTTTTGGTTATTGCATTAAAATATTAATTATATTTTAAATATAATTATTTTAACTTTTATTATTCAATAAATTATATAAATTAAATTGATTAAATATTAATTTATACTTATACATAAATAATAAATTTTAAATTTAAATAACAGTATAAAAAAATAATAAACCTAAATATTTAATAAATAAATAATAATACATTATTTTACTTTCACGACATAAAATCACTTAAATTAAACAACTATAATCTCCATTAATAAATAAAAATAATTTTATAATTTAATATTATATTACTACATAATACTAATTTTCTTTATAATATTAAATTATACTGTGTTATAATGACCAATATATAGATATAAATTACGTTAAATATTATTATATAATTTATTAACAATATTATAGTATTTTATCATTTGACAATAGTATATTATAAAATCGAAAAACTTCGTTACAATGATCTTTATTCAAAGCGAGCACAGTCCTCGCGAAGAAACTTCATTTTTTTTTTTTGAATACTGGTTACGCACCATGATACTATATTATGCAGATATTTACAACTGCTAATGTAGCAAACATTACACTGATATTTACAATCAGATTTACATATTGGAACTTATATATTGTTACATTTAAATTCATTAAAACACATGCCCAGACAAATGACCCTCACAGAGGAGGGATGCCCATGCTCCACTTGTATTGCACAAGGAAAAAGAAATTTTTGTTAAATATTTAGCACAACGCTTTGTGATTCTTGCCGGGGCAGTAAGCTGTGACCACTTGAGGATATGAGAAGGCAAGCGTAAGAAACTTCTTCGATAATTATATTATCAATAAATTATTATATAATAATTTTATATTATTATAAAATTATATTATTTTATATAATATAGTTTGTACTGGACCAAATCTAACATGCACATTATAATTTAATATAATATACCTTAATACAATATAGTTAATGGTGTGTTTGGCATAATGCATTATATTGCATAATGATGTATTAAACTATAATATAATTTTTATATCATTATTCATGTTACTATTAATTGTAAATTATTATCATTTAAATTTACTAATAATTCGGTACTTATTATAAGTTACATTAAACCATTTAAAAATAATTAATTTTCATATATTAATTATTGTAATATAATGGCATAAGGTAACATTTTATTGTACTTTTATACACTATTTAATATTTATTATTTCTTATATTAAATTAATAATAATATACTTAAATAATACCTTATGTAATTATATTTTTAATATACTTAATATAAAGATAAAAATATAATATAATATAATATTAAATAAACTTATTTTTATTTATTAACTAATAATGCAGCATAATGCAGCCATTCATATAGCCAAACATAAGACTGCACTCTTTCATTAAAACACGTTCTGCCTACAATTATCGGCAATCAGTAGTATGTGGAATGAATGAAAGAATGCTTGTACTCATCAAATAAATCAGCATTTGTTCATAATTTTAAACTGTGACAGCATATTATCATAAATAGCCAAAGTTTGGTCGTTTGGTGGGTTGTATAAAGAGGAAAATCCCTGTGAAAGAAGATTGAAAAAGAAAAACTCATGGAGCAATAATATATATAAAAAAAAAAAAAAAAGGGGCCAATAATGGTACACAATGCCTTTGATTCACTGCAGCTAATCAGCAATTGCTCGCCAAAAATCGATGCTGTCGCATCTCACGGCTCGAAAATCCTCCTTGGCTGTTCCGATGGCTCTCTCAAAATCTACAGTCCAGGGTCCTCGGAGTCCGATCGATCTCCACCGTCCGACTATCAGTCTCTCCGCAAGGAACCATACGAGCTTGAGAGAACCATTTCTGGCTTCTCGAAGAAGCCTATTTTGTCAATGGAGGTATTGGCCTCTAGACAGCTCCTCTTATCGCTCTCTGAATCGATTGCTTTCCATAGGCTCCCCAATTTGGAGACAATCGCTGTGTTAACTAAAGCCAAAGGTGCTAATGTGTACTCATGGGACGATCGAAGAGGCTTTTTGTGTTTCGCCAGGCAAAAGAGAGTCTGTATTTTCAGACACGATGGTATTTACCTTAATTTATCTTTTGGTTCTGATCATTTGTAGAATTTAGAGAAAGAAACTTTTAAAAAGTAACAATCATTGTCAAATTTTAGATTTTGAACCTTATTTTTCTTATCAATCACACTTTGTGAGAATTTGAGGCATATTGTGGCTCTATTATCTTAATCGTTTGAGTGAATTCAGCTGTTAGAAACTTGTATCGCTATTTACTTAGATTTTGTCCCACCAAGAAGAAGCAGCTGCAGCTTTGATGTGGGAATGAATGATATATATATATTTCCAAATATTGATGTGAAAATAGAAGTTGCTAATTCAATCACAATTTGTAAGTCAATTGAATGGAGGTTGTAGTGGAAAGTTGAAGTTCAAAAATGTATTTGTGATTAATCTGTATGTGTTGCTCTAGGGGGGCGAGGATTCGTGGAGGTAAAAGATTTTGGAGTACCAGATACTGTGAAGTCTATGTCTTGGTGCGGCGAAAATATATGTATAGCAATTCGGAAAGAATACATGATACTGAATGCAACAAATGGTGCATTGTCTGAGGTGTTTCCTTCTGGGAGAATTGGACCGCCATTAGTGGTCTCGCTTCTTTCTGGTGAACTCCTTCTTGGAAAGGTACTTGTCTTTGATGATCGTTTGCTGCAAAACAAATTTATATTTTATAGTTTTTATATTTGGTTTAGATTAAATTTGGCAGACAAAAAAGTAATAATTCATTTCTTTTACTGCTAGTTGCTATACCTATGAAAGCTTTCCTTTCTATAGACATTCCTATGTTCTGCTCCTCTGTTCTTGTATGTGAAGATGTCCTTGAACTGCATATGAATAGAAAACCATTTTACGATGAATTAATGAACAAAGTCATTACCGTGTGTATTTAGAATGTATGCACCCATGATTAATCGCTGCTTGGGGATCTCAAATTCCTAATTTACTATATACAAAAAAAATATTGATTTCTGATACCAGCTTATACAGCAGTTCAACATCTTGCTTGAGAGTTATTAAGATAAAGTTTCTTACTGCTGGCAGGAGAACATTGGGGTATTTGTGGACCAAAATGGTAAGCTTCTTCAGGCAGACAGGATTTGCTGGTCAGAGGCACCTATCACTGTTATCATTCAAAAGCCTTATGCAATTGCTTTGTTACCTAGACGTGTTGAGGTAGTCTGACTAAATGGTAGTTCATTTTCTTTAATTTGATGGAAGTTTGGCATTTAAGCATTTCTGCTATTCTCTTTTACAGGTTCGATCTCTTCGAGTTCCGTATGCTTTGATACAGACAATTGTTCTCCAAAATGTCCGGCATCTTATTCCAAGCAGCAATGCTGTTATAGTTGCATTAGAAAATTCTATTTTTGGGCTCTTCCCTGTCCCTCTTGGCGCACAGGTATCTTAGTACTCTTGATAAGGTCAATCTTATGTATAGATAGACATAGGATTTGTAAAAGCAAATTGGACTGATATAAGATTCCATGTGAATTAAGAATAATTCTTTTTATAGTCTTATAATTGCCATTTATGTCTCTTGTTGCTTTATCGTGCTTTTGGCCATGACTTGGTGGTCTAATGTAGAAAGGACACGGTACCTTGCTTCAAAAATTGCATAAGAATTTTTGCCTGTTAATGAATTGCAGATTGTACAATTGACAGCATCTGGGGATTTTGAGGAGGCTTTGGCCCTGTGCAAGCTGCTTCCACCAGAAGATGCAAGCCTTCGAGCTGCAAAGGAGGGATCAATTCACATAAGGTGAATATCCCTCTTCACTCTCTCTCTCAACTTTCACACCTTCTTTAAGAAAAAATTTATGAGACAGTAATACATCAAATCAATTTTGCAGTACAGTTTTGTATACTGCAACTGAACATGCAAAAAGAACAAACCAAGCTCTATAATTATCAAACTGCATCATGAATTTATTATGATGTATAACCTCCATGCCCAGAACCTGACTTGAATTAAAAGTTTAATTGATTGCATATGGGGTTATTGGCTGGCCCAAGTGCCCTGATCTTCCTTTCGGGTAGCCATGGGTGGATAATATTGGCTCTGCTGGGCCGAGGAAAGAGCTTGATGAAATTTAGCCAATTTCTTAAAATTTAGGTGCAGCCAAATGCTGGTGTTTTTCTTGCTGGATTTTTGAAGTTACATTTTTATCAAAATCTTGAGGATCATTTATAATTCCAACTCTACTCATTGTGCAATGTCATTACAGCTGTTGCAAAAACTGGTGGTCACAAGGCTCATAACCTTCAGGTCACGGGTTCAAATCCTGTTAAATGTTAATTATTTAATTAATTAACACGTTTTTCTCTCCCTGTTGAAGTGGAAAGATAGAGGCACTATATTACCACAGTCAACTATAAGAAATCATTCCTATTAACTACATTACTTTACCCTAGCGGATAGTGGGAATCACACCGGCATCTTCTCCTTGGTAGAGAGAAATTTTACCGTTCGATTATATTCGGATTTTTTCCTTGAAATGTTTGGAAATCCTTTATCTAAAGTTAGGCCAGAGACTCTCTACAGGGTAATTCCATCAAATTACACTACCAAACCATTCAAAACCAATTTACTAAGTAGATATTGAACTTCAATATTAATTGCAATTCATTATTGAATAGTTTTCAATATTTTTATTTCTAATTATTGTTATATTACTATTTATTTCTAATATTTTAATGCACTAACAGACAAAAAACCGACTTTCTAATGTATTAAAATCTATGTTTTTTTTGCATTTCAGTAGCATCCTTACTTTAGATATCTACATTAAAGAAGAATTACACACACGCATACACACTTATATTAATTATCAGATAATTATATTATCTCTTTTAGAATTCTATTAAATAGATTCAATTTTTGAAATTTTGATTACTATTATTTTTCTACGATAATATATCTTTATAATAGAATTTTATTGTTTATAATAATAAGTATGCTTGCTTAGAGAAAAAAACAGAAAATGACATATTATGATCTTTGCTTTGCATTGTTTTGGGTACCATCTAATTGAGGTGGTAAAATCTCTTATCTTGGAAAAAATAGGTCTGGGATTTGAGCCCTGCTTACATAGGTGGGGAGGGGGCTGGGTTTCCATTAGGTTAAACAATTAAAAAAAAAAAAATGATCTTTGCTTTTCTACATATGGTGGCTGATGGATTCCGTTGTACATCATATATGTGCAGTGCATACTTTGCTGATTAATCATTCAGGTTATGCATGCTTGTATGATTTTTTATTTTTCTCATCTGCTCGTGATGTATCTAATAGTGGACTATAGGTCTTCGTGCTTGTATATTTTTCAACCATAAACTAGAGTTAATTTAGTTTGTTACTCTTTTTACAGATTTGCTCACTACCTTTTTGACACCGGGAGCTATGAGGAGGCCATGGAACATTTCTTGGCATCTCAAGTGGATATTACCTATGTGCTTTCTTTGTATCCATCTATTATGCTTCCTAAAACAACTGTGGTTCCTGAACCAGAAAAGCTGTTGGACATTTCTTCTGATGCTTCAAGTCTCTCAAGAGGTTCTTCTGGGATGTCAGATGAGATGGAGTCCTCTCCTCCAGCACAGCTATCAGAATTGGACGAAAATGCAACACTTAAATCCAAGAAAATGAGTCATAATACTCTCATAGCTCTCATTAAGTTCCTGCAAAAGAAGAGATCCAGTATAATTGAAAAGGCCACTGCTGAGGGAACGGAAGAGGTTGTTTTAGATGCTGTGGGAGATAACTTTGCATCTCATGATTCCACCAGGTTTAAGAAATCAAGCAAGGTGAATTACTAGTTTCCTTTAGTATACTTTTCTCAAAATTTCATGTATCATTACCCTATATAATGTGTTTGCTATTCATGATATTACGTTTAAATAAATGTCATTGCCCTGTATAATATGTTTGCTATTCATAATATTAGGTTTATATTTTACTTTGAATGTGAATATTGCTTCTTCTTTGCTGGATGATGTCGCATCATGCTAGTTTTTATTCTATAATTGATAAATTAGTATGGCTCAGAATTAGCTAGAATGATGTAGATGCACTAATGAGTGCATCAATATTGACACTTATCTGTAGCAAATGTTTACATTTTTTGAGTCTTTTTTGACAATTTGTCATGATAAAAAGCTTTTCCAAATAATATATTTCAGTTGTACAAGTTTCCAATACGCAAAAAGTTTACGATCGAATATTATGTTTGGTCCTTTAGGGGCGTGGTACCATCCCCATGTCCTCTGGTGCTAGGGAGATGGCAGCAATACTGGACACAGCACTACTGCAAGCTCTGCTTCTTACTGGACAGTCTTCAGCGGCTTTAGAATTACTGAAAGGTCTTAACTACTGTGATGTAAAAATATGGAGATTCTTCAGAAAAAGAACCATTATACTGCATTGCTGGAGCTTTACAAGTCCAACGCAATGCACCGTGAAGCTCTTAAACTTCTGCATGAATTAGTTGAAGAATCAAAATCGAATCAGTCACAGGGCAAGCATACCCAAAAGTTCAATCCTGAGTCAATTATTGAATATCTCAAGGTAATTATTCTCATTTATGTGACAACTTGTATCCTGTTTGCAGTTTAACAAAATTAAATCATAGCACCAAAATATTTGATGTGTATTGCATTGGAGTCCAGTAGTGAGGTTGCTTTTATATTGGGTGAATCTTTGTTCCTAGAAACTAAAGAACTGGAGTGATGAGTGAGACTAGAGCCTTTGTATGTGGAAAACCTAACTAGTTTCTATGGATTTTCTTATGCAGCCACTCTGTGGGACTGACCCCATGCTCGTTCTGGAATTCTCAATGCTTGTTCTTGAAAGCTGTCCATCACAAACCATTGAGCTATTTTTATCTGGGAATATTCCAGCAGACTTGGTCAACTCTTATTTGAAGCAGCATGCTCCTAGCATGCAAGGGAGATACTTGGAGCTTATGCTTGCCATGAATGAAAATTCAATCTCTGGAAACCTACAAAATGAAATGGTGAGAGTTATTGATTTTGTAACTTAAAAAAAAAAAAACTATGATATTTCGGTTCAGGATTTGAACGAATAAAAAGATACTAATAAGTTTTGTATGTATCTGACTGTGGACATAGTTGATGCAGGGAGTGGTGATTATGACATGACTGCTGATAATTAGCTGAGATTTATCTTAATTATGTCTTGTAGGTGCAAATCTATCTTTCTGAAGTACTTGATTGGTACTCAGACCTTAGTGCTCAACAGAAATGGGATGAGAAGGCTTATTCACCAACAAGGAAGAAATTATTGTCTGCTTTGGAGAGTATCTCAGGATATAATCCTGAGGTTTTGTTGAAACGTCTTCCAGCAGATGCTTTATATGAAGAGCGTGCAATACTGTTGGGTAAAATGAACCAACATGAGCTTGCCTTATCTTTATACGTTCATAAGGTATTTTTGATTAATTAACCTGTTTTTCTCTTGATAAGAAGAATGGCAATGGATATAAAACCACTTGTAACAGAACATGAAATCAAGCACATAAATTGGAGGGTACTCCAAGCTACCATAATAAAACTGTTTTTCTCCCCCTTACTGAGGTTAATGCCAAGTAGGTCATGCCTATGGAAGGATTCTTTGGAACCTCTCATCCTTAAGAGGGAAGCAAAACACGGAAAAAGTTATTGGAACTCTGACTTCCCTTTGTAGAGTGGGAAAGGTTGACCAGCATAATTTTAATTCTTTGTTTTCTCTTGATTACCCCTTTCTAGATTGGGAAAGGTTCCACCAGCATCATCCTAGTTCTCCATTTTCTCTTGATTACTGGTGCATATTTATTATGATTACTTTCTAATTGTAGTTGTGTTTTTCCCCCCCACTTTTGTAGCTTTGTGTACCTGAACTGGCACTAGCTTACTGTGATCGAGTGTATGAGTCTATAGCCCATCAACCATCTGGAAAATCTTCTGGCAACATTTATCTCACGCTTCTACAAATATATCTGAATCCAAGGAGGACAACCAAGAATTTCGAGAAGCAAATTACAAATCTGGTATCATCTCAGAATACAACCATACTGAAGGCTGGGTCAGTAACTGCAGTCAAGGTTAAAGGAGGACGTACAACCAAGAAAATTGCTTCCATAGAGGCGCTGAGGATATGCGAATGAGTCCCAGCAGCACTGACAGTGGCAGGAGTGATGGTGATGCTGAAGAATTTAGTGAGGAGGAGATTCTACTATCATGATTGATCAGGTCCTTGATCTGTTGAGCCAAAGGTGGATAGAATCAATGGAGCTCAGGCTCTCAAGCTCCTGCCAAGAGAAACTAAACTACAGGTATGGGTTTTGTTGTTAAGAATTGTATGTTCCTGCTGTTTGTAATGATTTCTTTGCTGAAATAGACCTTGTGTTTATCTCACGGTTCTATATGCGAGTAGATTTTTGTATGTTAGTTCATGTTGGCAGTTAGCCTCTTTAACATAGTTTCCAGATAGTGAGGAAGTAGTGACAGTGTATTTATTGAATGTGTAAATGATTCAATACCATCTATGTGTTTTAATCCTCTTGTCTCCATGCTGGGCAGTAGTATTTTATTTGTAAGCTTCTTTCGTATTACATGCAGAACTTGCTTCCATTTCTTGAACCTCTTTTGAGAAAATCCAGTGAAGCCCACAGGAACCTTTCAGTGATTAAGAGTCTGAGGCAGAGTGAGAACCTGCAGGTAGCATGAATTCTTCTTCTTTGAATTTTAATTGGGAAATGAGTTACTAGAAATTCAGTTTTTCCTTTTACAATGACATGGCTGATAGCGCATACTTCTGATTAGCTCTAACCTAACTTATATACATCCAATCTAGTTATCTAATTGAAGAATTGTCTGAACAGGTGAAAGATGAACTCTACAACCAGAGGAAAACAGTAGTGAAAATCACCAGTGACAGTATGTGCTCGCTTTGCAACAAGAAAATAGGAACTAGTGTTTTTGCAGTCTATCCTAATGGGAAAACGATAGTGCACTTTGTTTGCTTTAGAGATTCACAAAGTATGAAAGCTGTGGCAAAAGGCTCACCACTAAGGAAGCGATGATGATTATGGGAGTGCTGCTGTAAAGAAATATTCTTCATGCTGAAGCATTTTGAGTAGCCACTTTGTGCATACATTTCACTTGTCAATACCGGTGATGCTGTTTTGAAGTGGGAAACTGCTACTGGCGTGTTTCCCACTGGCGTGCATATATATATATATATATATATATATATATATAGAGAGAGAGAGAGAGAGAGAGAGAGAGAGAGAGAGAGATGATACACATGACAGGCTGAGAGTTACCTTGGTATTGGTTTGGTGTTGGTTTGTAGATTGTGTGTGACTCTGAGGTTCTTTAGTTTGAGAATCTCTCTCTCCGGCTTTTTCAAGTAAAGCATGTTGTAAGGAAAACGCCGCAATAAATTCATGTTTATATCTGCATTTTTGGGTAAAATTATCATGTTATTATGATGTAGATTGATGATAGTGTTTTCAAACTGAGGACTCGATGAGATTTTTGTTTGTTGTGACGTGTTTCTGACTCAAGTGTACTTTGGAGGGAGGGAGCATTGATCGAAACGCATACTTAAATTTGCGTTAGCTACATTGACTTGATGATTTAGGACTTTTTGCTTTCCCAGTCATACGATAAACAACCACACCGAGCCTGGCCCCATTGCTCGGACGATCTGCGTGTATGGTCTCAACATCAAACAGCTTCTTCGCCTTCTTGAAAAACACCGAGTCTTTCTTCCACCTCCTCAAATGAGCCATAACAAAACTCATCATCCTCTTCTTCGGCTCAGGCTCGCCTGAATTCAGAAACAAACGTAGCGTTACAAGTAAAGGATCAAAGAGGTGATCATGATAGACAACGTCAGAGGCAAGTATAACGTCAAACTCCCGTCCAACGACCTCCACGTCATTAGCCGCAGCCTCTCCCCACCTAAGAGGCGCAACGTGGACGGACCCCCCACGGAGGGATATCAAACCAGCATTGGCGTCAACGTTGAATTGGAGGTTGGTTAAAACATGAGGGAGGTCGGTGACCGTGACTTTAGCCCCGAGGATTGCCGCTGCGGCCATGCCGACGAGACCAGTGCCCGAACCAAGCTCAAGGATGTTGAGCTGGCAACCGTTGGATAAACTGGAGGCGAGGGGGCTGTTGCTGGGGTGACTGCGGAACTGGTCTAGGAGAGTAACTAGCGTGGTGGCTGCGGGCCAGAGCTTGAAGGAAAGGCCCTGTGACGGCAGCTGCCGTATGACCAGCGTTGACTCAATCGAGGGGATGTAATGTTGCTCGGTCTCCGATGAGGATGAAGTCAAAGTGTCCTGTGTTAGCACGGCCATGGGCAAAGGACCGTTTCCATGTGCTTCATCAGATGGAAACAGCATTTTCGCGGGATTTATTTCCATGTCGTCTTCATCGTCTTCCTGAGTAGCCATTTGCTTCTTGACTTTGGGATGCGCCGCAAATGCCAGTAAATATCGCTTTCCTTAAATGGCTCGTTAGTGTCGTTAGGGCTTGTGTGGTTGTATGTGTTAGATTTATAAGCATTTTTCTTTAGATATGTACGTCAAATTATTATAATTTATCTTCTTTGTAACAAAATGTTCTTTTTTTTAAAAAAATAATTCTTAATTGGCCTTCCTTGAATTTCTTCAGTTTCTGTTTTGATAGTATTTTCTTGACAGCCAATTATTATTATTTTTAAAAAAATTGTTTAGATTTTTTTCCAAAAACAAAATTTCTTATATTAATCTATAATAAATCTCAACTTTGACTGTTTATCATACTATGAGAAAAGTTAGAGTGTATATATACTATGAGCTTGTTTGGAATTGAAATTGGTGTACTAAATTTTTTTATAAACATTAGCTGTTATATTTTAAAAATTATATTAATATAATTTTTTACTTGTATGATGAAATACCTATATCATTAATAATTTTATTAAAATTATTATTTAAAAATTGTGTTAATGATATATTATTGATTTTTGTTTCATAGTTATAATTTTTTTTCTAAAATAACTATAACTTTTAAGATATAACAACTCAATTTCAAACAAGACTTATATCAATAATACAAACGGCACTGATACTTGCCCCGGGTCAAACCCCGGGTCAAACCCCGAAAGCTAACCAAAAACGACGCGTTTTGCGAATTTTTTTTTCGTTTTAACATTAACCAATACGAGGTCGTTTTGCTCCAAGCTTCCCCACGAATGGCTCTCTCTTCCTCTTCATTTCACCACACAACCCAACGACAGAACCGGCCAGCAGAACCCTTGAACTGTTATTCTTTCCTTCAATCCGACAGGATTTGGTTTAGATTAAGCAAAAGCAAAAGCTTGAACAAGGTAAGGTACTGTCTTCTTTGGCTGCGAAGATGTACAAAAACAAAAAGAATTGAGTTGCAGCATCTACCCCTGAAAATTTGCGAAGCCATATTGCCGTTGCTGTTAAATTGGGTTAATTTAATTGGTAATAAGCTTATGCTGCGATGTTTTTTGCTTGAATCCTGAGCTGTTTCAATTTGAATCTTGAGCTGTGAGTTGTGGATTGCGAATGGAAATTTCAGGCTGTGGCTGGAGCCGGATCTAAGAAGGAAAGGGAAAATATTTGGGTGTGGCTGGAGCTGGTGGTTGGAGCTCGATCGACGAAGGAAAGGGGAAATATTTGGCTGCTGCTGGAACTCGTGGCTGGAGCTCGATCGACGAAGGAAATGAAAGGGAAAATATTTGGCTGTGGGCGGAGATCGTGCTGGAGCTCGATCAACGAAGGAAAGACAAGGTAAAATACTTGGGTGGAGGTCCATCGACAAAGAACAAGGGAAATATTTGGCAAGTGAAAACGGCATCGTTTTTGGCCTTAATGGAACGCTGCGTTTAAATTTCGGGATTTGACCCGGGGTTTGACCCGGGGCAAGTATCATTTTCCTAATACAAATAAATAATATTATGTTATGTTTATTTTATGTAACTTTTTTTGTTCATAAATTTTAGATTTTTATCTTTCTAATCTAATTTTGTTAACAAATGAAAAATGATTTTTTTAGAAATATTTCTAACTTAAAAAACATTAAACTCTTACAATCAAGTGATCAACCTTATATAAAAGAAAACTTTTGTTTAACTAATCGATCCCCTTTTTTTAGTGAAAGAATTAATTTTGTACTTTATATTTTGTTGATAAGAATGAAATAATTTTATGAACCGGTTAGTATCGCGATTGTCTTACTCTTTTCCATAATCTTGACCCGAGCAATATTACCCGGGAGTTGAAATACTGACATTCTCTAAAAAAACCTCTTGAAAACCCTTTCTTAATAGCACCCCATTAAATAATTAAAATTGATTAAGCCGCTGTGTTACACCCATTTTTATTTCTTAAATATCATTGGTTCCATCTTCTTCCCTGATCCACAGTTTCTTCACACAAGCGTACAATACCGGAATATGGCTTTCCTTATTTGCGATTTTATTTATTAAAAAAATTCAGTAAGGATTTTTTTTTAAAAATCCGCATTATTATGTCTTTTTTTTTTCTATCTATATTTTCCATGACTTAGACTCATAAGATTTTTTCTTTAAAAATATTATTTTATGAAATTATAATGAATAATTTTCTTCTTAATTATGAAAAATGGAGTGGTTATAGGAAAATTATTAGTCACTTAACTAAGAATTAAGTATTGAAGTGAATAAAGCTGTTGGTTTTATAAATGCTTTCTATAAGATGTTTTAAGGGCTGCCAATAGCTCCATTCTTTCACTTATCCCGGATCTAGCCTTGACCGCCGGAACTGTGAAGTTGCACATATCTCTCAACTGAAGGGTCAAAAAGCCTCTGTCTCTCAAAATTAAGGGGACGAAATTGGATATTTAAAAAAAGAAAAAGAGCCATTGATCACTGTCTGATCAGTCGATCTGTAGTTTACTTGCTTGGAGCGGGAATAGAAAGCCGAAGAAATAAAAATGATAAAATCGGTGATGGTTATGAACACGCAGGGCAAGCCTCGCCTGGCGAAATTTTACGATTTTCAGGTCTTCCGTTCTCTATCAAACCGTTACATTTTTTGTGTATCAATTTTTCCTCCAATCAGTTACGTCGTTGTATAATCAATTTCGTAATTTCAGCCCGTGGAGAAGCAGCAAGAGCTAATACGCAGCGTTTTCGGAGGTCTGTCTGTCTGTCTCTCTCTCTCTCTCTGTGGCACTCAGCAACACGACTGTTTGTATGATTGATCTTTCATTTCTTTATTTTTTTTCGTTTTGATATTCATGCAGTCTTGTGCAGTAGAGCTGATAATGTCAGCAATTTTATTGAGGCTGATTCAATTTTCGGCCCGGTATATTCACTTCTGGTTTCATTTTCAATCTTTGATTTTCATCTTAATTTGTTTTCATATTTATTTTCGCTAAGATATGTAAAAGTGGTTGATGTATTTTATGTATGTATTTTATCATTTGTATGTCTTCTTTTCCTTAATTATGCTTTTAGCAGGGTACACGCCTCGTATATAAGCACTTTGCAACTCTGTACTTCGTCTTCGTATTTGACAGTTCTGAAAATGAGCTAGCTATGCTTGATCTTATACAAGGTACATTCTATAACAGTTTTTGTTTAACTTCCACATTTGGATATTCTGTTTTACCTCGGCTTAAGGTTATTAAAATTTCTTGTTCAAGGAAAAAGTTTTGGATGTTGATTATTACGAATGAAGACTTCCGTAGTATAGTATTGGGCTATATATTGTCAAAACCTGAAAAGGAAACTTCTGTTGTCTATCAGCTTATGATTTTTGCGAACGAGAGAGTAGATGATATGAGTCTTTTAGAAACTTTATGATCAACTAGGTAATGAATTCTCCTTGATCATCAATAGACCAGAGTTGGTTTCTGTCCCTTATATATGGAATCAACTTAGCATATAGTTAATAGCTGGTTGATTATATAAACTACTTTCTTCTAGAACCTTTTACTAGGTTGGATGATTTGTGTCACTTAAAACTTTTGATGACTGCAGTTTTCGTGGAGACTTTAGACAAATGCTTCAAAAATGTATGTGAGCTGGACATTGTGTACAACTACAGCAAGGTTGAGTCTTGATCTTGTTTTCTTCTTTTGAAGAAAACTCTCATGCTCCCTGAAATATGAATTCTTTATATGCTTCAAATTTGAATGGCATGATTGTTTTGTGATTGATATTGTTAAAAAATGGAAGTCAGCTTTATCTTTGCATTTTGGGAGATTTAGTTGAAAAAACTCTTAGATATTTTTATGTTTAGGAGTTAGTGATACCTTGTGTTCTGCAGTAGGTCTAGTTGATACTTGAAAGATTCCACTGCCTGTTGACTTATTTTAGATTTAAGCATTTAGTTAAATATTGAGTCACTTTGTGAAGCAACTTTTCCTTGCATAAGTTTTTTCAACCATATTGATGAGCTTTTGGGAGTTGTATTGCAACATCCATGTGAAATACTGATGTAAAATGTGGTTTTGACCAGAAAATAATGGGCTTCTACATGATTAGTTTAATGATTGCTGGAGAGGGGGACCGACGCACTTCCTCTTTCTTTTATAGTAAGCTCTTACAATTTACTATATTTTGGCAGTTGCACACTATTCTTGATGAGATTATTTTTGGAGGTCAAGTGCTGGAAACAAGTTCTACAGAAGTGATTAAGGCTGTTGAAGAAATATCAAAGTGCTCTCTCTCTCTGCCCCTCTACTTGTTTGTCTTTCTTGGGGTCTAGTACTCGCCCACTTTTGTTATGTTATAAGTAATAGATGATTCTGCTTGTTGCAGGATGGAATCAGCCTCAAACGCTATCGCACTTGTCTCCAAGTCTGTTTCTGGTTGGCGAAGTCGGTAGCATGTAGTCGTGCAGCTGTTAAAAAAAATCAATGTCACAATTTGAATATTTGAAATGCAATTACATTCAGTTTCCAAACTTATTTGTTTTTTGAGAGGGTGGGTAGCTGTGATTCAGATTGAGCTGTCAATATGATACAGTGTTTCTTATATTGGTGAAGATTTTACTTGTTTGGCCACTAAAAATTGGATTCAATATGATAAGAAGATACGCTTGGTGGTTACTAGCAAAATCTGGACTACTGGAGGTTGTACTCAAATTAGATTTTGTCGAAGAAAATGATCATAAATGATAATGTAAAAACTCCTAAATATTAAATTATGCATATTTACCAGTCATAACGTTTGTTCTTTATATTTTTTTAAATAGAAGTCTTCACCAATATAGAACAATGATCATTTCAAACTGAAAAATGAAAACAAAAGTTTGTTCTTAGTATTACTTGGCTATCATTGCTGGGTTCTGGTGAAACCGCATTAATTTTTTTTTTTTTTCCAATCTCGTTTTTCACAATTTATTTGGATTGTTGACAAAAATGCGCTTAATTAACAACATCAAAGTCACGAGCATCTTTAATTCAATGATTTCTTTAAATCTTGAAGAACTATGCGAGCAGCATTACGGCCCGGAGCACCCATCACGCCGCCCCCAGGATGAGTTCCGCTCCCGCACATGTATAATCCTTGCAGCGGAGTCCTATAATTTGACCTATAATCCAAAATTAACAGAAAAAAATTGCATTAAACTTGGCGAGATATAAACAAAACGGTCACACAGCAAGGGCTTACCATCCTTTTACTGGTCGCATGAGGAAGAGAGAATCTAATCCCATAGCACCATGAAAGATATTTCCTCCTGTGAATATTCATTTAAAGAATCAGGGACTAAGTGTGATTCATTATATTAATTTTATATCTGTGTGATTGTGATCTAGGATCCTGAAGGTTGCAGTACTGAAGTACCTGTCAGGCCAATTTCTCTTTCGAGATCTGGTGGTGTCAGCATGTCATAGCCAATAATTGATGAGCTGAAGCCAGGGGCATATTCATCAATCAATGAGAAACATCTATTTGCAAATGAATCCTGCAGTAGAAATTAAATGGATGATGTAGGACTACCGGGAAAATATTAGCTCAAGTAACCTTGTCTTGTGAAATGTATATAGGGTTAGTATACCAGCTAGCTACTGAAAAGGAGACATTCGAAAATTTATGAAGTGGTTACAGAATAACAATTGGAAAATATCACCAAGTTTAACATGCTATGAAGCTTCAAACTGAGAGACTTAAATTATCAGTTCTACTCACTCTGTAAGCAGGATCCATCCAGCTGCCATCCGATGGCTTATATGGAGTGTATTGAATAAACAAGTTAATAACATGGTTTCCTGCAAACAGAGACTTTTTTTTAAAAAAGAAATTACAACGTAGTATAAAAATTATATTTTGTGCTGATAACATGAAAAATCACAAGGATGACGAATGCGCGCCATTTTTTTGCAGGATAAAAGTACCGTGAACAAAAAATTATCCTCCAACAACAACTAAATCCATAAAAGCCTATGTTTGGTACCTGGTGGAGAAATAGTCTTGTCAAGTACAGAAGGAATCGTCATTTCAATAATTGGCCTTCTTGATGGTAATCCATTAACAGCTTCTTGACAGGCTGAATGAATCTCCTCCATGCTAACAACAGTAATAAACCAGATCTAAGATTTGCCAATGACATTTACACTAAATGGTTTTAATGATGTTAAAGTTCAAACTGAAATGTAAAAGCAGGCATGCAATGGCGAAGTAGCTGAGGTATTTTGATATTTGGGTATTCTGTTTTCCCAAAGCTGGTTTGTAAAACAATTAAATAAGATTTATGAGAGATTGAGAATGAAAGTAAAATCTTGTGTAGTGGAACCACATGTTAGTAAATCAAGAAGCAAATTAATCCACTGGACTTGATTTTATCATCAACAAGAAGCAATAAGAGCCACTCTATCAATCAAAATCAGACTCCTATCTCGAGTCCAGCTTTTCTCTCCAATCAGGTTTGGCCTTCCAACGATAGGCTTCTTACAGATAAGCACATAGGTCAAACCAACAAGTTAACCAAATCGTATCATACCTCTCCGAACCGATATGAATGGTACCCACATGCTGAGGACCTGGATCAGGATGACTTAATTTGCAACATTGAAACTGGGGCAGTTTATCGACAGCTAAGTTTATTTTTGTAGTTCCCTGTTCCAATGAAAGACAGTAATACAAGAAATGTAAGTTGGAGAATGAGAAGTGATACAACCATTTACAAGTTTTGTTCCACAGCCCCATAGGAAAAAAGTCAGGACAAGACCCACAACGCAGGTATGGCTTTGAAGCACCTTACACTTTTAACAAATTTCAGAATTCAACACATAGCTAATGCATTATTTACCAGTATTACTTATATATAGAATAAAACCACAATGATTTCCTTCAACTTGGAACTAACAGTCCAATTACTACCGTTTAACTTGCGAACTATCATACCGTTGCATGCCATTAACCAGCTTCACTTGTACATAGGAGTAAATTATTCCGTATGGATGCTACCCTAATGTTTCACATTGACAAAATAGCAGATTATGTACAATAAGAGAAATATTGATAAAAGTAAAAATAAAAAGATTGTCAAAAACTTACAGAGCTGTAGTCAGAGTGCTTAATGGAAAGGATGAAATCATCAGGGAGAATGTTACCAGGCACCAAGTCCTGCGACAGAAAATCGCAGCCTATTATCACAATCAAAATCAATTTGCAGCAGCAAATTGATGCTGCACAAGAAATTTTGTATTTGTTAACAAGCTACAGGTATAAAAGTTTTACCATGAAAGTTTTATATGGGGTTGCGTTTGATAAAACAATTGAAGAATGAACCTGCGCACCATCAGCTAACTGCACCTGCATAAAATTAGCGATGTGTCCAATATGTGGTTAGTCCAATCCAAACATCAAAATCCGCTTCATTGGGCCGTATGTTGTAGTGAAACTAACCCCGTTTACTCTGCCAGAATCGTTGATCATCAATTGTGAAACCTTTAAAAAAGTGAATAAATAAAATAAAGTTATACGAGTGACTATAAACAATATAGATAACCAATGAAGGAAAAAAGTTTGGGGACAAAGTCATAGATTACTCCCGAGTTATAACCATAAACTAAAGACGCTAAGATAACTTGAATGCTAAATAATTCTGCAATAAGAGAGGAAGTCACAAACAATTCAAAATTAAACCAGCAAACTTTTACATGTTCATAAATTCGTAGAAAGACAAGCAATGAGTACAGAAAATTAATCATTTAAGTTCAGGACCATCCCTCTGCCGCCTAATACGATGTTAACATTCTGCTAGTTCTCATGATTAGTCTTCCTTACTAGCAATGCAGTTCTGTTACATGTAGCTAACTTTCATTGAGTTCTCAACTTTTTAACTGCAAAATCCTTTTATTCCCACCAGAAAAATGCCAAAGTAGGTATAAGCACATGCTGTGGAAAACTTTGCATTACTTTAAAGCTATACAAAATGATGTTGAAATAATCCCTCCAGATCAATACCTTTTTTTTCCCATTAATTCATGTATTATAGGCCAAATTTCATCAATTGCATGATGTTTCTATGGTCACCAGCCAGAGAAAACAAGAGCAATCAGCCCTGGGGGGTTCTGCTCTACAGATGAGCAGCACAATGCATAAAAAAGAGCACCACACATACACTTTGACAAGATCTAACTAGAATTAAATTGTACACCATGTAAAATCGATCTAATTCTTGAAAAAGAATTCAAGAGGCTGATGACTCTCCTATTAAATTGTCTCAATTAAGTATGATCCTTCAAACATATGTTTCAATTTATTTCAAGCAGGTTCCAGAATTCACCACACCTATTCTGGTGTGGACAGATACCAAATTATATTTGTTCATGCAACCAAATAAGTCAGCACATACAAGTTCATAGAGTACCTTTTAATCATTAATAAGGAATGAGGTGGATCACGAAGGATAAAGAAGTGATATTGCAAAAAAATACCTCTGCTCTTGTCACGATATGAGCCCCAGCTTCCCTAGCAGCACTGCCGATGGCCATGGATACTGAACCCATCCCACCTTCAACATATCTATGGAAGTGTTAGCTATCAATAATTCTAGTCACCTAGACAGCTTATAATGTGATAGATCCAACAGAATCATGGCTCACTGAAATTATCAACACTAAAGAACTGCTCTGGAAATTTTAACAAAGCAAAAATGCAAAACTAATGTAGGAAGAAATGGGCAATAATACGAATTTGAGAAAACACATGAGACCAAGCTTTAATGGCATATCCCGTACAAGGCAATATGCAGGTAATTAATCTGGTGGGTTTAATAGAATAGAAACATATAAGTCCATTTCTATATTCTCCGGCACAGGATTCCAAGGATGCAAAATAGCGGGGGGCCACTGGTACAAAGGTAAATTTGAAGATTTTTGAAATTTTGAAGGGGATAGTTGGCATATTACGGCTTTGTACTTCCCTGAAGCACAATACATACATCAAGCCAGCAAAAGAAATACCTACGACCAAATTCCAGGATTGCCATCAGTTTCTCCCATCACATGATGGAGAAGAACATATCCACTCCCAGGTGTGTGGATGCTACCCTACGGTAGAAAAATGAATTAGAAAAATGAGTTTTAGCTCTGGTAAAATTGCAAAAGATGAGTAATATTTGATTAATTTCTAATGAAATGAAATGACCCATCATCACATCATTTTCAGTTGTCACTAGAGAAAGCCAAGTGCGCAAGGATGGTAATTCTTACGGACTATATTACATTGAAGATAAGAATTGAAACTGATCCATCTCCTTACCAATCAACAAGGGTTTCTTACCATGGTCCCTATCACAGCATCTGTGGCAAGGGTTGCCTTCAAAACATCTGTCTGTATGCATCAAAGTCCAGAAACGAAAATTGATTAGCGGACATAAGCAACTAATGAAAGATGTGTGTTGAAAAAAAGACAACATTGGTGAAGAAAAGCTTGAGGAGTTCATATGAGATATTGCATAATATACCACAAAATTAGATAGATACAAATTACATACAAATGAATTACCGAATAACATACAATCAGAAAAATTCAGAATGGTTTGTCAGAGGTAAGTACTGAGGAATTGAGAAAAATCCAATGAATGCATATCCATGAAAATCAAGATATCCATATAAACAACATTAAGCACAAGTCTAAAAAGTTGGTTTCACTTTTGGCTGTGGTTTCACTTTCAGCTGGGATTCCAATAAGAAAATAACCTTAACAAGTATAGTTCAAAAAATCAAAGGATAAACTACAAAGAAATCAAGATTAAATGACAACCTCAAACCACTTGTTCAAAACCTTAGAAGCTGGTGAGAGTAAAAGGTCCACAAATTCCCTGTCAAAACATGTAAATACATATTTAGAAAGGAAGAGGCTGCAATTCATGATAGCTAAGCCAGCCAACCATGTTATGTCACTCATGTCAATGCTACTTAGGTGTCATTGCATTAAAAATAACTCAAGATTAACAAAAAAGAACCCTTACACCAAGTCTTTTTGCCCCAATGAGATGGCCTGTCGTAAGCAATGAGCCCAAAAGGCTGAGTTTCGTATTTTATTCTTGAATTGATGACTGTAGGATGAGCTACCTTCCAACAATTCGGGAGGGGGTGAATCGAAAAGTGGATCCACGAATTGGCTGAATTTATCGAGCTGGTCCTCAAATCTGTGAAATGTAATTAAAATTGCATGAAATAAGCATCTAGAATAAAAAGAGGAACGAAAAAATATACCCACGTCGGCTCTCACAAGTAACCTGTATTTAAATATTTAGTTAACTTTCACATAATTATTCACTTGTCTGAAGGTAATACACTAATATTCCATGATTTAAACCTACTAAATTTACAGATATGTTGGCCTCATTCTATTTTATTTTTCTTTTTGTCCGTCCACATGTTAGTTAATCTGATAATCACATTAACTGACGCAACTAAAGGTCATCTTCAAAAAACTAAAAATTAGATTTTCCTTTAATTTTTTTTTTTTATTTTTCAACATGCTGTTAAACTTAGTTCCAAAAAAAAAATTCCGTTAAACTAAAACTATACATATATTCACAAAACCACAGCATGTAACTGAATAAAAACAGGGAATTGGAGGGGGTGGGGGGGCGCACCTGACATAAGCATCGGCGTCTCCTTCTGAGAACTTGGAAATCTCCGAATGATTGAGTTGCTTATCAGGTCCCAGTAAAAGGTAACGTCCATCCAAACATGGCGTAAACGACGATGGATTTCGCTTCAACAACTTCAATCCATGTCTCGCCAATTCGAGTTCCCTGTTTTAATTTGAAATTAAAAAAAGAGAAACAGATTTAAAAAAAAATGAAAAGAAAATTGGAATAATTGAAGTGAAGGCCGTTGTATTTTGTGTGGAAAAACGCGGGACTCAAACACACGTGATGAGGGAGGGACGGAGGAGGCTTTGGAGGTAACTGCAGCGAGAGAACTTGAAGCCAGGGATAAGTTCTTCAGTCACGGCTGCCCCGCCAATGACGTGGCGTCTCTCGAGTACGGCCACTGAGAGGCCTGCGCGAGCCAAATAAGCGGCCACTGTTAAGCCGTTGTGGCCTCCGCCGATCACCAGAGCGTCCCATTTCTTTTCCTTTAAAGCGCTCGTGGTGCAGGTGAAGCTTCTTCTCCACATTTCAGGTCAGGTAGGGTGTGCGGTATAAACTAATTTGGTTTTTCTACTCCAACTAAGAAAGGAAAGCGGGAGTTCTGTCTGCAATTACACGGTCGGATCTTTTTGTTTTTCCAGTGGTGAATGTCAAATCCATCCATATATCAGCAGCGCAGAGCCAGAATGGAACTTAGTTACACCTCAGCTTTTGTTGTCGTTTGCGATAATTCCACAACTCCTCAGAAAACCGATCAGAGAAATAAATTTATAACTTGTTAATTATGACGTCACCATTTTTAAATTAATTCGCTCGTCTTGCAAATGTGCGGCGGCGCTACCTTAATGAAGCTTATGTGTACTTGGTTCATAAATGCCGTAACCCTTTACTTTTTTAAGTTTTTATGATACAGTTTGGTTCAGGGTAAAAATTAAAGATTTGGGAGCTGGTCCCGGCGGGGCTCGAACCCGCGACCTTCGGCTCATAAGACCAACGCTCTAACCAACTGAGCTACGGGACCAGTGCGTTTCGTAGAAACGAGCACAAGTTTGTATTGAGGTGCTTCTTCGAATTTCTGGGCCAACTACAACTGAGATTTGAGACTCGAGGTCACCAACAGTATCTTGCGTAAACCTTTAACGGCGGGACTATTGGCACCTCTTTCGGATCTTTGTTGTGAAAATATGAGATAATCATGTATTTCTGGCCGTTGGATATTCACATCCTTGTCAGCGATGATGTAAACATGGCCCTTTAAATATCTATTTCAGCACCTCTTTTATTAATTAACTTATAAAAATATTTTTAAAATATTATAAAATTCTTTTAACTTCTCTGTAAATAACAAAAATATTCTTATTTAAAACTTATTATTACAAACTTCATTCTCTATTTTTTTTTTTTTATTATTAGACCCCATTTCGACAACAGAATTTCTTCCATTCAAATAAAAAAATGTCGGGTTTTCATTTTCTCCATTACAGTATTGGTGGTAAATACTTCACTCAAAAATTAGAGGAAAATCAACTTTTTTAATTTATAAAATTTTAATTTTTTAAGAGAAAAAATTATATAACTTTTGAGTAAGGATTTAATTAGAAATTATCCTATTATATTTTTTAATTAAATTTAAAATTATAAAATAATTAAAGGTGTTTCGAGAGGTATTTGAAGGGGCGCCAATAGTCCCACTCAACCTTTAATCCTTTATTACTAAAACATTTTATCCTTTATGTCATCATCGTTTGGATGACTTTATTACAGTTGAAAACCGACATTAATCGAACAACTGGTACTTATAATTATACAAATACATATGTTGATACAGTGCGTATAGGTGTTTGTAATTGAACTTTTGCTTATTAGTCATGTATCATCTTTTTTTAATTGGTATTTTTTTTTTGTTTTTACAATCTGTACATATTAATTTAAAATTTTCTAAAAATATGATTTTATACATTTATTATTACACAACATAAAAGTATGCGAAAATAACTTATAAATCTACATCAATTACAAATGGAACATTTATTATTTATTCTCACTTTAATTAAAAAGATATATGTCCATCTATATTTATGGGCGATGAAAAAAGTGGTTTTAACTGATAAATTTAATAATTAATGATTTCATTCTCTAATTAACTATTTTATATTTATAATATATATTTTTTTCTTAAATGATTAGATTAGGAGAGAATCCCGATCTTAGGCTCCGTTTAGTGATATGATGAAACTTATATGAATAGAACTTTATCAATATAGTTTTTGAGCAAAAGTCGTTGGGTGTTTGGTAATCGATTAAAAAGTACTTTTTCACTATTAAACTGTTTGGTTGTATAAAATTAAAAGTGCTTTTGTGTAATTAAATTACCAAAAAGTATATGTATTTATAGTTATATAACATGGTACAAAATGCATCTAAGTTATCAATTAATGAGAAAAAATTAATTCAATCACTTCTTCAATTTTCAAAATAAAAAATTACCTCATTGATATATTCTCCCAAACAAATAATACTATCCAAATTAAATTGCATCATTGATATATACTCTCTCAAGTGTTGGGTATGTGTAGGGATTGTAAAATTAAAGTGATGGTTATTTAAAAAAAAAAAAAGAGAGATAAAGTGAAGTAGCGGCGGTAAATATATTTATATAGCGGTAACAATTTTCGTTGGGTACGTTTTATACAAAGAGTATTATGTAATTAATGAAATATGTCAAGGATATTTTTGATATTATATATTTTTTGAAAAAGCTCTCTAACCTCTACTTCCAAAAGTTCAAATTTTGAGCTTTTGCTAGTAGAGGTAAATTAGTTTATTTAAACTAAAAAAGATCTACTTAAAAAATAACCAAGCACTATAAAAAAATATTAAAAAATACTTATAGAATTAAATAAGCACTTAGACTGACATAACGAGATACTTCGTATTTCTCGCTTTAAGCTGCTACGACGGAGGAACATAACGTGCAAAATACGGGCATCGAATACGGTGAATGGATTATGACATATAAACAAAAGCAAAATGCAGGAGAACAAAAAAACTGCACCTTTTTTAAAATTCTATTTCCAATATAGTTATTTATTTATTTATTTTCATTAATACCGTTCTTTCAAATATCGTTAGTTTCCAATTTTCAAGGTGAATAAACGAGGAGATTATAAAAAGTGACGTGGCAGTGTGTTATTGAAAAATAAAATTCAAAGTAATCTCGTCTATCGGTCGTAGGCGTCCGGCGAACCAAAAGGCCAAAACATTAAACTTGGAAGAAAAGAGAGGAAAAGATGACTCTTGGTCTGATCAATGCGAACCCGGTGGTTCACGCTAAGAAGGAAAGGGCGCCCCGCACCGAAGAGTCTCACTCTCACTCTGACGACTGCGTTGATCCCCTCGAAATATATGATATCCTTTTTCCGCTTACTCATTCTTTTCTGATTATTTGAATTGAAAAACGAAATGGCGATCCTTGACTCGAATCGTAAATTTTGTAAGAGATATAAGAGATCCAGAGCATCCTTATTCTCTAGAGCAGCTGAGTGTTTTATCTGAGGAATCGATCACTGTTGACGAGAAGCTTGGGCGTATTTTGTAAGTCTTTACTTTACTTGACCCTCAATATTTACTTGTGTTTCACTATAAATTCCATTTTGTTGTTGGTATATTGGTTTAATTAATTAATTAATTAATTTTTATTAAACTCAAGCTAACCATTAGGCATTTTCTTATTTAATTTTTAGGATAACTTTCACTCCCACCATTCAGCATTGCAGTATGGCGGCGGTGATTGGTCTCTGCTTGAGGGTTAAACTGAAAGAATTTTTCCCTCCGCATTTCAAGGTCAGATTTTGAGTTGTGATTTTCTATAATTGTTCTGACCTTTACTTTATTCTGATTGAATGTGAACGCCAAAACCGAAAGAATGCATTGCACATCATGAACTGTTTTCCTTACTAGCTTATTTCATGTGAATGCTGTCTCTTTAGTCTTTTCTGCCTGTTTGTTTATCATTATAAACTTATTCTGAATTTTAGTCAGAATTTGTGTTTCCTATCTCTTGTTTGGATAGCCTGTTACTTATTTCGGCTAGAGTAAAGTTACGAATACATCTATCTATATATTAACTTATTTTAATTTTCACCCGTCCACCCCTTTCGTGTTACATTAATTCGTAGGAGAAGAGTTGATTGTTGTTTAGATCGTGTATGTTGTCGGTATATACTACAAATTAAAAATGTCACCAGACATACACTAGGAGTGAACCAATATCAGTTGGTTTGCAAGATGATGGGGAATCAGTTTGGTAATGCAGCTTTTCTAATTTTGGCTTCTCAGCCATCTGGAATTATCTGCATGCGTCAGATTCTCTGGAAGTGATATTCCTTAAGTGTTAATGGCTACCTGAGGGAAAAATTGGGATCTGCTAGTACATTTTCCCTCGGCATGTATATTCAAACTAACTCTAGAGGGACAGTTTATGTGCTTAATGCATTAAGTAACTTGTATTCATGTAGTTAGTTTCTTTTTTCTTTTTTCTTTTTTTATCTTGAAAGGGATATTTACCTAGTTTCTTACTATGTTTACCGATATACTTTTGCAGCTTGACATCAAAGTTGCTCCTGGATCCCATGCTGATGAAGAATCAGGTAAAATTGCTCGACTCATATAATGCCATTCAACTTATATGGTAATTATGCCTTTTCCTTTTTATACTTGCTTTGCATCTTTGTGAATATGATTGAATCTTCTTGAAGAATGGGTACTTCTCCCTTATCTTCTGCTTCGCCATTTTAAATAATTTTCTCTAGGAAAAAGTGCATCATAGGAAAGGAGGTTTATTAAATTATTATTATTTACTTTTGTAAAAGGTACAGATTGATTATGAAAAGATATACAAAGTTTTTTTTGTCTTTGTTAAATTCAGTTTACTGTTCATCTGTTGTCTTGAAGATCTTTTCCTTTCAGAATGATGCAATATTATTAATTTTGCCTCATTTATCTCTGGAGCATTTCTGAAATGATGCGGTCATTACAATAGGATTTACATTCTAACTTGGTTCAGTTAGCTGAACTCCTCTACATTGTCCTCGTTTTGGTTTCAAAACTATTCTTTAAGTTGAGCATGTTTCTTTGTGCAGTTAATAAGCAGTTGAATGATAAAGAAAGAATTGCAGCTGCTTTGGAGAATCCTAACCTTCGCCAACTTGTTGATGAGTGTCTCTATTCCTGTGAAATTTGAGCAAGTGCACTCAGCTGAGCAAAAACCACTGTACAGAGTAAACAGCAGCAGTATTGGCGTGTATGTAATAAGAAATGTTGTTGTAAAATGAATTTGATATAATGACTGTACTGTACCTCTGTTGTGTGCCTCCTTCAATTTTGTTGGCTTTATTGATCAATTTATGAATCCTTTTACAGACGCTAGAAACTTAGATAGTGCACCCAGCTGCTTAACATTTAGTAAACTATTTCAAGGCGGCAATTGAATAAGCTGTGAAAGAATTTAAAAGTTCGTGTGTGATTTGCAGCCCTATGGAAACTATGACTGGTAGAGGTGAAAAAAGTGCAGGAATGGTTTGTTAATTGGAACTGCACTCTTTAGGTAAGTCTTACTGGCCATGTCCAATAGGTCGATATTTGCTTGCTCGCTCTCCATTTCAATGGGAAGTCCCTTATCATGAAAACAATGCAAAAGTCTGAACTATTTTATTATACTATAATTATAAAAAAGTACTGTGTAACGGTTTCCGCAATCATGAAAACGTTGCTGTTGTCACAATTCAGTGGGAGTTTTTTAGTGCACTTATAATGCTGCAGTCTTTGGGCATTCAGTGTACAATGCCAAACAGTTTGGAAACAAGCCACAGACCACTACGGATTCGTGGTCTATTGAGCCATTATACGCCGAGCAGTTTGAAAAGAAACCACAAACACCTAGAGATCGTGTTCTATTGAGCTATTATTTAAAGTAATCCCAGGGCATTAACTATTCATGCCCTATTATTAAGTTGTGCGGGGACAGTTAAAGCTTTCATATTATATCCAGCAAGGAACTGAATAAACATTTCACTTTCACCGTGTTTAAGATGACAACATCAGAAAGAAAAGACCATATATTGTGAAGGAAAGTCTTTTTCTCATTGTTAGCATATTTGGAACATTTAAATGTTAATTCACCTCAGCGTGGAACTGGATAACGTTCCCAGTTGTATCAGCATATTTGATACTAAAATTTATATCAGTCCACCTTCGGGCAGCCTTTCCCATTCTTAAATTCCTGCGTACTACTATAATAGGCGTAAGGTTGTAGAACTCAACTAGCTGTTGGTGCAAGTAGTGCTAGCATCTCATCCCTGGAATGCCCCATTAGTAATCTTACGCGGCCTTTGGTCATCGAGTCCCCAGAATTTAGCTGTTTTCACATCATCCTGAGCCATTAATCTTGAGAACTCCTCATGGTCATACTGCAGTGTGGCTTTCCCTCCAAACTCAGTGGGAAGGTTTTCAACATCGAATAATGACTTCATGAACTCCAGGCTCTCTTTATTATTTGGGTAAATGAACGTCACCTTCTGAGTTGTTCGTGGGTCCAGAAAGTACCTGATTGCCTGTAGAGAGGAAGTAGCAAGAAGATCTCACACACATGAGATTGCTCAACAATCCACCACTAATGGAAATGTTACCTAAGAAT
The DNA here is from genome assembly GCA_030449925.1 of Citropsis articulata. Lineage (NCBI taxonomy): Eukaryota > Viridiplantae > Streptophyta > Magnoliopsida > Sapindales > Rutaceae > Citropsis > Citropsis articulata. The sequence goes on along the minus strand of JASUUH010000100.1, from coordinate 25,941 downwards.
AATCATTGATCTGAAATCAGAAACATCTCTATTTGCCATATGCCCATTACAGAGCAAACTGCATTTATTGCACTACTTGAACTTCATTGAAAGAGGAAATTGCTGCTCTTCAACTTCAGGTATTGTATGTCAAAATGAAAATGAACCAAGATAGATAGGGACAGGAGTTCAAACCTTCCAAATTGATTCGAAAACTTGGGTGGATTATACAGAATGGAAATAGCGAGCCTCTCAGGGTAGTGATTCTGGAAAATGTAAATTATATCACGAATTGTCTTGATGGAGATGTTGGTGTTCAATGTCCACCCAGTGAAGTCAATCAACCAAGTCATCTGTTCTTGACCTTCGCCAAGGTTAAGGATAGAATTTTCTAGGAGATATACCAGATGACGGACATTACCTTCTCCAGATGATGTGTTCTGTCCAAAATAAAAGAGAAATTTAATAGGTCAATTTTTATTTTTTTTTTAAAAAAAAAAAAGCTTTGTATGTGTGTGTGTATATACTTCGCAAAAATAGTCCAAGTACAACTAATAAACCTGTTTGCCAGGCCTCAATATAAGCACTGTCCTTCCACAAAGATCGTGAAAGTTTGCTCTTGATGCTTTTCCAGTCTCACCTTCATGGGCTACCTCATTCTGGAGAATCAAATTTGTTAGTTTAGGTTTTTAATTAGTATATAGACATCGAATTCAAAGGCATATTATATACACTATTATTAAGATAATCCAATTGGCATACCCAACGAATTTCCGCGGGTTTATAAGCTGCCCGCCACTTGAGTGTCTCTTGCAACATTTTCTTTGCCTTATCAACATTCCAGTTCCTGGATACCAAATATCTCCTCAGGCATGCATCGGTGCAGAACTTTGAACTGCGTCCAGACAGCGGTCCAATCTCAGCTCTGAGTTCACTTACCTGTACGTACATATATTTGCTTAGTCACAAGTATCAGGGTCTGTTTTAATCTGTTACTTTCTGAATGTATATAACATTCTTCTTCCAAGTGAAAATTCAATGTCATTATTATCTGGTTATTGCAATTGATCCTTCTAGAGAGTGGAGATATCCATTAATTAATCTTATGGATTCTGAAGAGAAAAGGTGACTTAGATAAAATTAACATAATTGTGACATAGATAAAATTAACATAATAACAACAATTAAGTAGCTCAAAAAAAAAAAAAAAAGTAGCTCAAAATATTAAAATTTTTTAAAAAAATCCTTGAAAGTTTCTATTCTTCTTGTTACCTTTGCTTCCCGTTCCTCGGAATCAATGTCCTGAGGATTCTGAGACTGCCTTCTCCGAGAAAACATACTTGCTGCAACTAATGGCAAATTGAATCATAAATTGCTCCAGGATTTTTTTTGCAGTGACAAATAGATACTTGCAGCATGAGCCTCTAGGATTTTGCTCCCCCCCAACCCCACACAACAAAAAAAAAAAAAAAGGAGATTTTGAGATGAAAATTAAGTTTACCTGGTGAAGCAAGACAGGGTGAGAAAGAGCTCTAAACTCAGTAGTTGTTGAACAAAACAAAATGACAGAGATGCGATATGTAAGCCGCTTTGTCTGCACGATAAGTTCATTAACACAACAAAACAGACATGAAACAGAATGTGAAGGAGGAAGAGTTTGTTCAAACTTCAAAGTGCTAATTTCATCTTTATATATATATATATATATATAGGGAATATATATATATTTTTTAAAGTGATCATACAGTCACAAATTCTTGTACAAATTTATTTTTTATAAATTGATATTGCATTAATTCATTAATTAAATGAAAATGTAAAATAATAAAAATAAATAATGTAGATCAAAAGATATTTAATTCAATTAATGACACATCAGTTTGTACAAAAATTTATAATTATATCATTATTTTTTTTTTTTTATTAATACTAAAATTTGAATTAGAAAAACACAGTCTGCGTTGGCTTTTTTCCTTTTCAGCTTAAACAAGTGATAGGGTCTAGTCCACGTTTCTTGCGTTATTTTAATGGAAAATCAGATTCTTTTGATTGCTTTCCTGTTCAGTAATCGACCAAAATATAAATGATATGATGGTCCAACAAAATCAAACTTTAAATGTAACCAAATACTGATGACCGAACCTTTTGCTGGTCAGCTGGCTGAGGAAAGCTCAGGTTATGGAATCGATTGGCCGTTAATTTATTATTCTAATTAATTAAGTAGTTAAGCAGTAGGTGGGGGCATGTAATTATAACTCCACATGTAATTATAAATGTGGTGGGCCGAGCCTTGAATCTTGATAATGCTATATTCTTTTCTACTTTACTTTTATGTAACTCAATCACCGCCCCGTTTGTTGGGGGAACGAGTAGAGTCCGACTGACCAACGAAAAGATAATGGCGGGAAGCATCGCTTGTCAAACAAGCTCCTTTGTGTTCTACGCAACGCAGCTGCAACGAAGATCATAGCCTCGAAAATCAACCTCTTTTTTAATTATTATTTAAACCCTGTTGGAGACTAAAATATTGAAAATAAAAAGAAATTTCTGTGTATCCATGTAAGAGTAGGTTTAAAAACAAAAAACAAAAAAAAAAACATTAAATGTAGCTTATAATGTGATTTGCAATGATTAAGCCTGAAGCCTTCAGGATAACTTGGCATTCACTCGTTCTCCAAAATTTGTTCCCAATTTATATTGCTTGATTCTAAACTAATGAAATTTTTTCAAAATTTAATCACTTAGTAGTTAATACTAATGGCTATGAAGATAAAAAAATTCCTACTTTATTTTCATAAATATTATGTAAAAGGATAATTGTCTTATTGACAAAAAGACAATGATGTGTAAATATAAATAACTCTCTTTGTTGTTGTATAATATTTTGAGTACAAAACAAATACAAATTTTTATCTTCATGATGAAACGAAACGTCTCAACTTTAATGTATACTTATAAACAGTTCGTGGAGTGAGAATATTTACTGAAAAGTCAATGATAATTCCACACCACTTTTAATGTAACACACACTTCACACTCTGTTAATTGATTAATTTATAAAAAGATCTTTTTATACAATTAATCGATTAAAACTGTTTTAATAAATCATTTTAATTTTAAACAAACAAAAAACACTTTACTATATCCATAAGTATAAATTAGTTAACCATAAATGTACTTCACACCAACGGTCACTTGAGTTCAAATGGAGACATTATTAGTTCTGGGCCGTAATTATGCCAAATTTATGTGGGACGACAATAATTAAAAAGAAAAAGATCACCCTAAAATTCACTGTGTTAGAGCCTGAGTGACAGGCTGACTGCAGACAAAAAATAAACGCATGATGTGCAGGGAAAGAAAGTTAAAGTGGTAAATAAACGTTAAAAAAACAAAACAAAAAAGAGCTAATCTTCATTTGACAGTTATCCTGAAGAAACCCCAAATATTGGGCCGCTCTTCAACTTTGGTAAAATGTAGACCAAAAATGGCAAACTATGCGTCATCTGATAAGTCCTACAATCTGTCAAAGCAACAGTAATCTAATAATATTCCCAAGAAACCGAAACGACATTTGTAGCTAAACTTAAATAGACTCTCACACCCCTTAAGAGAGAACCCAAGAAAATTTATTATTACTCGTTCAACGATTTCATTTTTGGAACCTGCATCAGCTTCATTAGAATACCGAGAAACAATGAAGGAGTTGAATAGAAGCTTCAAGCTTCATAGGGGTTCTTCTAAAAAGCTCGCAAAATCAAAGAGCTTTCTCCTTTTATCAGAATCTGTATCTACAGAGCGTTCAAGGGTTACAGGTTACAAGAGGTTATCAGACTCTCTGAGAAAAGGCAATATAAATAAAAATAAAAATAATGAGAATGCGTGCGATATAATCGGCAGCAATGGTACTGGTAATGGATCATCATGCAAGAGGAGCACAAGTTTGGGGCTTATAAAAAAGGTATTTAGCTTTAGAAAGGTTTCAAATGCTAATGATGATGGCATGAAAGAGAAACTCGAGGTCACCGCGTCCACTGAAGAAGATAAAAAGATCAAGAGAAAGTCTAATTGGCTTTCCACTCCTAAAAAGAAATGGCATCTTTAACTTCAAAGATGGCGATCATGTAATTGTAAACACATAGATGGTTTGCAGCAATATGAGAGGATCCACTTGAAAAGATTTTAAGAGATGAAAAATCTTCGCAAATCTTTGAGTTGAGTTCACAATTTACATACGAACACAATTGTATTTCTTTTTATTTTGGTTGAGTATGTTTGAAATAAACAAGAGATTTGCGTATTAACTTGCAACTTCTGGTAGCTTTAACTTGCTTAAATAAATTGTTTTGGTACACAGGACGAAAATAAAAAATGAAAAAATCGGGTGCATGCAACGCCAGCAAAGGGGCCTGGTTAGTCCTTAATTAGTTCTCGCGGACCTGCGCAATTGCTTCGTTTACTTGTGTTTTATTTTCTTTAACATAAGCCATTGAGTATTGAAAATGATTAAACCCTGGACTTAAGATCAATAGTTAATTTGATAAAAAAAATTACAATAAAAGGTCAAGCACAAGGTTATCAGTTGACAGTTGCGGGAAAAAAAAAAAATCTTCCTAATTTTATGATTGTTATTTCTAAGCTTGTGTTATTTTAATGGTACCAAAACACAAAAATACAAAAGTGCAGATCTGAGTGGATTCGAACCACTACCCTCCCAAACCAAGAAGGTATTGATTTGGGCGCTCTTCCCATTTTGAGCTTACAGATCTTTAATGGGCCAAGTCAGGTGTCAGGAGATACTGGCTTTAGAAAAAAAAATCTGGAACATTTTCAACATTGCTAAAAGCTCAACCCAACGTTTCGTACGTAAAAAAATAACTATGGTCAAAATGTACCGAAATTTTCACGTCCTTATAAATCAGTAAACTTAGCAAGGATTTATCCTAAATGTTACGCCTTTGAAACTATTTAACGAGCCTTTTTAATGACTTGATGAGGTTTAATGTAATTATATCAAATAAAAGTCTCTCGACATCTTCAAGTAAATAAAAAGAAGACCAAAATTTGAATATTTTACAGGTTCAAATTTGCAATAACAAAATCCACCCTCTCCTCCCCAAAAGCTAATAAAAAAAATAATTCAGCGTTGTCAAAAAATATTTTAAGTCTTTTCGCGAAATTTCAATTTTATCAAAATACAATACAAAGATGCTCAAATCTCAGAAGAAAAAAAGGGGCCCTCGGCTAAATGTATCTCTGAACCCCTTCAGCTCCCTAACAATCCCAAATTCACCAAATTACAACTGAACAAAATAGAAAATGTGAGAAAGTACGTCACCATGACTAAAAGCTTCTGCGCAGCTCTCACTTAAAATAAATGAATGAGCAATGAAACTCTATATCAATATTAGTTAAAAGGAACTTGTAACAGAAAATTAACTAATGACCTATATAAATCAGCTCAGAATGACATTGCAGAAAATATGATGCCGAGTAACGATTTAAAAGAGGCGACAACATGCTGCGGTGAATATCAACGGAAAAAATGAAACCAAAAATGGAAGAGGACCAAATTTTGAATTCGTCTATACACATAAAAAATCTAAAATAAAACCAGCAGATGGTTGAGTTACAGGAATGCAATAACCAAACCATTTACTTGCATGTTCATAAATTAAAGATCAACTAAAATTAGAACACTTGAAAATGGATTCCAATAAGATTAAATCACCTCAATAAAGCACACTGCCTCAAAGTGCTGGACTGGTAATAATAAATATGTACGGGTCACTGAGAAAGACTGCTGCAACAAAAAGCATGAACCTCCGCAGGCTGATCATTCATTGATACAGAATAATTTTAGCTTTCCAACGATCATTTATTATTACAAAACTGTTGCCGACCAGCTACTGCAACTTCAGAATTAATTTTAGCTTTCCACCTTCAAATGCTCCCAAGCATTAATGCGTCAGAATTCAACATGGAATACATTTTGGTGGAAACTACAAAAAATTTGAACTCTGGATTTGTGGACATTCTTCACTCTCCATGACATATCATGACAAAATTTACGCAGCAACACAAGCCAACAGAGTACCAAATATCTTGTTCAGCCATCAATAACAAAAATAAAATGGCACAAATTGATATCTCCACGATGTCTAACTCGAAATTGAAAAGTAACCTCAATTTTCAACAGAAATAGACAAAGTAGAAGAAACAACCAAAATCATAAACTAGACATCTTAATAAGATAATTTAGAAAATTGATCATGAATAACAAACTAGTCATCAAATAAATCATCTGAATAATGCCACAAATAATACAAAGGATGCAATGACACGTTGCTTCATATGCAAAACTTCTATGCAAATTTCGTGAGAGCAATTGAGATGTGAATATGGAAAAGTTCTGAAGTTGCAAGAGGACTACTATTGCGTGCAGAAACTATTAGCATTGTGATTGGTTGCTGACACATCTCAGTACAGTTGGAGTAGCAAGACCAATGATTCTGCAATTTATAATTATGACACATGAGATCAAAGGGAATTATGTGATGTTGGTTACATATGCCTTTTACACCAAAGTAGGTGTGTGTGTGTGTATGTATACAGCATACCGGCTATCCATCATAGGTAAAACCAAATTTCATGGTACCTTTCAAAATCAATAGTCAGACGATGTTGCCATGAACTCCTCATTGCAAAATTTTGTGTTTTAACTGTCAATAAGAAATATCCATATATGCATAGTCAGAGAGACTGGATAATCAAAACCTAATACACCATAATTTTAAGCTCTGTACCAACTGCTTGAAGATGAATGATTGCAGAAGCATTATATACCGCATTACACCTCCAACGGACTAATTAAATGTAAATATTACCTGCAATTGAGCTAACGATAGCCAATGATGTGGATTGCGCAGCACGAGAAATTGAAAGGGAACAAAAAAAGGGAAGACACAGGCACAGCAGAGGGGAGAACCCGGGCAATCCCCGTGCGATCTCCCCTCGAAAACCAGAAAACTTCGAATTTTTATTAACAATATGGGGTGACCTGCCATGCAAGCGCACCTGTCATGGCAAAGGTCGGATGACAGATTAACCAGGGTTCACTCGGCTCCACCAATTCAGGAGCCTTTTTAGCCCCTACATCTTATACATCCATGTACAAGACAATTCAACTTCGATCTTCGATTGCTGCCACTCAATTTACATAGATCGACATCGTTCTTCTGTGCTCTGGCAATTCCACGAGATTTCAGACGCTTCAATCAACTACCAGTAAGATCCTTCATCCACAACGCGCCCGCTCTGACGCAAGCAAAAACCAAGCACATGAATATATAATAGCAAAAATCAACTTCAAATTAATCATAACATAATAAAACCAGAGTAACTTAAAATTAAAATTAAAATTACCTGTCACCGGCATATGCCATCATTGATAAAACTGACGGCGATTATTATCGGCCAAGATAACAGATCCGGAGAAGATCTATGAACCTACAGATGCAACAACATCATCAGAAAATATAAAACATACATAACACGAAAAAAGATCAAATCCAGATGCACACCTTCGAAAAATTCCAAGGCCATGCCTTCAAATACATATAATTCTGGTATCAAAACATAGATCGCCAGACGATCGGACAGAATCTGAGAGCAAGCAGCACAGACTAGAAGCCGTCAACGGTTGATCAGAAGAAAACTGAATGAAACGAAAGCAGAGAAGGTCGAAATAGTGGTAGGTAAACGGAAAGAACGATGGCCAATGAATGACACAAAAGAAGAGGAGCCTTGTTTTAATATATGACCTGTTGAATGCAACGGACGGACAGGATTAAAGAAATGGTAGGTGCAGATCGACGGATGTGATGCATATAACGTGCCTTGTTCGGTGAAGTGTTCGTGTTTGTCTAGGATTGAACGCCTCGTTTGAGCTGGATACACATCAGCTGCTGAGCTGACCACGTGAAACACAACGCGCCGGCACCGCTACAGGAAGTAGATTTTTTAATTGTGGGCTTTTGTAAAAGACACTTTTAAGTCCACCCCGTTCAGGTAGAACAGCATCTCAACTTTAAAATGTTAGGGTGCGCTTGGTAATTATGTTGTATTATATTATATTATATTATATTATTTTAATATTAATATATTTTATTTTATTGTATTATATTAGTATTATATTATAATAATACTATACAATATTTGGTACTACACTGTACTGTAATAATTTTTTTAATTAATTTAAATTAAATATTATACTATATTATATTAATATACTTAAATTGTATTAATATTTTATATTATTATTAATTTTAAATTAATATTATTCATATTTATTCACATTTAACTATTTATTATTAGTTATAATAAATTATAAATTTATTAATAAATTATAATGTAAAAATAAATAATATAATATAATAATATTGAATAATAAATTACATGTTTATTAATTTATATTAATAATTATAATATAAAAATAAAAAATAAAAAAATCATATAATATTATATTATATTAAAATTTATATTTATTCTTTTATTATTATTATTACTATTATAAAACAAAAATTAAAAAGATAAAACAAAAGCAAAAGCAAAAGTGACAGTTGCAAAGGAGAGAGAGAGAGAAAAAAAAAAAAAAGAACAAGCGTCAGTTGCCGCATTAAGTTAAAACCGACTGTGAGTCGGGTTTAGCTAATACGGCAATTTGGCGCATTACCTTGGGTTTTTAATGTGGTGACACTGTAACTTGTTATTTGCCAAACATGAGCTTGCATAAAATTAATACAATATGAGGTTGTAATATAACAATCAACCAGGCCGTTAGTCAATTCTTGTTCCAATCCCTCATATTAAATAATAAATAAATGAAAATTAGGATTTAATTTCATGATAAATTTTAAAAATAAATATGAGTTGGGCCTATACATATATTGGGTAAAATAATTTATTGAAGTCACAAAGGACTACCGACCCACCAATAAACACTAAACACAGTCACGATTGAGTAGAAAAAGTATTTCAACTTTAAAATAAAACAGAACAACTAGATTGAAAAAATTGGCTTAAGATATAAATGAACATGTTCGTGAAAATCCTAATTATAGGATTTAGACTAACAGTAATGCTCTGTTTATACAAAAAAGGGAAAAGTTCAAAATAAGATACTTATTTGTAATCCGAACTAACATACATTTAAATAAATTCGTGATGAATAAATAAGAGAATCTCTTGCATATAGCTACAATTGAGATCTCATAGCTCCAGAAAGTTTTTTAACTATGTATGCATGGATCACACGATCTATAGTCCTTTCTGATGCATTGATGGACAATGTCATCCCCTCATGTACCAGTGGGAGATGTTAGACTGAGGAAGGTGGTCCATGATGGGCTTACCCAACCCCGGCCACATTGGAGTAATTATCACTCCAGTGGTTCTCAGCAGTAGCGTTTATATAAAGTGATGTTGAGGGGAAGTTAAATGACGATGGCTTTTGCTAACGCCTCTTCCTCTCTTTCGTTCCTCTCCAAACAAAAGAACAATGCACATAGGGCATGGATTGCACAAAAAATTCAACCCTACTGACAAAGGCAAAAAGGAATACAAGAGAACTAATAATCGTAGAGTTTTTCAGAACTCTGTAATTTCAGCCCCATTGCAAATAAGGGTTCTTGTTGTTGCAAACAAACAAGTTATCATCTTCTTCTTAGACTCCTTCTCCTGCTCTGTTTTCCCTCAGGTTTGTATTGCGCTGTTCCCTTTTGATAGCCCCCACTGACTTTTTATAGTCTTCCCATCAATTGTAATTCTTTAATGCTGTACACATCAAATATCGAGACGTGTAATGCAAACATTAGAATGAATGGGGTGTGATGAAACGGGGGCAGTGCCAAAACTATTAGGCTGTTCTACACTCCAAATTTAGAGGGGTGTAATGCAGTATCTTAAAGGCATATGTGCTCAGGCAAGTATGCTCCACACTACAAATTTACAGGGGTGTAAGGCAGTCTCTTAAGGGCATATATGCTAAAATTTAATGAAGATCATATTGGGCAAGCTGGTGTTTGATCCCAATTCCCAAGAGGGTTCTCTAAACTCTGAATTTGTGATTGCTTTCCGAGGTGCGCAATGCAATATCTTAAAGGCACATATGCTAAACTTAATGAACGGAAGGGTATACTCCAATATCTTAGAGGCATATATGCTAAACTTATAGTGCTTAATTTGCGACTGCTTTCCGATCATTACCAGATTCAACTTTGGTTCCTCCGCTTCCGCTTCCGCTTCGCTTTCGCGTGCTACAAATATGAATTAACACTTTTTGAGTAGCCAATAATTACATGTTCACAACGGGACCGCATATAAAATTCTTTCGAAATTTTGTGGGTTCGGTGATTCTTGGATTGTATATCTGAGCTGTATATCGGCTCATTGAGTTCATGGTCAACTTATGCAGTACATAATTATGTTACTTTGGTTTTAAAGGGAATCTCATGAACAAAAATTAATATTCTCGTATTTCATATTTCGTTATTCAGCTGAAAATAGCAAAGAGTTGATTCACAACCCAATACACATGTTCCTCAGGAACATTAAAATTACAAAAAATCTACATATAGCTAAGCTATTCAGCAAACACTACCACATGCATTACTAGTAGATTTATATAAAGACGCCGTCCAACAGGTTGGCAAAGTTCTTTTTTTTTCCCATTTAGTTCGATGCATGGGTCTGGTGCCTAGCTTTTTCTTTCTCCTTCACTTCGCTGCCTTGGCTCTTGTCAAAGCTTCGCAAAGATACAAAACACCCACATAATCGAAACAATAATCATGTTACAAAATTATAAAGATTAATTAGTTTAATAAAATCAGCCAAATGACGTGATAAGACTAATTTAATTAATTAGTCACCTGGGTGATTTTCATTGATGTCCTTATCTTTCTCATCTTTGTCATCTTTATTAGGAAAGAACTGATTGCCTCCATAGATGCCACCAAATCCTTCTTCATCAGACCTCGTGGCATATCCTTCTCCAAATGAATGAGACATCACGTCTCTTATCCCAGAACACAGCAAAGAAAAGCAATTTACATAAATAAAATACTATTATATACATATGTATGTATGATAACAATTCAAAATAATGCATAAAACTAACTCAGTTTTGTCTTGAGGGTTATTGGGATCCATCTTCTGGGACGTCTCCATGTTCTGAGGATTAGTCGGTTTCTTAGACAAAGTAGTGACCTGCCTTAGTTTAACGATTGAAACTTCGTGGCCAGCGCAAGATGGGAAGGAAGACAATAAAACGGCCGGTGGATTGGCCCGAAATGATCTGATTGCGTGATTCATTTTTTTCTGGTGGTTTCTAGAGATCGTGTATTTATATATACATAAATTTAACTGTGAGATAAACCAGTTAAAATATGCCACTGCAAGGGCTACATTTAGCAAATTAATTGGTTTCTGATCCTCTTCTTTACGACAATACTACCAAAAATTCGCTTCTCCTTGGTTCTACATGTAACGTCCATGCCATGTGTCAAGCCAATGGAGTGAAGAGATGCAGCGTTAAATTTGCATGTCTTCTCATTTCAAGACAAATGGCATCCATGTAATGTAGCCACGTGACTCAAAGATATGTATAGAGAGATCTGTAAGTCTGTGTTAGCTTTTCTTTTTCACTTTCGCAGTCTTCATGGTCGCCCAACTACTAATGTCATCGGGTGATGCTATTAGCACCTGTTTAAAGTACTTATAAACCCCTTCTGTATACACACCCATTTAAAAACATACCTGAAAATTACGCTACTTTAAGTACACCCATTTCAATTTCACAAATTCCTTTACCTTCCTATATGTCAACAAAACCCTATAATCTCTTATTGTAGTTTGCAACAGTTTCACTACTTAGTTTTCTCAAAATAATAATTAACTAGATAAGCTCGCTCCATAATCTCTTATTACATAAATTTCATTCTCTTTATTTTTTGTTTGTAGCTCCAACAAATTCAGTTTTGAATAATGAATAACTTACAGAAGGCGAGAAACTCTTGATAAAAATCATGCAAGGTTCTGAGCAAAGGGGAAGAAGAAGAAGGCGAGGCATTATCACTAAGTGATCTGCCTCTCAATTTCATCAGCAAAATCGGATTACAGCTTTCAAAAATTGCAAAAATTATTAGCTTCTCTCTCTTTTGAGAATTTTTTTAACTTGGGCACCTACAACTGAGAGTCCTATTTTAACCGATGGAAGATTATACCAGGATTAAATTAGATTTTTTTTTTCTCCCAAACTTTAAACCTTTTTTAATTGAAGTGAAAGTTATCAATTTATAGAAAAGGGATTTTATAAGAATTTTACAGTGATGCCACTAGCTCCACTCATTGCCTTTAAATAAAATTTAGACCCGTATGACGCTCTATAAATTAGTTAGAGCGATTCTATTGGCACCCTTTTAATATCCTTATTATGAAATCTTGATTTCATATCATAACATTTTAATAGAAAAAATTACTTGAAAGTAAAAATATAAAATTAATTAAACAAATCCATATATTTTCCTTTTGTTAAAACCTCTTCACACTTACTACATGAACTCCTTATTTTCTTGATAGATTGTTTAATTTTTAATAGTTTCTAAATGATTTTGAAACCTTGTAGAGAAAATACGTAGTAGACTATGAAATCTTCAAAGAAAATAATTAAAAACAAAAAAGATTCATCCGATCTATTGAATTTGATTATTAAATTTGCAGTTATTTTATCTACGAAAAACCATGTAAAAAATTAAGGGGAAATTAATAACAAAAAATAAAAAAGGGCCCAATAAACTATTTGACGAGGGCATGAAGAATTAGTAGCAGAAGGATTTTCATTAAATTTATTTTTTTTTTTTTGACATATGAATTTAAATTTATTTCTTATTACACGTAATTTTGACTAAGAAAAGAGCCATAAAAATAAAATTGGGGTTTTGAACGAATTCTAGGGAAGCGCCAAATTGAATCAATTAATGCTAGATGAAACCATCCCAAAAGCCCAAAAACTGACGTTATCACCAATTTCCAAACAGAAAGTCAGGAACCTTTGTACAACATACCTATAGAAACAAATTGAAAATTACCAACAGATTATAATATGTTTTAGTGAAAGTTTGAGAACGTAAAATTTGCAGTATAGTTGGGTTCAAATTACATGTAACGATTCAGAGCTAGTTTTGGATCGGGCCATCCAAAACTTAAAGCGTTTGGGATTGAGGTTAGGCGGTGTAATTTATTCTGACTAAAGTATTTAGTAGCAATAGCTCTTTGTGGCATTGTAAGTTATGTTAATGTGATTTTTACTTATATCATGGAAAATATTTTATATCTTTAATAATTTTGTTAAATTATTATTTAAAATTTATATTTTATGTATTCTTAGTTTTGTAAATTGCCTAAACAAGACATACCAGCAGAAGGCGTGCCCTGTGAAATATGAAGTCAAATTTCCAGCCAATTCAAAGGAGTCGTAATCCCAGAGCCGAAAAATATTTGTGACTATTTGTTGTGAACAGGAATGGCAATTTTGCGACTATTTAATTTTTTTTGTTTATTCCAAAAAATATATATAAGATAAAAGTGAGACCTAACATTAAAGATAAAGGTAATATGTAATGTAATTATAGGAATCATGTTGGACATGTTCTACTAATAGTGGTGAATGAAATAAAAATCTTAATTATTAGAGCTTGGAGTTTGGTGTTCAACGAGATGGATCATTCTTGCTACTCTTGGATGCTAGTTCATGGATTATAGATCTTTGTCTATTTTTCTAATAAAAAAAGTAATTTGATTAATTAAACAAATCCATATATTTTCCTTTTGTTAAAACCTCTTCACACTTACTACATGAACTCCTTATTTTCTTGATAGATTGTTTAATTTTAATAGTTTCTAAATGATTTTGAAACCTTGTAGAGAAAATACGTAGTAGACTATGAAATCTTCAAAGAAAATAATTAAAAACAAAAAGATTCATCCGATCTATTGAATTTGATTATTAAATTTGCAGTTATTTTATCTACGAAAAACCATGTAAAAAATTAAGGGGAAATTAATAACAAAAAATAAAAAAGGGCCCAATAAACTATTTGACGAGGGCATGAAGAATTAGTAGCAGAAGGATTTTCATTAAATTTATTTTTTTTTTTTTGACATATGAATTTAAATTTATTTCTTATTACACGTAATTTTGACTAAGAAAAGAGCCATAAAAATAAAATTGGGGTTTTGAACGAATTCTAGGGAAGCGCCAAATTGAATCAATTAATGCTAGATGAAACCATCCCAAAAGCCCAAAAACTGACATTATCACCAATTTCCAAACAGAAAGTCAGGAACCTTTGTACAACATACCTATAGAAACAAATTGAAAATTACCAACAGATTATAATATGTTTTAGTGAAAGTTTGAGAACGTAAAATTTGCAGTATAGTTGGGTTCAAATTACATGTAACGATTCGGAGCTAGTTTTGGATCGGATCATCCAGCTAACTTCTAAGGGTACGTTTGGGATTGAATTATGTAATTTAAACTATAAAGACTAAAGATTTTAACACAAATATAAGTTTATTAATGCGATTTTTCACTTATATCATAAAAATATTTTATATCTTTAATAATTTTGTTAAAATTATTATTTAAAATTTATATTTACATGTATTCTTTTTATTTCATAATATATCTTTTTTGTGTATATTAAAAGTCAAAGACTCAATCTCAAATGCACCCTAAGTCATAAAGACACGTTAGCTGAAAGAGTTAAGTCAACAAATGCCGTGCGAAGTAAATTGCCTAAACAAGACACACCAGCAGAAGGCGTGCCCTGTGAAATATGAAGTCAAATTTCCAGCCAATTCAAAGGAGTCGTAATCCCAGAGCCGAAAAATATTTGTGACTATTTGTTGTGAACAGGAATGGCAATTTTGCGACTATTTAATTTTTTTTTTTTATTCCAAAAAATATATATAAGATAAAAGTGAGACCTAACATTAAAGATAAAGGTAATATGTAATGTAATTATAGGAATCATGTTGGATATGTTCTACTAATAGTGGTGAATGAAATAAAAATCTTAATTATTAGAGCTTGGAGCTTGGTGTTCAACGAGATGGATCATACTTGCTACTCTTGGATGCTAGTTCATGGATTACAGATCTTTGTCTATTTTTCTAATAAAAAAAGTAATTTGGTGGACTTGTGCATTTTGTAATTAAACGGGAGAATTTGCGTTAGATTGATACATTTTGGTTGTACTTGACATATTGTATTGCATGTCACTATGGTAGTTGTATTACATTATGGTGTATTATATACTAAGGCATATTGCATTGAGTTGTAATGCAATATAATGTTTGGTTTAGTATGGACTATATTATAATAAAATAATATTATTTTATATTAATGTTAAAATTAAATTAATATAGGATTTTGTTATTAATTTTTTAAATTTAATATTAACTATTAAATTTAAATATTAATTTTAGAATATAAAAATAATTTTAATATTATACTATTACTAAATAATAAAATATTACAATATTATGTAATATTATTAACAATAATATATTATAATGTAATTTATCTCTAATATTAGCTATTATAACATTATAAATTATATTATAATATAATATGATTTTATCTTATAAAAAAATGTAATATTAAAATAAATTATATTTTATGCATGATTAAATAAATTTATTATAATATTATAAATTATAAATGATTAAATAAATTTAAAATAATTTTTTATGAATTTAAAGTAAAAAATTTAAAATGATTTCATGTAATGAAATTAAAATTATTTATTATCATTTATTTAGGTTTATTACTATCTTATATTATTATTTAAATTAAAACTTTTCAAATATAATTTATTAAATGTTATATATTAACTAATAAAAGTTAAATTAGTATATTTAAACTATGAACAGTATTTTAATTCAATATATTATAAAACCCCTATTTTTTGTGTATTTAAACTAGAAATTGCAACCAAGAATGAGTTAGCATAAAAATAATGTTTAATACAATGCAATATAGTGTAATGCAAAATGACAAATACACTTTTTGTGTGTTTGTTTTAATATTGAAATTTTTTGTTCTCATTTATCTTGTTAAAAATTTGAATTAAGTATGCCATTTTTTATTTTTTTTGGCTAATTTTATTAATTTATAGTTTCAATAATGTGTAATTTATATTTTTGAGTTTGGCAACTAGCAAAAAATCCCCAGGGCTACTAACAGGGGTTTGAGCAATCGGCAAGTTTTCGAAAAAGTAAAATAGTACCTCTGCTGTAAGCACGATGCAAATTTGGTAATTTAATTTAATTTTTTTTTTTTTTCAATGGTTGCGAACGCGAGATTGACAAACCACAAACCCGGCGTTGCATGCTGCCCATCGTCATCCCAAGCAATAGATCGCTATTATAAAATGGGCATCGGGGGAGCCCAAAAGAGCAGAGGAATTGCACGCACTGTAGATGGACATATTGGTAATTGCAATTAAAAGGGGAAGCAGTTTGGCGGGTGAAAAGCCGTGACGTCTGCGAGTGTCAGATCATTCAACTTAGGGTAATTCAGGGTGCGGCGCAGCCTACTATTAAATTTTAACGAATACACAGTTCTCATGTCTCCCATTGGTGGGACCATTTTACCGTTGGATCTACACCAGCGTCAGCTAGCACATTCAAGCTGTAGACCTCTGGTACATTCCCTACTAAGTCTAACCACATCAATTGGCGCCAGCTTTTAATTTTATCATATGAAAGAAATTACAGGCGCTGTTCCAGTTCCAGTTTCAGTATCAGGCACCCCGGCTGCCTTAAACAAAATTACTAAAGTTCGTATCAAATCACGCGTCTGTTTTTCTCTCTTCTCTTCCAAAATGTCTTTAGGTTATGTTTGGTTGGAAGGAAAGGGTGGATGGAGGGAGAGGAAATTGAATTCCTTTTTTATTTCCGTTGCTTAGTTTAACATAACTTGTTGGAATTTAATTTCTATTGGAATTTAATATCCATTACCATATGGAAATTGAATTCCACACAAAAAGTGAAGAATTCAAATTCCCTTTGTTTTAGAAACTAAATCTTCCAAAAATATCCCTTCAACTTTTTAACTTATTTAATATAATCACATAATTATTATTTATAAATTTATTTTATCAATTCAACATTATAAATAATTTTAAATTAATTAAATTTAAATAATAATTTAAAAAGCTTTATAAAATAAATTTATTATTTATTTAAATAATTTATTTAATTTAAAAATGTAAAATTTTAATTTTAACAGTCGCCGGATCGGACGACTGCCGCCGCCGTCGCCGGCGTCACTGACGCGTGTTCCTCACCGCCACTACCATTCGACTTGCCGATCAACGTTCAACATTACTATATCGTCACTGAGATCAAAAAATGGTCGTATGTTGTTCAAATTCGGTTAAAAAATTTTAGAAACTTTTTAACTTCCACAGATCCTACCGATCGACGACGTTACATTAGTGGTTATGGATGAATGGAATTGGCAGCCTTGAGACAAAGCCAAGGCGACGACGTGAAAAGCGAAACTCGCCGATTTAAGCCGATATCCACCGTGCTTCAATCGGCTTCCGTGATTTGGACAAAGAATGATGGAAATGATGGCTCTTGAAGTTTTGATAGGTGCCTTCCATTGCCGGTGATGTGGCCGAATTAAACTAATTTGAATTCGGGTTCTAATTGACTCTCTCTACCATTTACTGTCTTTTTTTATGAATTATACACATTATAAATATTGAAAGCTTAATACTTATTAAGGGTAAAATTGTCTGGATAAATTTTTAGAGATTTATTTTCTTTATATAATCATGTGACAAACCAAACATTAGAAAAAATTTTCACTCTCCTTTTCTCTCTTTTCCTCTACTTTCCTCTCCTTTCATCTTCTCACATTTCTTCAAACCAAACATCACCTTACTCTTTAGAGAACTCCGGGCACGAGCTCAACGCACCAATATAATGCTTTTTTTTTTCTTTTTTTTTTTTTTTTTTACTTATGTTTTCATCAGATTATATACAGAAACCTTTTCCTGTCAAATTTAAAAACCTTCTTTGGATTTAGTTAGATTATCATCTAATATGTAGCGCTAGTCTTCTAGACCAGTCTCCGCTATAATAAATTGCCCAGTGACCAGTGCCCCAAAAGACACGGTTGTCGGGACCAATGTTGATTGATTTAATAATTGTTGAACTAAGCCCATTGGTCCGGCGCCTCAAAATTGTGTCCATTGTCACCAACTACATCTTAGCTTGATGGATGAATTAGCTCCTCTCTCCCTTCAAGCCATGGTCCTCGGAGAGGGTCAGCTGCAGCTTTAGTCATAACATGAAAGCAGATTTCACCCACGTGCGTTAAAGATGCAACCCTTTAGGTCTTAATGTTCTTCACATGAAGACACATAAGAGATTTTGTTCGGATCATTCCAAAGATAACCATTGCTCAGCCATAATGTAACATCCGTGGCTAACAACATAAACATAAACTTTCAAGAAAAATAAACTGGTATGACTGGGTAGTTGTTCATATATCTTATAGAGCATACTTAAAGATGCAGTGAGAAAGCATGGATTAATCAAACATATTTTGCTCGTTGTGACATGACCAATGTTCAAATGATTTTACTTGAATTGGATAGCTTATAGAATACAAAAGCTTCCAACTTAGAAGACATAATAATAATAGGTCAAGGATATATCATGGGATAACCTGACAGGAGGCAATATGATTTGGGCTAAACTAAATGGTTTTGTTGAGTTAAAAGGTGTCAATTTGTGTAAGCGTTTAGTGTCAAATTTAAATAAATACAAATACGACATATTTATTAACCGCATTGAAACATCAAAATATAGATATAACCCTTTATTAATAATGTTAATAGTGTTGACCTGTTTAATATAATTAATACAAAAAAATTAAAATATAAATAAATTTATGACCCACAATATGAATATAATAAAAATAATTAATTCACTTTAACACAATAGAAGACCTAATTACAACCGCATCTGTACGAGAACAAATCATATCATAAAAACATTAGTTTTAACCCCCAAGTTGCTTGTAGAATGGGTATGTACAATGATGATGGTTATGAGAACGCTCAACAGACAACTAACAGAATTTATGTGTCAAGTAATACAAGATACATTATAACGGGGACTAAGATGGAGAAAATGCCTACCTAGCTTCACCAAGTTTACATCTAATGATGCTAAAAGATAAGCTGTCATATTTAGGCTCTCTTAAGTCTCATATCTTTTGTCTGCAGACTGAAAGCAACATGTATGAGATGCATTAATTCCTTGAAGCTATAATCAACAAATAAATGCCCACAGCTTCGGGTAATCAGAGTGGAAAGAAAGCCAGCAAGGAAGTGATGCAGATTTTGAGGTCATTTTCCATTCATAGGTTTATGGAAAGCGATAGGTCGCAAAGCAAAACAGAGACCTTAAAAAGGTTTAGAGTTGAACGGCCAAGGCAAAATAAATAAACCCAAAACAAAGTGTTTTGGGTTTGTCATAATCACAAAACTTATTAAATGTAAAATAAAAAGTCAGGTTTACACTTCATCAAACACCAAATGTAGAAACCAGGCCACAGCTAGTGGGTACTGATCAAATTACCAATCACAAAACCAGATAGACAGTGACAAATTTTCACGTTTCACAAATTTTTGCAAGACGGGAAAAATTATGGTGAGGGGTAAAAAAACACACAATATAGCACAGTTGCAGTACTTTGTCAAGAGGCTTAGAAAATTTCAGAAAATTCAGAGAGCTCAACAAATAAAGTCATGGTTATCCCTGACCCTGAGCCACGAATCAATTTGCTTCCCATGCCACTACCACTACCATTACCACTTCACTAGAGCATTAAAAAAAATTGGAAAGAAATACTAGATCACATTCAGATTTAAATTTATAAACAGAACAGAACAGACTACAGAGACAGTAATGCAAACATTTTCCACTTCGATTTCCAACTCACTTTAATTACAATTAGTCATGCTTTCAGAAGCCACGGATTCGAAAGTAAGCAAAAGCCCAAAAAATACTTCCAACAGACCCCTACAAGGACAAAAGCTAAACGAAGTGGGATAAACATAGTTAACAATGCTAATGCAATGTTTCAATTGGTTGGCGCTAGACTAAGAGACTACATATTAACTAAACTAGAGAATGAAACTGAAAGCCAAATCCGATCAGTAAGGTTGAACAATATGAACAAAATGAGACAGAACCCCACCATCATGATCAACATTCAACGCCATGAAGAAACGGTAAGAAGAGGCACCTTCTTCCATGACAAGGTTAACAAGTTATCATCAGACTGATTCAACGTGAACAGAGGACTGTAATTATAGTTCCATAACAAAATTTCAGCCTGACTAAGTGCATAATGGCTGAAGGGTATCCCTTCAAAATCAGAATTCTCCATGAAAATGCGCCAATTCTCGATATCCTCGACACGTTCTCTTTTGGCTCCCTGTTTCTCAGGTGCGAGCAAATTTGCAATTCTTGGACCCAGAATTTGTCTTTCAACTTGGAATCTCTCATCTGAGTCCGTGGTCATGTTCGGCTCCAGAGACTCAAACACGGCAGTGTAATACTTCAACGCGTTCTTGAACCTGGCCAAAAACCCCGTCCGATTCAAATTTGCTTCGTACTCTGCGAGAGTAACCACATTCGGGTTTAAGGATTTTGCCATCTGAAGAGCATTTTTTGCAGCAAGCGGGTTGTCGTCTAGCAAGGTGTTCAACTGAAGCATGAAGTTCACAACCAACGCTTCGCTCGGGTCGACCCGAAAGCTCGAGGCCCGGAGTTTTCGAATGGGGATTAGAATGGGTTCGAACTCCAAGCTCAATGAGAGAGATCCAGCGAATTCACGGAGACGATCACCAGTAGCAAGAAGCGAGGCAACCGGGGACTTGCCGAGAGCTGGATCGGGTATGCCTGAGATCTGAACCTTAACGGGCTTTCCAGTTGGTCGATTGGCTAATGCTTGTAACAAGAGTGACCATTGAATTCCCTGAACAATTCCGAAATCAACTATGTGAATGTGGCTTGCATTTTCTGTGGCTTCGAGTATTGCTTGATTAGCTGTTAAATAAGCAAATTTTGAGTATGGGCAGGCGTCGTTGAGGGTCTTGAAAGAGAGAATACAATCCTCACAGTTAGCCTCCAACGTCGTTGTCGTTTTCTCCGCTCGTTGAGTCAATCTCTTATACAACGCTTCAGTGAAGTAATACGCCACTCTTTCAGTTGGATTTCCGTGAGCACGCACTGATCCTCTGAGTCTTACGAGAGACTTCACGGCTCTGTCTGGTTCCGATTCGACAAGGCGAGCGCAGTCAATTAAAGCCTTTGTTAGCGGCTGTGCCAATTCAGCTTCAGCTAAGCCGGTTGAGGTTGAGGCGCCAACGGCGTCGTTCGGGGGCGGTACACGGCTAGGACTAGGGCTAGGACTTGGACTTGGACTGTCTTGTTTGGCTAATTCTTTGACCGCTGATTCCGGAGGAACTAGAGGCGGCGGCGGAGATGGAGGCCATGCCGGGAGAATGGTCTTCTGCGAGTCAGCAACCACGACGCGGTTGAGTTCGGAGGCGGGAGAGCCGAGTTGACTCGGACAGGTGGTGACGGGATCGGTTGAGTAAAGACCGAAATCAGAAGCATTGTTTTGCCACGCGTCACAAGCAGGAGGCAGATTAGAACTATCCGTTGAGTGAGCGTTGTTCATTAAACTCTCCATCCACTCGTCCGAGTCAAACTCACCACCGGGCCCGCCTCCAAAATCAGAGAATCTAAACCCACCAGAAGTGGAGTGATGATCAATTTGTGGGAACGGAAACCCAGATTCTCCAGTATCTAACGGGTCGGGGAAGCCCGGACCCGTGAAACCGTAGCCAAAATTAGGAGAGTTGGACACCGAAATAGAATGCTGACTGCTGCTTGTCCAGGGGTTTAAAGAGTAAGGATTGAGGCCGAAGAATTGCTGCTGCGGTTGATCGTTGTTTTGTTGATGTTGCTGCTGCTGCTGCTGCTGCTGCTGTTTTCTTGTTCTTGTTTTTGTTTGATGACTTGTTGGGCCACTGCCATAAGATTGCCACTGTCTGCACACATATATGCCATTCTCCAGCTGAAACTCTCCAAATAGAAAAATCTGCACTCACATTATCACCAAAATGTTAGCCAGACAGAAAAGCTTGTGGAAAGTTAAGTAAACGAAGACATCTTTATAGAAAAATAACTGAGAGTTAGAGAAGGAAGAGAGAGAGCGCACAGCACCCAGCACCAGAAGCCCCAGAAACAACGGGATCACAAAGTTGGCTATTCTGGATTCGCCTCAGCTATAGAGAGATAACAGAGAGTGAGAGCTAGAGAGACTGGAGAAGGTAGCTTTAAAGAATTGAAAAGCACTGCAGAGTCTCCTTAAGAAGGACAAACGCTGATTAAAATCACCTCCTAAATTAGATGTGGGTCCCATTTACAGATCAAAATTAATTAAATAATTTTTAAATCAATGCAATAAAATGATGAATAGACCTCTATTCTATGTTAGTACTACATCAGTCTCCTCTGGTGGCATCTACAGTGTCCTCATTGAGAAATTAAAGTACTATTTTTTTTTTAAATAAATGTTCTCACTCGCGAGTAACAGTTCCTCTGTTCTAGAGCGGTTCCTATGACGTGGCGTCATTTGCCAGTGGGACCCTCTTTTTTTTTTTTATATTGCAAACATCATGTTCTTGATGTCCACGTGTCCTCCTTCCCTCTCCCGCTCTGTACGGGACCTTGACATCGATGTGGGCCCTGCCCGCCGCAAGCACGGTGCGTCTATGTCGCCGTCTTTATGACGTCAGCCTCGGTGATTTCCCTCGGTAAACGAAACAGAATCCTCGCCGTCCGTTTCAGGATCTGCTTGATTTGCCACAGCAGCAATCTTGGTTTCGTTCTGTTTCTGAAAATCTGAAAGTGACCTTTGCATGAACAGTGAACTCATTGCATTATCAAAAGCCTAAATCAGCCTTGTTTATCTGGCCGCCTTATGCAAAATAGTACAACCTGTGACTAAGCAATATCTTGTAAAAATCATTTTAGTTTCTCTTTTTCATTCCAGTTTATTAAAAATAGTAACGGAATTCAAGCTCCGCGAGTAGCCTTCTTCTTCTTCTTGTATTTTTTTTTTTTTTTGGGCCGGCGATCACATATTACTGAGAAATGAATATACGGCCTTTGCTCTTTTTCCATAATTACATGAAATTAGGATCAAGTTTCAAATTTTAGATATTTACGATTTTTGAAATTTCAAAACAATGTTTCCACCAGTTTTAAGTTTTCGATTGAGAAGTGTTAACTCTTATATAAAATATTTAGATGTATTTGAATTGTACTGTTTTTTTAATGCGTGATTGTTTTGTAATTTGCAAAGAATTAGTGAGTTTTTTAAAAAATATAGATCAGTTGTGTTTATTAAAAAAAGTAGTTGATTAATATATATTAAGGATGCATTTAGAATTGAGGTTGCATCTCCAAAATACTTTATAAATTTTACTTTTTAAATATTCATTTGCTTACCTATGTGGCAAATAGAAAAGTAAAAAAATATATTATTCTCCAAAAGACTATTTAAATAGAAATGAATTAATATTATTTTAATTAAATAACTATTTTTTTAAAGAAAAAATCAATAGTAATTAAAGCACATTTCACTTTTTCTCCAACAACAAGTAATAAAATATAAATTGAAGAGGGATAAAGCAACTCTCCAAATTTGAAGAGAGAATATCATTTCTAATTTGAAAATTTTTAATTAGAGTGTCTTTTAGAACTTTAAATGTTGATGTGCCTCTTCAAATAATTGAAAAATCTTATTTGAAAAGTTTTTTTGAGATGCTCTAAATTGTTTGGTAAATACTAACTGTTGTAGCTTTGATACTATATTGATATGATTTTTCACTTGTATGATAAAAAATCTATTATATCTTTAATAATTTTACCAAAATTATTATTTAAAATTTATATTTACTACATATTATTAACTTTTGTTTCATATTTAACTACAACATCTCAATCCTACAGGACAGTTGTAACTTAAAAGTTACAGTATCAAAGTGTTTGGTAAATACTGACTGCTATAGTTTGAAAACTATATTGATATGATTATATCTTTAATAATTTTACTAAAATTATTATTTAAAATTTATATTTGCTATATATTATTAATTTTTATTTCATTCTTATAGTTTTATTCACAACAATTGTAAATTACAAACTACAAGACCTAAGTCATTAACTGTCATGCAAAAATTCACTTATGACTTCTAGTTTGGTAAAGACAATTAAGGTTAAGGTAGTGTTTATTATTTTACCTGAAATCTAAATGAATTTGAATTTAACTTAATTCTGAATGTAAATTTTGAATGACATATTTATTTTTTTAATATCTGAACATATGTAGTATCTTATTTATTTTTATAAATAAAAAAATCTTAAATATTGTAATTTGATATTTATGCAATCAAAAGAAGAGATTAGGTTTTCTAATTTAGGAAATAAGTTTATTTAATAAATATATTTTAAGATATAATATTTACTTTTCATTTAGATATTTTTTCTTTTAAAAGAAAAATCACAAGAGTTCACTTTTTGTATTTATATGCAAATGTCTGAAAATCAAACATAAGTTATGAAAAAATAAAATTAATGAAATTTTAAATCTCATACATTTAACAAATAAGTTTTAAGTCCCTATTAATGCGTGTGTAAAAAAATGTCTTCAAAATATGATTGGAGCACATATTACATCACTTGCATAAAAGAGACGCTGATTTTGTGCCGCTTTATAGTCGAGCTAATTCAATTGTATTGTCACATATATAATCAAAGTCTGACTATGTTGGAATCGGTTTAAGGTAGAGCATGCCTTTATAACCACATAATCAAAAGTTATAATTTATTTTTTACTATTTATGAATTTGTGTATATAGTTGTGATTTGTACTCTACCGTGGAGTACCTCTACAGTAGCCATTGCCATATAATCAAAGCTAATTCAAATAAAGTTTTAATAAATTTCACTATTGTTGTAACTTTCCATTTTTAGTTTCCTGTCTTAATACCGTGTAAGCAAGCTAATTAATACCGAGTATCTAATGATTTGCCATTGTAATATCAATATAAAAAATTGAATTATTTTATTGTGGTCTCAAAATTAACACAAAAGCATATTGATCGCTTTACTACATTTTTGTAAAGTATTAATTCGTAATCAAATATATTAGATTAAGGGTAGGTTTTGGATTGTTTTTAGAATGTTTAAAAGTAAATTTAAAAAGTTAAAAGTTAATTTTAATGTTTGGTGGATTTTTAGGAGTCTCTTTTGGTAAAATTATCTCATCCTTCATTAAATTTTGAAAAATAGGAAGAAAGTAGTTTTTTAAAATTTGATTTGATGAATTACTTTTACATTTAATACAATTCCATATATATCCTCATATATATTAAAAAAAATTATCTAATCATTAACTTTAAAGAGATTATTATTATTATTGTTATCAATTATATTGAGATAACAAAATAGAAAAATTAGTAATAAAATATTTATTTTAATTATTAATTACTATATATACGCAATTAAAAATATTTTATATACATATTTATAAATGTACAAAAAAAATTTATTCACCATTATGTCTTATTCAATCATTTATATTTTTATAATAGTTTAACAACAATATTTATCAAATATACACAATTGTTTTAAAATTCACAACAATTTTAAAAATAAATTTTACCAAATATTTAACTAATTTTATTCGTAACTGATTATTTTTACAATACAGCTAATAACAAGTATGTTAAA